>CM060309.1:40138924-40213924 GCA_030674185.1 Monoplex corrugatus
TAAATGGTATCCCCATCTTTGGCAGATTCTGTGTTAGAGCTTTCCTCTTTTATGTTGCTCTCTGTTTCTTCTGCCTTGCTCCTTTGCTTTCTGTCATCTCCCTATCATTTTCCTGCATTGCTTGGCCAAGCAAGTGACCCTTTACCCAAGTTGTCATTCTCTCTGTGTCACAGACACACACACTGTTCCAACATATTCTCTCTTTTTCTCTTCTCTTTCCTGTTCCCTCAGTTACTCACTTTCTTTTTTATCACTGTTCTGCATAGTTGGCTGGGCTTTAAACATTTATAATACTACTAATAATAGTCATATATTGCATGCTATTTGTGTTCTGTCTAGAATGGTGAGTTTTCATATTCTGTAATTTTTTTTAATTTTACTTTGCTAGTAGGGTTATTACTGATAATTACTATACCAAATGTTAATTTATGTTAAATTGACATTAATTGGTTTAATCCATTTTATTGCTATTTTTTAAAAACTTCATTTCAAGTCCACACATTATTATGGATTATGCTTTACTTTTAACAAAGTAAAAAAAAAAGCACATTTTTATTTTCAATATATAATTTTCTTTCAAAATTTTTAAAGATAATGAACACTTTTATAAATAAACAGTCATACATGTGAATGTGTGCAAAATATTTCAGACCTACTTAAGATAGTTTCTTCATAATATATGCCATAGCCCTTATGGAGTGGTGTGTGAACAACATACAGCATTGGTGCTCCGGGTCCCATCCGCACCCTTGTGGTGTTTCTTGTTAACTTAACAGACTTAAGATAGTTTCTTCATAATATATGCCATGACATCTTATGGAGGGGTATGCGAAAGACATATGGAACAATACATTCTTAAACAATAGATATAAGAATGTATGTAGTAATGCTGTCTGAAGAGACTTGAGAACTTTGGAAAGTTTGTAGGGCAGGAGGAGTTCTGAATTATATGGTGGCATGGTATTTAGATATGGAAAGTAGAGAGTGGCAGTTTTATTCTCAGTTCTTGCTTCTATTAGAAGCCACTGTCGTTTTTGCAAGAATGCTGCTGCGCTGCGACATTTGCTGTCTCAGGGGATAAGTTGAGCTGCACTATTTGGATTCCTTGGAGTTTGGATAACTTGTCATCAGAAGCCCAGCTAGAAGAGAGTTGCAATAGTCTTGTCTAGATGACTGAAAGACATACACAGTTTGTTTGTGGAATCAGCAGAAAGAAACGTAGGATTTTTCTTATTCTGCGTAGTTAGAGATGTAAGATTTGGCTTTGGTAGTCAACATGATTTTCCAGTAGTTCATTTCAGTTCATGTTCTGCAGAGCCCTGTTGACTAATCAGGCCATATCAGGGCTAATACCAAGTTAAAAGCAGTCCCCAGGGTTTAGTTTCCAACAGTGCCTCATTGGATATGATGATGGTAAATGGGGATAATAATGATATACCTGTGGAATGCACCTGCTTACCTGATATCAGGGCACTCATAACAACATAGAATAAAGAGTAACATGTAAGCAGAAAATTAGCTAAACAATATTGCATAATAGCATCAGACACACACACACACACACACACACACACACACACACACACACACACACACACACACACACACACATACACATACACACACACACATACACACACACACATACACACACGTACATACACACCCACATACACACCCACACTCACACACACGCACACACACACACACACATACACACACACACACACACACATACACACACACACACACACACACATACACACACACACACACACACACACACACACACACACACACATACACACACACACACACACACATACACACACACACACAAGCATGCTCATCACACATACCCATTCTCATGCACATTGTTATCATGAGTAGTAGAAGTAGTGTCATTCTGGTATTAGTATTGTTATTATTCATGGTGATGTTACAGTCAGCGCAGCACGTGATGCTGTTGTCTGGTACTCCAGCCTTGTCTCGACCATCAGAGCTCTATACACAGATTGTGGCTGTTTGTCCTCGCATGTTCAAGTTCCATGATTTTGGCATGCGATACTGTGAAGCAAAAGAGGTAGGTATAGGTGTGCGTACGGGTGTGTGTGTTTTGGTGCTGTCTGTGTGTATGTATGTGTTATGTGTGTGTGTGTGTGTGTGTGTGTGTGTGTGTGTGTGTGTGTGTGTGTGTGTGTGTGTGTGTTTTGTGTTGTGTTGTGTTGTGCTTTCCCTTTTTGCAGTACAGCCATAAATACAGTGAAATACAGTGAAATATTATGTAATGTTAAAACCCTATGTTTTGAATTCGAGGACTTCTGAAACTTCTAAGGAAACAAAAAGTAACATGAATGTCTTGACACGGTGTGTTTCAATGTTTATACTTTTTACCCGTAAGATTGTTTTACTCGATGGATGAAAGGATTGTGTCATATTTGCTAGAGTAAACTTCTGCGTATGCATATTCCTACATTTTATTTTGTGAATATTTCTTTTGTTTGTGCGTCATAAGACTTATTTCTGTTAAACTGCTTGAAAATTTCTTGATTTAACTGCTTGAATTTGATTGTGTACATTGCTGTTGCAAAGTGCTTTGGGCTTTAGAGAGCACTGTGTGAATGTCCCTTATCATTGTATTGTTCATTTGAAAGTGCAGTTTTGGTTACCTATGTTGATGACTCATTTATTGTAAGCTTATTGTTATTATTATTATTTTTTTGTTGCTGCATTGGTGATTAAATTAATGGCTGTTTAGAAGACTGCCAAGTGTCACAACTTTGATCCCTTTCCATTTTGTAACCCCCAGAGCCCAAGTGCTGAATTATAGTATGTAAATAATCTTTCGATATTTTGGAATATATTCATGCAACAAAGACACTTTTCTGGTCATAAGTAACTAAAAAGCTTTGATTTACATTTGTCCTTTTTCAGTTTGTTCTGTTCTGTTGTGTCGGCTTATGTACTATCCTGGTGTGTTGAATAATATATATGCCTGGGGGAGTCATAAGTTCGAGCATCTTATTTTTCCTGCAGCAACCATGGGGCTGGGACTACTCTGGATCTTGCAACATGGGGGAATTACAACTTTTGCTGGAAGAGAAAGTCATGATAAGGTGAGTTAATAGAACTGCTGACTGCTAATTCCAGGGATGACAGTTGTTCGCTTGTTTCTGACGTAATTTAAAACAAAATAATGGGTACCTTGCGGGGTTTGATATTTCATTATTCTGCTTTGAGTTTTTGGGTCACCATTTCACATGCTCCTGTGATACCTTTGTATTAGTCAGTTGCATGCATGTGTGCCAGTTTACTGCTTTTGTCACATGATATAAACTTGTGAGCGCTCATTAGTAGCAGGAGGCAGGAGATAGTTTGTAATTAACATTTCTACTGGGAAGGTAGTATTGACATGACTATGTAAAGATGGAACAATTTTTCAATGTGACTTTTTAAATTAAAAAAAAAATGTTTTAGCAACAAATGGGTATCAGTTAAACATCGGGAAGAGAGTTCTCGAGTGTTACATAGAACCGATAATGTTATACAGTTGTGAGGTGTGGACAGGCAACAAGCAAAGCCAGAACAAGATTGAGACAGCTGAGATGTGTTTTCTAAGAAGAATGTTGATGTGTTTTCTAAGAAGAATGCCGAGAGTTCCATGGACAGCAAAGAAAACAAACAAGACAGTCTTGATGGAGGCAGACACAAGAAGATCATTCATAAGGAAGATTAGGAAAAGACAGGCAACATTTATAGGCCATTTTATGAGGACAGGGGGATTGGAGCACCTGGTCACAACAGGAAAGCTGGAGGGAAAAAGAGCACCAGGTAGACCCAGGGAAAAAATATTGGACAGACTTGCAGAGTGGCTGAGGACAGGGAGGGTGGAAGATGTGCTTGCGGCAACAAGGGACAGATGCATATGGAGAGCCATGATTGCCAACGCCATGTGGCAAGGCACATGATGATGATGATGATGATGATGATGTTTTAGCATTCAGATTTTTTTTTATGTGTAATATGTTGTTGTTTTGCTCACACTTTGCAAGTGGTATGTTGCTGCAGTCTCATCTTTGGTGGGTGTGCATGCTGGGTGTTTTACATGTTCCCATAGCCATCGACTGACATGACTTACAGGGTCTTGTGCATGCTTATGCACAAAAGGGGGTTTAGGCACTGACAGGTTGGCACCTGTTGGCCTGGGAGATTGGAAAAATTTGTCTTGGCAGATCAAACCCAGGACTTGTCAGTTGGAAGTCTGGCATTTACCCACTTGACTACCACAACACTGACGAACACTGAGATCGAAACTTAACTGTGAGACTGAATTACGAATAAAAATGGGACTATGGACAGCATCTGACTGTTGTTTTCAGGCGTCTGAAACAAGATGTATTGAGCCAGTTGCCAGCTAAACGCCGTCAGATGGTAATCTTGGATCCTGTGTCCGTGGAATTCTCTCGCTCCCTTGTCCATGCTTCTAAAGCCATGGAGAAAAAGTCTGTATGTGACACATTATATATAGAATGCATTTTCCTTTCACATGACTGTGAATCTGTCTTCTCAAATATTAACAATGCTAATTCGTCATGATTGAGAGAGCTGTCTGGCATCTAAATGCAACTCAGGATTTCATACAATGTTAATAGAAAGAAAATGGCTAATTTTATAGATGGAAGTATTGATTTAGATATTGCAATGATCTCTTTTTCTTATTCACATACACGAACACAGAGACACACAGATACAGACCATCATTGCCACCACCAACTCCAACACAACACCACACCACGACACATGACAACACAGCAAACAACCTCGAACACAGAGACACACAGATACAGACCATCATTACCACCACCAACTCCAACACAACACCACACCACGACACATGACAACACAGCAAACAATCTGTATTTCATAACTCCAGATTCACAGAACATGATCACAGTTTTTTTTTGGACAGTGTTAATCAAGACAACTCAAGATGTTTCTCATGAAAATACTGATTTTCAGCACCTTTTGGTCCAAGTGATCTTGGCTGCAGTGCCTTATCTGTCACACTTACCCTTTCACAGCCCCGTAATGGTCCATTTCTTTGACTGGAATTTGGTAAAGACTTGACCATAAAGAGCTGGGAAAATTATGTCATCACATTTTTGTCACAGACAGACACACATACAGTTACACACACACATACAGATACACACACACACACAGATCCACATACACGCATACAGATACTCATACACACATATAGATACACACACACACACACACACACACACACACACACACACACACACACACACACACACACACACACACACACACACACACACACACACACACAGTTCTTTTCATTCGATATGACATCGTTTCCCTTTTTTTCAAAAAAGGAGACTTAGAAAATGGATGGCTTTGCACCACGGTGACACACTCTTCCTGGGGAAAACATCCCAGATTTCGCATAATAAATTCATTGTGGTAAATGTGAAATGAATGCAAATACAAATGAAAGTAATTGTTATGACTTCTTTGTTTGTATCTTTCAGATTCGCTCATACTCATTGATATACATGAATATCTTTTTGCTGCCAATTTCAGGGCATGGCGAAAAGAGGGGCCTTGCTGCAGTATTTTCACGAGACATGCAAAGTCAAACTGCCAGCTGTCAGGTACTGTTCTTACCTTTCTTTTTGTCTTCTGTGGGGGGAGAGGTTCACGCAGCAAACAGCCTTTGAGTAAATTCTTTTCTGGCAACTTGAAAACACTTTGTTACTCAAGGGTAGTAGCATTAGTTCTCAGTAGACTTGTCGTGTAGCTGGTCCTTGCTGTTGTACACATATGAATCACATGTACAGAATAGAAATACATTTATTGAAAATAGATAAATGATATAAAAAATAAGCCATACAAGCATCAGAAACATACAGATATAATCCTCCAGTGCAGAATGCTTTTGTTTTTGTTGTAAAGTGCAGTGAGCCTTCTCTGACACAGACTATTTGCGCTATACAAATGGAATTATTATAATTTTTGAAAAATATAATAATAATAATAATAATGATAATGAATATTGTTTTACTATTATTATTATTATTGTTGTTATTATTAATACTTTCTGGTGCTGTTTAGCACTAGCAGTCAAAACCAGTGGGGAGGGGAGGTTTTGTTCATTTGGGGATTGAAAAGAAATATAAATCATTGTTCTGCATGTTTCGTTACAGAAACTCTGTTATTGTATTACTGAAATAGCAAAATTTGCCTTTAATCAAACCTACCCCATCAATTGTTACAAAGATCAACATCTGAAATTGCTAATATTCAACACAAAAATCCCATGACATTTGGATGCTCCATCATCCATGCGTGCGAGTGTGGGTGCGAGTGTGCACGTGTCTGTGCGCATATGTGCGTGCATAATATAAAAACTTTTCAAGCATGCATGTTCATGTACACACTTATGGATTTTACAGGAACTATGTGCTGGATATGGTGGCAGCAGAGAAGAAGTTTATTATCTTTGCCCATCACCAAGAAATGCTGGATGGTATAGAAGATGCAGTGGCTAGTGTGAGTCAAGTGTTTTGTTGTATTCTGTTATGAGAGGTATAATCAACTTTCTGTTCTGAGAGATTATTTTGCTTATCACTTGAACTTTGACATGATGACTTTTAACTTAGTTTGATGATCTCTGGATAATATTGAACAAAAATTGTAAATGTATTGTCTTCTTTTATTTTTTAGAAACTTTTAGTCATTTTGCAAATTGTGTCAACGTAGAGTGATTTTTTGAAGAAATTGAAATTGGAATAAAATTGCCTTGTTAAAGAAATATTGCACGGCACGTAACAGCAAGTTTAGACGAAACAGATAGAAAGTGTGGGAGGAGAGGGGTTAAGAGGAAGGGGTCAGTTAAATGTGATAACTGTGGGGTTTTTTTGGATAATGTTTTATTTTCATTTTGTTTAAAATCATTTATTGGCTTTGTTATTGGCTCTATGATTAAAGTAATGAATGATTTACTTTCACCTCATGTAATGAATTTTTCACTTTTACCTCTTTATTTTATTCCTTTTGTACTCACTTTCTTCAGTTTGACACAGATGATTCTGATTTGTTTGTATGTATTTATACTGGTAAATTTTTTTTTTACTGGTGTTTGGGCCCTCCATTGCATTGAAATTCAATACAAAGAATCTAAAACTTTAGGCAAAACAATAATGGCTATAAAGTATACAAAAGCTGATGTTTTTAGTCAGTCTTGATTTTCTATGGAGGGAAAAAGAAAACATAAATGATTTATTTTCAAACCTCAGGAAAATGTCCAGTACATTCGTATTGATGGAAGGACAACATCAGAGCAGCGTAACTTCTTCTGCAAGAAGTTCCAGACACGGGACGAGTGCAAGGTGGCAGTGTTGTCCATTACAGCAGCCAATGCCGGCATTAACATGGCTGCTGCCTCCATTGTCGTTTTCGCTGAATTGTTTTGGAACCCAGGGGTAAGATTGGGTCTGTTAAGTACTTTAAACAATAAAAGTTTTATGTTCTCAACCCTTTTCATTTTTACTGTAGACTTTTCCCTCTGTGTTGTAGATTTGTAGACAAACAACATTTATAGGCCATTTTATGAGGAAAGGGGAATTAGAGCACCTGGTCACAACAGGAAAGCTGGAGGGAAAGAGAGCACCAGGTAGACCCAGAGCACCAGGTAGACCCAGGGAGAAAATATTGGACGGACTTGCAGGGTGGCTGAGGACAGAGAGGATGAAAGATGCACTTGCGGCAAAAAGGGATAGATACATATGGAGGGCCATGATCGCCAGCGCCATGCAGCAGGGCACTTGATGATGATGATGATGATGCTGTAGACTTTGGTGCTTGAAAGATTAGTCCAAATTTATTGTCAGTTGCTGTTCCAGAATGACTTTTTCCAGCTGATGGGTTTTGAATCTAGAGCGTATACTCAGTCCTTTTATAATGGTGACTGAGATTATCTTTGTTTTCAGTCATGGAAGGGTTTATTCTTGTGTAGCACTGTTCTACAAACTCACCTGGATTCACTGTGCATTACACACAGTCAAACGTTTTGATAGAGCACTGAGAATTCAACCTGTTAGGTAAGCTGACAACAGTTTACTATCTTGCTACACAGTCTGTACCTTTGGTGGGCTCGCAAGCTGGGTGCTTTCATGTCTCCACAAGCCAGCCACTGACTTAACTTACAAGATCTTAGACATGCATACTTGATATTCTGTATACCTGTACAACACATAGAGGGGGTTTAGACGTGCCAGGTTTGCACATATGTTGACATGGGTGTTTGGAAAACTCTCCACCACTTACCCAAGTCTCCACTGTTTATCTACCAGGTGGAGATGTCCAGGTAGATTGAACTAGGACCTTCCTTTTGGAAGTCTGGCATTTAACAAGTTAATTCTGCGCCTGTTAGGGGGAAAAACACCATTAGAACAACAGTTTCCTTGATGGGCAGTGAAAGGGTCAGTTATTAATGCAAGGCATCCCATGGTTCAAACCCACAACCATTAGCACGTGAATCTGATGCTCAACCAACAGAGCTGATTGAGATCCACAAGTTGAATGGGAAAAGATGATTCTTTCCTACCAAGAAGAGTTGGTTTACTTACAAAAGTACAGGTACATGAAATGATTTTGATGATAAACATAATAAACAGTATGTTTGGGTGTGTTTAGTTAGAAATTGAGCAAAAGATTTCTCTTTTACTGCCCTTTTTTGCCAGCATTCTATTTAATAAGATATGATACCGTATTTAAACATCTTTCAATTTCTTTTGTTCTGTCATATGTTTGATAAAGATTAGAGCAGCGTGTGTTATTCAAAACGTAAGTTAAGCTCTTGTGTACATTGAAAAATTATTCTGGGACAACAACAGAATAGACACTTTTGGGTTTTCAGCATGACAAAATCGATACACAGATAATGTCTGTGCTGTAATGTATCATGTTTGAGAGTAGCAGTGAAAGTAAAACTCAAGTAGAAAGGAAAATAGGTATGGAAGAATATGTTTTTTGGGGGATGGGTGGGTTGGTGGGATATGGGGCCAAAGTATGTGATTATTTAAGTGATCTGAACCACCAGAATGTTTTCTTCAGAATCTTGTTTAAAAGTTCCACATCTCTATATTTTTCCATTAATTGTCCCTCTGCATCTTGTTCATACAATCATATGTACTCCAAGCTGAAATTGTGTGTGTGTGTGTGTGTGTGTGTGTGTGTGTGTGTGTGTGTGTGTGTGTGTATTTTTCGTTTCTGTTTATTATTCAGATTTTGGTTCAAGCAGAAGACAGGGCTCACAGACTTGGACAGCAGGATTCAGTGCTTGTGTACTATCTTGTGGCACAAAAAACTGCCGATGACTACATCTGGTAAGTGATCATGTTCAGGTCAAATCTTCATGCTGAGGCAGCTGAAATATTTGAAACTGATATTTTTGAAAACTGTAGCATACATACAGTAGCCCGTAGATTCACTCTGTTAGGTTGATTTTCTTTCTTGAAAAACAACCAATCATGGAAAGATTAATTTTGTGATGCTGTTGCTTCTTTTTCTGTTAATGTCTATGAACATTAAAATTCATGCTTTTATACATCCAGGTAAGGCATGGTGGAGTGGTTGGTTGACGACATTATTTGCAAAAGTAAAATTGTCAAAACACACACAGTATCTTTTTAACAGGTAATGAAGAGCAAAGAAACATATGGGTAAAGCAATCAGTATATGTTTAGTATCACTGAAATGGTTTGTAATTTCTGTGAACATTATCCACAGGAGACAAAATGTTAAAATTCACTGGTTTATCCACAAGAGACAAAATGTTAAAATTCACTGTTTTATCGACAGGAGACAAAATGTTGAAATTCACTTTTTTATCCACAGGAGACAAAATGTCAAAATTTATATTTCACGAGACAAATGTCAAAATTCATTATCTTATCCATCAGGAGACAAAATGTCAAAGTTTACTAATGTCAAAAAACAAAAAAATGAAAACGAAAAATAAAAAAAAACAATAACAGAGTAGGGCCTACTATATATAGTGGTGTACTGTAAATAATGCAGCTATCAAGGTTTCATATACTTTTTGTATGTGGTATAGCATTTCAGAATATTTGTACACTGACATTAATTTTTCCGGAAATTAAAACTAAGTTGTAATTAATTTGCTTACAGGCCCCTGGTACAGAGCAAACTGCAAGTGCTAGGCAAGGCTGGTCTGGCTGGGGATGACTTCACCAACACTGACACAGCACATGTTCAAGTAAGGACTGAGACTGGAAGCTCCCTTGGAACACTTAGGAAGTGTGCATGTTTTGGGGGGGATACTTACGTGCAGAGAGATGGTTACTGTGGTCTGTCTTTATATATGGGAAGGGGTGTGTATTGTCCTTTGTGTGAAATGGAACTCCCTTGAACTTCCAGAATGTTAAATAATCCTTTTTTTTTCGCAGCACTGGCAGTATTTTATTTTTATATATGTTTCTGTTGTTACTCATGATGGATAATGTTGGCATATGATATTGTATCATCAGCAGTTGAAGATGTAAGGCGAATTACAGAATACTTTGATTTAAAAGAGGAATCACGGCGCACATTTCCGTGATACTTGGGTTGGCCGAAGTTCTGGCAACTCTGGCTCTGCCCTGCCGGCTATAAATAGCGCGCATCTTTCCCCTTCCCTTCCACTCCCCACACCCTTTTCACCCGTCCTGCTGCCGTATAGCAAGGCGTGTTAGTTAGGCCTACTGCACTGGCCACTTGTACTAAGTTCATGGTATGTGCCTCCAGATTGACCTAGATTCCAGTACTCGGGAAGAGCACAGCAGTTATAACACACACACACACACACACACACACACACACACACACGATGCATGCAGTAGGCAGAGAGATATGCATCATAACGTATATACTCGCGCACACGCATACGCACTCACACACACACACACACACGCGCGCGCGCGCGCGCGCACACAAACACAGAGTTGATTTATACATTTTAACATGCATTTGAACACACACACGCATGCACAGAGAGAGAGACAGACAGACAGAGAGAGAGAGAGAGAGAGAGATGTGTGTCGGAGGTTGCCCTGGATAAAGACCGGCTTAATTAAACACGCGCGTGGCCTAGTTTATAGCCGGCGCAGCACGTGCCTTGGTCAGGCAACAGCTAACACCCGATTTTAGTCAAATGTAAGCCTCTAAAAAAGAATGAAAACAAACAGCCTAAAGCGATTTTTTTTTAATTTTAGAAAGTTAAAGCACTGAAGACCACGAATCAGACCTTGCTAAAACTGAGGAAAATATGTGAAGATTGTAAATTTTACTATACTTCCGTCACTATTACGAAAATAATCTCACTTTATACTGAACAAAGAGCAACCTGGAGGTGTCAGTCGATCATCACATTAGTAATTTCTACAAAAACTCAAAGACAAGGTAATCCTAAAAAGTAAAGATCACTTCTTCAGAACAATGAATATTCACAGCACTGAATGCACACAGGTAAAGTGACGAAAATAATGCAGATCATTGCACAAATTCACAATACACACAGAAAACTGGACTCGGCTTCCTTCTTTATCAGTAGTGCCAGAACACAAAGGCACGCTAGCCAGTGATATGGACTTTGGTCGACCCTGCATGGACAAAATTAGCACTCGCAGGCGATGCCGCTGCCGGCTCGTAATTAAAAGGTAGGAGAATGGCTGGGAAAATGCAGCCGTGGAATGACTTCATCAGATTGTCTATAGTAAGAAATGCTTGACCCATTTTCAAGGTCACAGTGATGTAGAAAGTGAAAACATCTTCGCAGTGTCATTCTAGCTGCAGAAGAAATAGCAGCAATTTTATCTAAATACTGTTTGGCTTCATGTACTAACAGCATTATGGCATCTATAGGTTGCCCTGTCTTGGCCTGATTTAACAGCTGATACAGACATGGATCGAAAGTAGCCTGTGCAGAGCCTCATGGTCTAGCTCTCAAAGTCCCTTGTGAGCGTGCATAGCTGGTGCAAGCCATGTTCTCACCAATCTGAAGACCCACTGCAAATGCAGTCTCACTAAGGACCATAGCTACTGCCAGCAGGGACAGATGGGTCGGAGTTTGAGTCTGACATGGTAAATGTGTTTAGCCAAACGTGTATTTAGATTAGAATACTGCTTTTTGCTTCATATACTGTATCGTTTCAGACTGACAGCAAAATTCAAAGATTGGAGGAGGGGTTGCCCCTAAGGTTTGAGTGGGGTGAGCTGGAAAAAATGGTGGTACCAGCCGCTGTGAAAGCAGTGCCCTGAGAACCATTGGCATTGG
The DNA here is from genome assembly GCA_030674185.1 of Monoplex corrugatus. NCBI lineage: Eukaryota > Metazoa > Mollusca > Gastropoda > Littorinimorpha > Ranellidae > Monoplex > Monoplex corrugatus. The sequence continues at coordinate 40,151,289 of CM060309.1, forward strand.
TTGTTCTGGAAGGGATTCTCAGAGTGCCAGTAGGCTGTCTCCAATATTGCCGTCTAGGGAGCTTCCTGAAGGAAAGCTCTACAGGTGGCAATAATTCTGATCTTCTGGGTTTTCAGGTATAAGATACCCAAGGGTTATAAATTAAAGTAGCCAAAAGTGTGGATTATAAATGTTTGTAGAGAAAGTATTCATTGTAGCAACAACCTTTGAGTTTTTTTGCTTATTCTTTACATGCAGAGAATCGGGAAACATTTGATATTTGCAATAAGCTGTGACTTTGGGTTTTTGGTTTCAGATTTCTGAGTTTTTCATTTACAAATTTCAGGATCCAGGTCAGAAACGCATTCTGGATATGTTTGAACAGAATTTTCTGGATGTGAGTGGATGTGAAGACAACCCATCTACCCCCACAAAATCTGGTCAGTTTACATTTTTGTTTCTGTAAGATGATAGACACCAGCAGGAAAGCAGTGATTTTATCAAAATAAGCTTGTTGGTGAATTATAAAAATGTTTGCAGATAGTTTACTGTTTGACAAGAATCACACCACAAGTTTTTAAATAGTAATCATAGCATGTAATCAGTGTTTACCTTAGGAAGAAATAGACTACTCCATCGACATAGCTGATTGGTGGGCATCAGTGTAGCTGATTGATGGGCGTCAGTATAGTTGATTGATGGGCATTAGTGTAGCTGATTGATGGGCATCAATATAGCTGATTGATGGACATGATAGCCATGTGGTTAGGACATGGGGCTTCCAGTTGCAAGGTCTGAGTTCAGTGCTGCTTGGGTTGTAAAGGGGGAGTCATTTTGGATCTCCCTGATCAACATAATTATGTGCAGACATGCCAGTACTTGAAGCCCATTCTTGTGTATTCATGTACAGAACATCAAATATCCTGGTAGTTATGCCATTGCTCCTTGATGTATGAATGGGTGAAAACACCCAGTGTAAACACATTCTAAAGATGATGTATGCAGCAGACTGTGCAGCAACATAATGTCTGTGCAGTGTGAACCAAACAGCATCATACATGCATCTGAGAAAACGTTGCTCAGATTTTCAAGATATTAACAAATGTACATCTTTTTTGATATGTGGGGTTTTATATTTTTGGAAGCCTTTATACAGAACTATATAATGTATTTTATTCTCTCCCTTTCTGTCTAACTGAAGCACAATCAGAGACCCTCCCGTCTACCCCCACCAAGAGAAGTTACACCACAGCTGCCACAACTCCATCCAAGCGAAGGAAACTGTCATCAATCAAAGGTCAGATAGGCATCAGCCAGTTCTTCCCCATGGACAAAATACAAAGTGCCAGGTCCCCACAGAAGAAAAGTGACAGTACTGCCAGCCATCAAGATGGTAAACCAGTAGTCCAAGGAAAACAGCCAGGTGTTGCCAGAGGTTTAGACCTGCAGTGTGGATCTTCAGTCAACCCGCAGCACCTGGCTCAGACGTCTAAGGAGGTGGATGCTGTGACTGATGTGGCCTCTTCTGAGTGGGACATGGAGATGAAGGAGGAGGAGTTTGCTGAATTAGCTGCAGATGTGGACTGGGATGAGGACTTCTAGGCAGAACAAGTGCCTTTCTTTTATTTCTTTATTACCTGAGAGACAGAGTCCTGCTGCCCTCTTTATAACATACTGTTTGTTTGATGATGTGATGTGATAATACTGTGACAGATCATGGCACAAACTGGAATTTATTGCAGCTGTGTCACGGTGACTTGTTCAGTGAAAGACGGAGATGCTAGTGTGTGATGCACATTTACTTTAAACTAACCATGGCTATCCTTGTGACTTACCAGTTGTAGTGGAGCCTGGCAGTAATCTGTCTTCAGCTGCAAATTGTACTGAATGTGTTCAAAACTTAGCATAAAATGGTGCCCAGACTAAACAGTTGGTTGTCAGTTTATGAACTGTTTCATTGTGGACAGATATGTATTGGATTGATGTGTCAGTTTTGTCAGATCTGCATTTAATTGTTATCTCTCATATTATGTCTGTCAAAAAGAAGAATGACTGCAATGAGATGAGATATTTATATGAAAAAGAAATGTACTCACCTTAGGACATGGACAGTCTTCACGTTAATACAGACGTAAACAAATATTTGCTGGTTTCAACCTTTGGGTCTTAACTAAACAAGGTACACGGACGGACAAGACTATTCATTATAGACAAAATACCTACCAGTTTCAACCTTTCCCTGAGTCACCAACAATAAAAAGAAAAAAAAGAAAGAAAACCAAATAAAAAAAAAAGAAAACCAGACAATCTCATAATAGAAGAAAAAATACCTGCTTGTTTCAACCTGTCTTCAACAGGGTCCAAAAACAGGCAATTTCGTAATTATACTCATCGCTGCTGGTACTGAAAATGTTCTCCACAAATAAAATGAATGCGACATTCATCTCCATCCCCATTTTCTTTCCATCATCCTGTGGAAACCCTGATCTGGTCTTTTTCTGTTTTATTCACCATTTTAAATGTCTAGCCAATTAATCATTATGATTTTTCAATCATTATGATTTTTCTATTTTTTTTACATGACATTTTTCAAGTTTGTATTTTTCTTGCAAATCAACTTTTGAAAATGTTCATGTTAGTGGGAAAAAACCACTGTCTCTTGGAATAAACTTTTGTACTTCCACAATATCATGTCATTACCAAAGACTTTCTACATCTTAAATCTGTAAACAAAATGATATTCATTGATAAATGTGAAGGAATGTTATGGTCTGCGAAAAGAATAGAAAAAATTCTCAAGTCTTTTGCCTTCTGTTTTCTTCTCTAAAATGAATGCAAATAATAGGATTGTTTCATGAACTTCTCCAGTGAGAGAGGAATGCAGTTGTATGTGTTGTTTCTTGTTTGTGTGTGTGTGTGCATGCAAGCACACACATGCATGTCAACAAGCACATGCATGTATGTCAAAACAAAACGTGTGAGCAAATTTTCGTGTTTTGCGGGGTAGGATGGGATGGGTTTGGGACTAGTTATCGGCAGTTGATCTTAAAATCACATTTGTCACATGTCTGGCCCAACTGCACAACTGTGAATTTTTGTTGCAGTTTGGCATTGGTTGTATTTTCTTTTCAGAAAAATAATAATAAAAATTTTTAGGAAAAAAAATCTCTAAGACGGAGGCTGCGTGTGTGTGTAATATATTTCTTTGCAAAGGCAATTGCTTCATGTGTAGCTTGATCACCACCAAGTGCCATCTCAAGGGTTGACCAAGAACTTAGTACATAAAATTGCATCGTTCGTTATGTATTTCTTGTTCCATTATATCTTTTATAAAAGATACTGTGTTCTCAAAATGTGCCTTTCTTATGATGACAATTTCTGATTTCATCTGTAGAACTTGTCATGTAACAGTTATATGTTGTCAGATTTTGCACACTCAGCTGTCTCAAGTGGGGTTTTGAAAAGGTTAGTGGTGCAGATCACTCCTGTTTATAAGTATAGCATGCTAATAGTTCACGTGGTTTGATTAATCTTTTGTTACAGCTGTGGACTTAAGATCTAATAGATTGAGTTCAGTCCCATCCCACAACATAGAATTTGGCTTGCTCACTGCCCATTTTTAGCGCTTAGATTTGATTTTATCAAGATTTTGCGCTATATAAATAAAATATTGTAATTGTTGTAATAAGCCCCACTCCCCTCATCTCCCCCCGTGGGAATGCCAGGGGCTCTTTCAGTATAAATAGTATCCCCACCTTCTGGAAATTCTGTGCTGGAAATTTCCTCTTTTCTGTCGCTCTCATTCTTTCTGCCTTGTTCCTTTGCTTTCTGTCATTTCTACCTATCATTTCCACCTATATGTTCAATAAAGTCTTACATACCTTTTCTTAGGATTGATAATTGGGTACATGTAAGTGGATTTTTGGCTCTAGGGAGGTGAGATATGCAGAAGCAATTTTAGGTCATTTATGCCTGTTTTTATATATGTTTTGGTGTCCATAATGTATGCTTAAATTTGTATTCAGGTGTCTTTTTAAAATCCCTTGTGTGATAATTTGGATGGAGTGGTCAACGCCAGGGGCATGTCCTTAGAGTAAGTGTGTGAATGCGTTGAATTGTGTACTCAGTTTTCTTTTCTTTTTTCTTTCCTGTTGAAGTTTTGAAGCGGTTATAGCCCTGATATGGCTCTACGCAGTCGGCTGGGCTTTAAACAGAAATAACACTAACATCTTTCTTATACTAACTGTTTGCTTTGTCCGAGTCAATTCTTGTCATTTGGAGGTCATTATATAAACCCATGTGTTCTCCCCCCCGTATCAATTGTGCTTTGCTTTTGCTGTGAGGTGACTGGAAATCATTATTGACACCCATGTGTTCATTTTTTTCTTTTGCCAGTATCCATTGTAGGCCTACAGCTGGTGGCTTACATTTGCATTTATCAGATTTTAGGGCAAAGTGAAAATCTGTGTAGTAGTTTATTTTATGTTATGCCATAGAATGAATAATCTGTGTAGCCTTTTTAGTCCGAAAGTTGCTTTTTTGTAAAAAAATAGAGTACAGGTGTTGCTTTTTTAAATATTTTATGCTCATTTATTTGTATATCACATGTGACTTAAGTTTATAGAAAGAGGGAACTGCATTTTGAAGGGATTTTTTTTCATCCAGAACTTGTGGATGTGCAACAGATATGCATCATAGATTCATATGTACAAATAGTGTCAAATGTACGGATCTTTTTGTGAAAAACTAAGTTTGTGGGTTTTGGGGTTTTTGTTTTTAGGTTCATAACACTTACACTTAAGCAGTTTCCTTTGTGCTCACCTTTTTTTCTTTTCTGTTTATTTTCAGTCCCATTTTCTACGCCATCTTAATGGCCACAGAAGCTGTTTTTACAATGCTATGATGGTGATAGTGATGAGGATGATGCTCATGATGCTGTGAAGCTCCATCTAGGATTGAGACTACGTAACAGGGATGTACTCTACACTTACAATCAAAATATATCTGGCATCAACCAGGCCTAAGGGATGAAGACACCGATACTGATCAGGAGATTTGAGCAACACCCTCAGGGATGCATACATGAAGTGAATGAAACTCAGCTGGGTGGTCTTAGTCTTCTCTATGAACCCATAGCACTCTCAACTCTGGGTAGGAGCCAGTTGGGGCTGAAAAAAATCCCACAATGATTTTGATAAGACTGAAGGTGATTCAAACCCACAACCTTAAAACCATTTGTACATTTTGTGCCCCCCCCCCCCCCCTTTTGTTGTTGTTGTTGTTGTTGAAAATGCACTAAGACACACAAATTTAATGATAGTATTGCATGGCTTGTATGTGATGAGGGTTGTATAGTTGTAGAGATTATTACATTCAAATAAATAATTATGCAAAATCAGTAAACCTTTCAATCACTTTTTTGTTGTTGAAATGCGTAAGAAACTGAAACATCGAAAGTAATTGTATAAAATACAATATGTAATGTGTGCGCGTGCGCGTGTGCATGTGCGCACGCGCAGGTGTGTAAACAATCATCTTATCTTGTAAGTGAGGTGTTTGAGACTTCAACTTCTCCAGAGGCCAACACCATGAAGGCCATGTCCATTTCTCCCCTTTGCTGTTTTACTATCGCTCTCCCTAAATAATCCAAATTTGTTAAAGAATGATTCATCACATTTGGAAAATTCCATATGTGCTCCACCGAAATCTGTCAGGAACGATCTGGCAGACTCTGACCCCACAAAGAAACGGAAAGTCCTGAAATGGAAGGGGAAAGATGGAGCTGTGAAACACTAAGCTGACACCACCAGAATAATTGACACATAAAGATGGGCAGCAAACAGGACAGTTTTTCAGGCTGTGAGCTGAGACTGAACTCATCAGATCTGGGCCACATGGCTGCGTCAACTGAGCCAGCTAACCCGCTGAAAACTTGTGGTCCGCCTCAAGTTCAAACCCATGACTCCTACATTATCAGTACAGCACTCTGAGGAACACAGTAGGCCTATACATACACATTTACAGCTGAGTGAGCCAAGGTGGTGTGTACAAGTCAAGGCATGAATCTGGTCACCCATCAATTTCACAACCATGCTTGATTTGGCTTTTTGAGAGCGAGTACTCTTACGCACTATGCTATCTTGTCCTCAATCAAAACAAAATTTCATACCATGTGTTTTGCTCCCTCCCTCTCCCCATCTGCAGAAACAAGAAATGAAACTGTCACCATGCAGATAGATAAAATCCCAGTCAATATCATATAACTGTACAAAAAAATATACAAAAATTTTTAAAAGTAAGTTTCTGTCCTAGAGATTTGTTGAGAAACTGACATAAAACATCTCACCGACAGAAACACAGCCTACAACATCAGAGAACTGAAGGCACCACAACAAACCTTTGTCAGGACAAGGATAGGGGTTCAGGCTTGTTTTCACAACTGTTTACTAATACTACTAACCACACACATTATCTTCTCCATAGTCATTGCAACGTAGAACTGTCAATTTTGATATCTGCACAGCAAACCATCGCTTTTTTCACATAAACTTTGCGAGGCTGTCACATGCTGCCCTATATTTCAGATTCAGACCATTGGATTTACTTCCCAACCCTGAACTGGGTTAGGTACCATCACACCTCAGTGGTCTTGTGTACTGATGTAATTTCATGTGTGCCAAACATCAGGCTGGAACCCATGAAACCGCTAACACAATCTTGGGACGCCTTCCTCAGCAGAGACTCCTGGGAAACGACTGCTATAGACAAGTGGTGTCAAGAGACAGAAAGTGCAGAAAACTCTCCCAGTCTGAGAAGGATCTGATGCAACAGACAGATGAAGAGGCACCACCAGAACATGACCTCAGCTGTAGGCACACAAATTAGCTTCAGCCTTTCCCTGCGAACATGTGGCACTCTCACACAGGATAAGTCAGCCACAAAAGACACTGCCGACGTGACCAACTATCCAGTGACACAAATCTATGATCATATGGGAACGAAAGATATGTTCATAAAAACCCTTTATTAATACAGAATCTTTCTGTTGTTCGATTCCTACACACACCATCGCACCACATTCAAACAACACCATGTACAACAAAAAATACCTAAAAAATAAAACCCAACAACAACTGGGTAACACATAAAATGAAAAGAGAAAAACAAAATGAACAAACCAGAGTAAAATAGGCACTACAACACCCCATCTTTTGACAGACTGTTCTTTGTTTTGATCCACTGAACCTCAGCAGCAGGCCAAGTCCATCAAAATACTTCTTCCCGGGCCCACCTTATGACAAAATTTATAACAAGTCTGGGAAGGATATATAAACAGCACCTAATACTACCACCACCCTCATCCCTCTTCAAAATTTGACACATCTTTTAACTCAATTGAAACGTGCCGGAAAAAAATCTCCGTCACTTCCGTTTACTGCTTGGAGACGTGACATCGATTTATCGACGTCGGACATTTTTTTTTTTTTTTTACGTCAGTTATAGGCAAAGCTACTGGGAACCGAAACTAGGGTATGTTTACAGCAGTTATTTACCTTAGACTGTTTGTGGCAATGTGAAACAAAGACAACAGTAGCCTTTTTTCAGCGCTACCCGCGAAATGCGAATTTCGCAAATGGCGTTAAGGAAAGCAAGTCGAACCTCACAATTTTGTAAATATTTTGTGCTCTGGAGCAACTGTATGCAAAAAGTGACAACTACCAGTAATCTTGTGATTTTAACCATCCATGGCATGGAAATTATGTTCTGGACTTCATCTAAAACTGTTTCACAGTGTGTTCATATCCATCAAAAAAAAACCATTATCCCCCTTTGGATACCTATTTGGATACCTCATCATTTACAAGTATATGGAATACCATAAATAAGGTAAGATTATTTGTAAAGATCTAATCCTGGTCTTTCTGTATCACTTTACTTTGTTTGTCTACTTTATTTGGTGGTTTTTCTATATTTTTCTAAAATGTGTTAAAAATCCTGTGATTTGAGGGGGCGGAATGACCCTGAAGACTGCGACTCGATTGAGTTAAAGTCACTGTAATGTCAAACAGTTGTAATATTAAATGATTATTCAAACACATAACTTCTTATAAGAAACCCCAAACAAGAATCCACTTCCTACACCGATACCTTATTGACCATTCTCAATTAATTAATAATCATCAATAACACTTGTTCATCTTTTGATAAGTAAAAAAAAACAAACAAATCACATGTATACAATATGGTGGTAATACAAGACACAATCAGATGGCACCAAAGAACAGCTGAGTTATTCACTGAATTTGATACTATTTTTTTCAGTGCATCAACATTTATCTCAATTTATTGTTTTTCAATACACCATTTACCTCAATATATTACCAGTCCATACCAATCTTAACACATTTCTGTTCACTTCAAGCAATACCAGCCTGTTACAAACAGCCTAAAACCATGGCTCACTTCGGACTACTCTCTTCCAAATGAGGATCACAAAAGTGCACGATGCAAAGTGAATTCATATGCAGGGAAGGTAGCATCGTGTTTACGCAAGACTAATATCATGGGGAATGTCTTGATGCCTCTGCTATTACAGGGAACATGTCTTGATGCCTCAATCATATCTGATCATCATTCAACTCAAAAATACTGAAGCCCGCTTCATTCTGCACAAACATAATACTACCCCACAAAAAAACAAAACAAATGCATCAACCTGACTTTTATGCTGTTTCAGTGCCTGGTTGAAGAAATGAACACAACCGCGTCGGCCAGCCATGATTTATTTCACTACACCGTCAAGATGCAGACAGTGATGAATTTCTCTGAAGACAAAAACAAAAAAAACAAACAAAAATTCTGTTAGTGAACTCTACTGTTGTTTTGGCAACTGTGTCATTCTTATCTTGGAGTTTTGTCTGTTTTTATTGCAGAACTGGGTTCTCTGTTTTTATTTGCTGTCATACATACACACAAACGTCTGGCAATTCTGCCCACTTCTCTCACAGAAGACATGAAGTGACATCAACAGGAATATAACTGTCCATGGTCTACACTGTGCAGACCCACATTGGCCTGTGCTGACGCTAGTCTCAAAACAATCAGGCATCAGCAGCCAGTTGTTGGAGCAATAGGCGGCGCTTCTGTTCCAACTCGCCTTCACTCAAGTCACTCCCTGACGTGTTCCACTCATTCTGAAAAACAGCGACACATAACGTGTAGAAAGTGTGTCCAGTCTTTGCTTGATAAGTAATCAAACCATCACAATCAATCACACAACCTCTTCTTGGTTTAATGTTCTGTTAAGAAATCTGACGCCGTTACTCAAAACTTACTTCTCTTTTTTTCCTTTGCACTATCAATAACCATGCCATATATTATGAAAAATAATAGCTTCCAGCCGACCCAGCTGTGGATAGGTACCTGACCCTGTCCATGCTTGAGGAAAGTAAAGCAACGAGAGAGAGGTGATGAGCACTGCTTTCATCATGCTTGCCCCTGAGAAAAATTGAGGTCTCTACCACATCATCATGTAATCATCAGCTCAGGTCTATGGAATAATCTTTATTTTATCTCTCATGTATAAGATCAAAGATCAAACAATATATACATATATATATATATATATATATGTATGTATATATGCACACACACACACAAATATATATATATACATGTATGTATGTATGTATGTATGTATGTATGTATGTATGTATGTATGTATCTATTTTTCTCTCTTATATATATACATACATACATACATATGTAGAGAGAGAGAGAGACACACACACACACACATTAACACACATGCACATGATGCAAAATTATTCTTTGATACAGGAGGTATTCTTTGACACAAGAACTGCCAGCCAGAAAGCTTATCCCACATAGTACCAATCCCTGTTCAGACTCCCATTTGTACAGCTGCAGCATACTTACATGATGATAATGATAGTCATGGAATTCTGAATTTGTGCATCACTGCTTACAATCAACAATAAAGCACTTGTTATTATAATCTGTTATTATCATTATCAGGGGTAGAGGCAGTAGTAGTGCAGTTTCAACCCCAGCTATTTACTCAGAGCCATATCAGTGCTATACCTATTTCAAACTAAACACACACATCTAAACATACTGATGATCCTGGAAAGTACTGAAAGGTACAGGAATGAGAACAAAGAACTACTATAGATCGTTCAGTGAAACTGGAAAGAATGAATGAAAAACTCTCTGAGAGGCTGTGAGAAGGTGCAGGATGACTAAGGAGATGCTTCAAAAAAAAAAAAAAAGCAAAAAAAAGCACAAGGATGTAGCCGAAAGTATCTAAGAAAAAGGCTAACAAACAAATGATCGAAATTTTCTGCATGCCGGCTGGTTATCAACGGGAGTAAACGCAATGAGAAAGAGTTGAAAAGTGCGATAAAAGCAATCTGTCTGCTAAAATGGAGAAAGATCACTGTGAACGACTAAACATTGGGGGATATCACCCTGAACACAATCAGAAAATGCTGAAGAAGAGCAAAGACGAATGAACAGTGAACCAAAGATAAGACCAGGCTCACAAAGAAAGGCTGTGTGGGAGCACAGACAGTACAGTCTTAATACTTTGAAATACTGAGTCAAAAGAGGAAGCTGGCCGCCTGGACCGGAACGGAGTAGTGGATAGAGGTAGGCACAGCAGCAGCATCTGGCAGTGGATGTCTTTTTACCGATTTTTTTTTTACCATCATGTCAAGAATTTTGCAATTAGTACGCTCTCTCCCAATTGCTTATGCACCTGTAAGATATGGTTAAGTTATGTGCTATTAAAGTAAGGATATGCTCCTGGTACTGGCCATTCTGCCAAATTTATCACCAAGGGGATTAAAAAAATAAACCTGAATACAAACTCATAAATACTACTGACCACACAAAACATGCATAAAACCTTACCATAATACTCTAACATTGCTACTATGAACTTCACTTAAAATTGTTACTATGCACTTCACTAAGACCTAAAATGCAGTAAGTACATGTACCCAATTATCATTCTTCATAGACAGAAAATCTATAGGGCTTTATGGAAAATATAAAGGTGAAAATAAGAAAGGAAAACGTTACAGAAAGCAAAGGAGCAAGTCAGAAACAAAAAGAGTGACAGTAAAAAGGAAATTTGTAAACAGAATTTCTACAAGATGGAGAAACTCATTTACACTCAAAGAGCCCTGGATGCCATGACACATATCTACAAGTCATACACATGTCTCTATACATAAACCTGTTGTTTCCTTGTTTCAAGCATGACCATATAACTTGACAAATACCCAAAATACTTATGACAACACTAAAGGTCAAAAGCACAAAAATGAGACAGGAAGTGAAAGAAAAATAAAGGAAATAATATGGGGGGGAAAAAGAGAAAAAGATTTTTAAACAACTGCCAAGTTACTGTTTTATTCTTAATTCTCTGAAAAAAATACTCCTTTAATCTACTTTCCTGAGATAAAGAAATGAAGTCATATAGGTTATTGTGGTGAAGCAGTTAGCACAATGGACGAATAACTGTGCGTTCAAATCCCACCCATCCCAAACACTGTAGAATTTTTCTGCTCCAAATGGCTCCTATCTCAAATTGAGTGTGGTATGCGATTAACCATTTCACTCCCTCACCCTACCCGCCAGCTTCCTTCAAAGGGTTAATGGAGACACTACAATCATATTGTTGATTCTCATCCACCTTTAGGACGCACCACTGAGGATGTGGTTCAAATTTACAGACCAACATTGTTACTATCTATCTCTCAAGCTGACTTATTGTTAGTTTTGATCTCTTTTGAACAAATCAAACTAATTTCGTCTGCTCTGTCCGTGTAAATATGTTTATATTTTTCTTCTCCTCCTCTCCCTTTTTTTTTTCCCTTTTTTTTTTTCTCTCCTTGCCTTTTCTTCTGTTTCATGAAAGTGTGTTTACCAATGAACATTGATGTGATTGTGCTGTCACCACCTAGAAAGGTCTAATTATTTTCATTTCTGGTGACCCCCCCCCCCCCCCAAAAAAAACCAAAACAAACAAACAAACATGCACAAACACTATTGACTGCAGAATGCATGATGACATACTTTTTCCCGTTTTGGCTCAGGAGTGCGTTTCTTTTTCTTGGAATATTCACGTTCTGGTTCTGCATCAGATGCTTCAGACCTAGACGCCTGCAAACAATACACTATACTGTATCACTATCTGACCTTGTGACAATCTTCCAAATGGTTTGTTTTCAAAAACAATATAAAAAAAAATAAAAAATAAAAAAACACCCAATGATTGCTACAACATGTACCTCCTTTTGCTTTTTCCTTTTTTATTTTATTTTCAGTCCACTTTTTCTATTTCTTTTTTCTGAACAGAAGACGATACATATTTGTACTATTTTTTTTTTTTAATGAAGGACAATAAATCAGTCTGATGAGAAACAAAGTTGTCTATGTAAGTGCAGTTTTTGTGCCTATGAGCAAAACATACAGCAGACTGAAACATCTTCTGGCCTAAGGATATACCTCCTCACATGCCCTGACACCGACTTCTCTCCCTTTTCGAAGAAAATTATCTTCCATGATCAAAATTCATTAAAATGCTTCCACACCTTGTAGCACTAAAATCACCTGGCAATGATACATCAAATACTTTTATTCCCATGTGGGGCTGTATGGTAGAGGGTAAAGGCTGCCCATTAAGCCTGAGGATATATGGGGGAATGAGGAGGTAGAAACCTCAACTTTTCACAGGGTCTACATTATAAGGACAGTGCCCATCTTCTCCACCTTGCTGCTTTATCTTCCCCATCTCCAGAGGGGCAGGCACTCATTCACAGCTTAGAGGACTGGGGGCCACACGCATGTTTTTTTCTCAGGTTCGTACTGAACATGTGAAAGAAAGAGTGGAAGGGTAGAACTTTATATCAATCAAGGAAGGGGTGATATGGTAATGTTATAGCCCACAGTTTACACTCATTTCTTCTAAAATTTGCAACTCTATGCTTGGCTGTTGTTGTACAAACATCTTGTCTATCTGGTCTCAATGCCAATGATAAAATACCAATGTGTCTGTTCTACAAGCCTTCTTAATTCTTTAACCATCACTAATAACAGCTCTTGTCAAATGCTCATCAATTTTTATACGGGAAACATATGAGCTAAACATCTTTTCTTATCACGAATTTACTTTCTGTGACTCCTGCAAGTTTTGACAACACCAAATGATCGAAGACATCCTCAGCATATCTGACAGCATTGTTAACACTAAATGGTACAAGCAAGAGTTTTGCTTTCAATCGAAAGGGAAAGGCTTCTGAAACTGGCAAAACTTTCGCTTCTATGATCAAACCCTGAGAAAATGACAACTCTCCCCTGGCTTTAGCAGCTGGAATGAGTACCAGCATCTCATGTGTATGCATAATTATACCTACTGTTGCTGTTGTTTTTTTTTAAAGCCCAGCTGATTGCATAGAGCCATACCAGGGCTATAATCTGTTTCAAAACATACACAATGCTTCAACTGAAAGGAAAAAAAAAAGAAAAGAAAAGAAAATTAAGTACACATATTAATGCATTCGCGCGCATAATCAGAGGAGGTGTCCCTGGCGTTGACCATTCCGTCAAATTTATTGCATATGGGATTTGAAAAACATACCTGAATACTAATTTAAACAAAACTAAGAACTCTAAAGCATAAATAAAAGGTCCAAATTACAACAACAAAAAAGCTTCCCCATATCTCACTTCCGTAGAGCCAAAAATGCACTTATGACATGTACCCAATTATCAATCCTAAGAGAAAGTACGTAAGACTTTATCGAACACATACAGGTGAATGGACTAGCAAGGCAGAAAATGATCAGGAAGAAATGACAGAACGCAAAGGAACAAGGCAGAGAAACAAGAGAGTGACAGAAAAGAGTTAATTTCTAGCACAGAATTTCCAGATGGGGATACTATTTATACTGAAAGAGCTCCCGGCATCCCTACAGAGGGAATGATTGTACCTGTACATTAACCCTTCAGTACTAGCATCTCACGTGTATGCATGACTGTACCTGTACATCAACCCTTTCAGTACCAGCATCTCAAGTGTATGCATGACTGTACATGTATACCAACCCTTTCAGTACCAGCATCTCAAATATATACATCACTGTACATGTATACCAACCCTTTCAGTACCAGCATCTCAAATATATACATCAATGTAAATGTATACCAACCTTTTCAGTACCAGCATCTCAAATATATACATCAATGTAAATGTATACCAACCCTTTCAGTACCAGCATCTCAAATATATACATCAATGTAAATGTATACCAACCCTTTCAGTACTAGCATCTCAAATATATACATAAATGTACATGTATACCAACCCTTTCAGTACTAGCATCTCAAATATATACATCATCATCATCATCAGGTGCCCTGCCGCATGGCGTTGGCGATCATGGACTTCCATCTGTCTCTATCTCTCGTTGCCCCTATCATCTCTCCCACCCCCTCGTCCCCAGCCACTCTGCAAGTCCATCCAGCTTTTCTCCCTGGGTCTATCCGGTGCTCTCTTTCCCTCCAGCTTTCCTGTTGTGACCAGATGCTCCAAATCCCCCTTCCTCATAAAATGGCCTATAAATGTATAACTATATAAATATATACATCACTGTACATGTATACCAACCCTTTCAGTACTAGCATCTCAAATATACGCATGATTGTACATGTATACCAACCCTTTCAGTACCAGCATCTCAAATATATGCATGATTGTACATGTATACCAACCCTTTCAGTACCAGCATCTCAAATATACGCATGATTGTACATGTATACCAACCCTTTCAGTACTAGCATCTCAAATATACGCATGATTGTACATGTATACCAACCCTTTCAGTACCAGCATCTCAAATATATGCATGATTGTACATGTATACCAACCCTTTCAGTACTAGCATCTCAAATATACGCATGATTGTACATGTATACCAACCCTTTCAGTACCAGCATCTCAAATATATGCATGAAGGTACATGTATACCAACCCTTTCAGTACCAGCATCTCAAATATATGCATGATTGTACGTGTATACCAACCCTTTCAGTACCAGCATCTCAAATATATGCATGATTGTACATGTATACCAACCTTTTCAGTACCAGCATCTCAAATATATGCATGATTGTACATGTATACCAACCCTTTCAATCCCAGCATCTCAAATATATGCATGATTGTACATGTATACCAACCTTTTCAGTACTAGCATCTCAAATATACGCATGATTGTACATGTATACCAACCCTTTCAGTACCAGCATCTCAAATATATGCATGATTGTACATGTATACCAACCCTTTCAATCCCAGCATCTCAAATATATGCATGATTGTACATGTATACCAACCCTTTCAGTGCCAGCATCTCAAATATATGCATGATTGTACATGTATACCAACCCTTTCAGTACCAGCATCTCAAATATATGCATGATTGTACATGTATACCAACCCTTTCAGTACCAGCATCTCAAATATATGCATGATTGTACATGTATACCAACCCTTTCAATCCCAGCATCTCAAATATATGCATGATTGTACATGTATACCAACCCTTTCAATCCCAGCATCTCAAATATACGCATGATTGTACATGTATACCAACCCTTTCAATACCAGCATCTCAAATATACGCATGATTGTACATGTATATCAACCGTTTCAGTACCAGCATCTCAAATATACGCATGATTGTACATGTATACCAACCCTTTCAGTACCAGCATCTCAAATATACGCATGATTGTACATGTATACCAACCGTTTCAGTACCAGCATCTCAAATATACGCATGATTGTACATGTATATCAACCGTTTCAGTACCAACATCTCAAATATATGCATGATTGTACATGTATATCAACCGTTTCAGTACCAACATCTCAAATATATGCATGATTGTACATGTACAACAACCCTTTCACTTCACCTACGACCTTCTGCCTTATCAGTCAGGACAGCAAAGCGAACACTAAACCCTTTCATTCCCTTCCCTTATCCACCACATTCCGGCAAAGGAAGCAGGTGGACAGGGCAAGGGAGAGAAAGGATCAAGTTTTTGCTATTGGTAGACAGGGTGATGAAGTCAAAAGCATAACTCACCGATCTTGATGTCCTCTTCTTCTTCTTGGACTTCTTTTTGTGTTTCTTTGAGCTTCTGTCTGCATCATCATCTGTACACACATTCACTTAGACTTTATATTTCTATTTGCTGGTTTTATCATGTATCTACTGCAAATGCTATTCTAAATTCAGCAATGGAAGGAACACAAAACTATTTGCAAGCCTATTGATTTTGTTTCTAAATCTGAAGCAAAAGTGTGTGGTCAATGAACACCACACCCACGTCTGTGCGTGTGTCTCAGTGTGTATGACTCATGCGTGTCAGTGTGAGAATGTCACTCGTGTGTGTCAGAGTGTGTGTGTGTGTGTGTGTGTGTGTGTGTGTGTGTGTGTGTGTGTGTGTGTGTGTGTGTGTGTGTGTGTGTGTGTGCGTGTGCGTGCGTGCGTGCGTGTGTCTCAGTGTGAGAGTGTGACTCGTGCGTGTGTGTGTGTGTGTGTGTGTGTGTGTGTGTGTGTGTGTGTGTATGTGAGCGAGTGTGTGTGTGTGTGTGTGTCTCAGTGTGAGTGTGTGTGTGTGCGTGCGTGTGTGTGTGTGTGTTTGTGTGTGCGTGTGTATGTGAGCGAGTGTGTGTGTGTGTGTCTCAGTGTGAGTGTGTGACTTGCGTGTCTCAGTGTGAGAATGTGACTCGTGCACGTGCGTGTGTGTGTGTGTGTGTGTTTGTATGTGTGTCTCAGTGTGAGTGTGTGTGTGCGTGTGTGTTTGTGTGTATGTGTGTATGTGAGTGAGTGTGTGTGTGTGTCTCAGTGTGAGTGTGTGACTTGCGTGTGTCAGTGTGTGTGTGTGTGTGTGTGTGTGTACGCACGCGTGTGTGTGCGCATGCACGTGCATGCGTGTGTGTGTGAGGAATGGACCACACGGTTAAGCACCATCCATTTCACAAATGTATGACCATGTTCACAAGCGCATGTCTGACCATGTTTTCTTGCTTAAATTTCCTAACCAACACTGAAATACCTGTATCTCTTGGGTCTGGCTGATGCTAGAATACAATTATGACAAAAAATAAGTACAGCCCTTTCATAAAGCTTCAAACCAAACTGGAATTCACAAGCAAAGACACAACGAAGGTGTTGTTGTTGTTCCACCAAAATGCTTTCATCACGCAGACATGCAGGGCACGTCCATACAAGGACCTGCCTATCCTGAACAGGCCTCATCAGCCACAGGCATGCCTGCAGCAGACCTGGATATTCGTTCGCAAAGTCATGTTGCAAAAGAAAGATAAAGGCACCAAGCCAGCAAATACCACAGAACTCGTGTCCTGGTTTGTAGATGGTACCTGCCTTTTGGACGGTAGCAAAGTTCTGAACGCTGTGCAACTTTCTGTGCTTCTTTACAGGCAGTCTATAAAAACAATTACCTGAATCACTAGATCTTGAATCTGATCGTTGCCTTCTCTTCTTCTTGGATCTGTGACGTGAGCTGTCTTCTTCAGAATCACTCTGCACAGAAAACAGAATAGAGGTCAAAGGTCAAAATGCCAGAGCTGTCAAAGCCATCAACATCCAAAACCATCAGTTAACAAACCATGATACTTGCTGGGCCACCATCCCTCTCCTCCACCTTTCCATCCCCATCCAACAACCATACTCTTTTAAAGATTAAACTATCATCAGTGTTCAGTGCAAAGCTATGGATATTTTCCCCCCTTTCAGTACAGTATATTTATATTTATCTACACGCATTCCTTGCTTTAATCTGACGTGTTATGAAAATGTATACTGACTTTGTGGTCACTGTTGCCGACAATGGACTAGGATGCGAGATTTTCACTGTATCAACAGAGGCTCACAGGTAAATCGATCCTATGTTCCGTGTGGTGTAATGTAGTGCTTATGCATGTATGTTACTACTCCTGTGAAATAAATTCGATAAAAATATTTTTCTGTCTGTAGTTATCAGTTAGAAAAGCACAATTTTCTCAGGACAAGCACAAATACGTAACTGTTCTAGTCTGTTTTAACCCTTGACTCCCGCACTCTATGCACCAACTGCAAAAACTTGACCCTTTGATTCCCTCACCCTATCCACCAGCTTCCTTGAAGACCTGGCATCCTAATCAACTTGGTTACTGCACCTGTCTTATTTATGTTTAATCTACCAGAATTTTTATTTTGTATATACCAATTTGTTTCAATGCGTACTTTTGTTTCATTTGTGTATTCTACGTGCAAGACATGAACACACTTACAGTTGGAGTTCTGGATCGAGATCGGCGATTCTTCTTCTTCCTGGACTTCTTGTGACGTGAGTGATGATGCATACATGATTCTTCAAGAGATGTGATGTACTCCTTGAACAGGCGCATACGTTCAGACTCTAATGTAATCCCATCCCATGCGGAGTCCTTCTCCAGTTTTGATTTCACCTGGAAAAGACACCAAAATACTTACTTTATATGTTTTGAAAACTTGGTCCCTCTCACTCAACAATCACATTCAGAATATTCTATCTCAGTACCTGAGAAATACTGATGAGAATTTCTTAAACCATATTACACATGAATTATCAGCAAGTTCAATTGTAATAATGACAAAGATGGAAGTAATGTATGAAAGTAAAGTACAGCACATTTTATGCAAGTGACACAAACATACAAACCAACATTACACAACAAAAGTTCAAAGACATTAAGTCGGTAGCATCTCAACAGTCAAGCCAACATCAGAAAAAGAAAACAAAAGTTCAAAGACATGATGCAGGTAACAGCTGTATGCAAATCAACATTAGACAATGAATGATCAAAGACAAAATTCATATTTTATTCTTCACATAAGATCTTACAGAAGTACAACATATCTGAGTACAGTTAATACATTTGCAAGAATTTCTTAACACAGATTAGACATGTATTTGTAGGGCAAGTGTACCAGTCTTTCTGAACATACATCAGATATGTGTTTGTGTGTACATGTATGAGATTACATGTAACTGACTTTAGGACAGTGTTACTGTCTTTGTACATTTGTGCAGATCTACAATTACATTAAAAATGTATCCTAAGCATACTGCCATTCACTACTGACTTTAAAACATTTTCTTCACAAAACAAACAGTTCATATATTACCTCTTCAAATGTTGTTTCCAGGCCCACGTTGCATTTGCTAAGTGCAGCCTTAAAATTGTTTTCAATCTTTTTCAACTGCAACAACAAAAATTTAATACACAATATCAGCAAAACTCAGAATATAACATCACAGTCCTGCTCTCACATATTCAGATTAACTAATACATTTTCAAGTAATTTGCCAGCATTTGAAATATTAAATTTAACTGAAAATTTTAGGGAATCAAATCTGGAGAGAAAAAAAATGTTAAATCATTCTATGATAAGGTAGTACCACTAAACATCAACATCATATTTTGCTAATCTTATTAGACACTGCTAACAGTTCTAACAACCTCAACTACACAGATCAATTAAACAGAACGATAAGCTATGCTAAATTACATCATCAAACTGTTGACTGCAGCCATGTGTAGACTACTGGATCAACATTCTACATTACCCTGTCCTTCATACAACTTGAAACACACTATGCTACATACCTTTCTTGCCTCTTCTTTTAGTCGTTCTTTCTCTCTGGCTTCAGCCTTTTCAATTAACTGCAAGAACAAAAGATCAATACATGAAAAAAATATAGAGCAAAAACTGGTTGTCCATGATACCTGGACATACATACATACATCACTAAATGTTTCCAAGAAATACAGAACAAGGAAAGACAGAATTAAAAAAAAAGTGGAATGAATGTGCATGGTGTATGTTTTGTCATTCTGCTTGCACTTAAATACATAAGCAACCTACTACAAGATTAAGCTTTACAGAACAGACATTTCTTATTCCAAGCCTACTCTCAAAGTAGTCATGTAATAAATCAGCTATATATGATATTTATTTACTCTCAATATTGTCATGTAATAAATCAGCTATATATTTATTAAACAGCTCTCATGTAGTCACTTTTAATGATTTGGGAATGTCTTTGGTAGAAAAAAACATTTCTAATGATTCGGTAATGGCTTTGTTAGAAGTCTATTCATGATAATAGCTGCTAAAATCGGCCAAGTCATTGCCATAACATTTTCATTTTCGACATGGTACAGTCTATGAAGCCAAACAGAACACCTGGACGGACTCCAGCTTTCATTCTATTCAGTATTCTGTTTGATGTTCTTATGTCAATTACCAACCAACCAATCCATAGAACCTGACCCAAGCAACCCACTAATAACTAAAATGGGGATTTTAGAAACAGGTTTTTCTCATTTTCATGGCTACTTTACTAAAAAAAAAAAAAAAAAAAAAAATGTAGGAAATTTCATTATGAAAAAAAAAAAAAGAACTTTATAAATTCAAGTCATTATGAAATAAAACCAGTCACATACACTGTTGTAAGTGAGTTTGATGTTGCCAGAGTCCAGATTGTTGGCTCTCTTGTCACTCAGAATAACCGCACTGAAATTCTCGTACGTTGTGGACACCTCGATGAAGAAGGACTTGTCCTGTAAACCAACAAGCACAACACTTTGTTATTAACCCTTTCATTCCCACACCCTGTCTGCCAGCGGCAAAAACTTAATCCTTTCACTCCCTCACCCTATCCACCAGCTTCCTGCTGACAATGCTGGATGCTGGTAGACAGGGTGAGGGAGTCAAAGGTTTAACAATCAACGCCTACTATCTTATTAGGACCTCTTTTCATGCAAAGAAAAACAAAAACAAACACACAAACAATATAAAACAGAACAAACCAAAACAAGAAATATATATATAAATAAAAGAAAATCAAAAAGGTAGACTGAATTCATACTTTGATAAATGTCAAGGCAGCTCATTTGTGAATAAAAATGTTGCATTCTCTTCTTCTCTCCCCCCCTCTCTCTGTTCTGTGTGTGTGTGTGTGTGTGTGTGTGTGTGTGTGTGTGTGTGTGTGTGTGTGTGTGTGTGTTGTGTGTGTGTGTGGTGTGTGTGTGTGTGTGTGTGTGTGTGTTCGCATGCCTGTGCGTGTGCATGTGTGTGTGCATGAGAGACAGAGTGAGCGAGCATGTGTGTGAGACACACACACACACACACACACACACACACACACACACACACACACGATCCACAGGGGAAAGGGGGAGCATCCACACACACACACATATATACATATGGAGAGAGAGAGAGACAGAGAGAGAAAGAAAGAGAGACAGAGTAGCACATGTTTGTGCATGCACACTTGTGTGCATATATTTGTGTCATACAGTGCTGTGTGAGCATGTTGAGCATATCCATGCACGCATGCCTTGTTTAACCTTACTGTCCACTTTGTGACATCAACGCAAAAAAGTTCCTGCCTGTTGTCATCTCTAAGACTACTATCACTATCTTTACAAAGGAAACAAAATCAATCAAGCCATGACACAAGCTACGGCAACGTTCACTAACAGTTGCTACGAACCTTCAAGATGTCCTTCACGATTTTCTTCTCATCATGAAACCTGGCCTTGAGGTCTTCCACATAAAACTTGAACAGATCGAGAGGAGTGGAACCTGACTGTCCCAGCATATTGGAGAACCTCACATCCTGTGAGATGGATGGGTACAAGTCCATCCACAGAGACATGGAGTTCAGTTTGCCCTTCTCATGTAGCTCATCCAGTAATACCTGTTAAGAGAATAATAATGGTGTGAAAATCAATATTCTACATGTCTAAACACATGTTAGGCTACAGACTTGCCATGTTCGACTCCAACCCATGTTCAAGTGAACCCTTAACCCCAATGAACTTCACCCACATTTTTTCACACTTATCAACAGCCAATAGCTGCAGGACATTAACCCCTTGACTCTCGCACCCTATCCATCAACAGCAAAAACTTAAATCCTTTGATTTCCTCAACCCCTGCCCGAAGCTGGTGGACAGTGTGAGGAAATCAAATGGTTAAGTTTTTGCTTTGCTTAGCATGGTTGGCAATGCAGGATGTGACAGACAGAGTGCAGGAGTCAAAGCGTTAACTCACAGTCCTGCAAGACAGTTGGGCAAATCTATCTGAAACAACGTGGATTTTCACAGCATGAAGTTTGTTTCCTGACCTTGAGGTTAAAAACAATCAGAAGTCTTAACCCATGAAAACTTACAGAGTTGGTGGTCCGCAAAGTCACCCACAAACTCAGTAGATCATCGCTGGTTAAGACCACAAACTCAGTATACCTTCACAGCTAAGAATGTAATTATAACCACGGATTTTGTCTATCTTGTTGTACACATACAACTTACCCAGTAACATCTATCACACAGAGAAACAGCAGTTCTGCTCTATAAACTAGTACAAATCTATTCACAATTATACTGTGTTACTCACGCTGCTTATCTAGCTAAACTTATTAATCTTGTCTAGCTCAATTCCTTTCAAGTAGAACTCCCTCTACACACCAGGAAATTGGTGGAATCTGGTGGATAAGCTGATACAATCAAACTCAAAAGATTAAAAGGGAACAACTCATGACAGAAATTCTGAAATTAGGGGGCTCCTGAGGCAGTGCCCCCCCCCCCTTCCCCTGCTAATGTTTACCTAGATGAATTCTGTGTCTGACCATCAATTCATATACATTTTGCATCCAAATATTTCAATATTTTGTGCACTTACAAGGCAATAAAACCACAAAAACAGTATGCAGAAATACTGATCTATCACAATTCTTAATTAAAACCCAAAGCATGACCAAAGTTCACAAATCTCTTCTTTTAACATATTAAGAAGTTTTACTTCTATATAAAGGCAGCAATGCTGCTTTGAACTTTTTAATATGGACAGGGGGTGCGTTAATAAGCTGATGGCTAGCTGTAGCCATGTCTTTAGAACACACAAGCCATTGGGTTTTACCACACACCTTTGAATGTGAGTGCCCAGTGGCACATGCTCTTCAGTCTCTCCTAGGTTCACAAGTTTTGAAAGTCACTCTCATTGCCACTTCCTGGCAACACTGTTCATTGATTGCATATGTTCGTTTAACCATTCTGGCCACTAAAGATATTTTTCCTCATACGCCCAACGTTAAAAACTACACCCGTTCAAAACAACAAGCATGGCCACTGGAACCAGTTACTGTACTGTGTTTAAGTATATACAGCTTTTGAAGAGCTGTAGGCAGCAACCATGGGATCCAATTTTTTTAATACTGTACCTCTTTAAAATTCTGATCAGTGGGGACATGTTTTTTATCCTTTTTTTTTCTGAGATTCAGAGGAACTTGTAGACTTTTTTCTGAGGAAATTTAGGTTGGTTTCCATTGAAAATAGTGGATAGCTGATGAACAGTACCCTGCTGGCAAACAACTTAAAATGGGGGGTAGGGGTGGGAACAATCACAAACCTGAAATAGATGAGGTTCATTCTACTCAAAAGCATGTAACATTCAGTGTATTATACTTACAACAAAGCTCTCTCTGTTTTTACGCTGAATACGTTTCTGACGACGTCTTTCTCTTTCTTTCTCATCATCGTACTCTTGTTCCAGCATGCGGATATGCTCTTCAAAACATATCAAGGCGTCCTCTTTGTCCATGTCTGCAATGCAAAAAAATATATGAATGAAATAAAATAAAATAAAAAATGAAGAAGTAGGTACTGACGATTAAGCTACCATAAACAGCTTAACGATAAAGAGAATGCTGCACACTTTTTTTTAAATGATGTGCCAGCACCCATACACCACCACTGTCCTGCTTTTCAGGGTAATGTCTATCATGCATTTTCTTTGAATAAATAATACTCACATACTATTAATTTAAAGAAAAGCATTTTAATATGGACTGCAATTCTAAAAGATTCCAAAATTCTTGAGTCTGAATATAGAACATGACAAAAATATTACATATTTATACACTTGTTGATCTATTGCAACTACGGGAAGAAATAACAGATGATGAATGTATTACATGTTACCTTGCAATGTACAATTTGGAAAAGGATACCATAAAATCACATCTTTATTTTAGGCGAACCCAAGGCCTTCCGGTTTTCAATCTTCAGTGTTGCTCATGCTTTGACAGTGAACGTTAGTGAATTAACTACTTCATTTCTTACCATTATGGAATTATGTACATACCTATGTAGTGACCATCATTATATGTGTGCTTTAACGCTTTTAGTCCCTAAGCTTATCCACCACCTTCTTGCAGGAAGTTGGGCTAGGGCGAGTGAATGAAAAAATAAGCCTCTTATGAACAGAGACCCACCCTCGCTGATTTTTTTCTGTCCAAGCTATAAATTTTTTTTTTTATCATTACACGATTTGTAATCCTGTGAACCAGTGTGTATCGTATATTTCTGAAATTGCAGTGGCAACAGTAAGTGATAACAGTAGCACATTTAAAGCAAAGTGTTGACAGCAGCACTGTATCTACTTACTTTCTAAATCGGGGTCATCAGTGAAGCGTGTGTTGTCCAGCAGCATCTGCTGGGCCTCTGACCACGTGGTGCAATACTGCAGGTTGGGCATGCTGTCCAGGATCTCAGAGAACACCTTGATGTTACGCTTACGCAGGGTCTTGGCTTCCTCCTGTCCATCAACACAAACATTGCTGTAGTTATCAGAGCTTCAGTATTAGATGGTCTGTCAGAAATATTGCACTGATGAATAAACTTCTTGGTCAGTCAGAAATATGGCATTCATGAATAACTTCTGGGTCCACAATGAATAAACTTCTTGGTCAGTCAGAAATATGGCACTCATGAATAAACTTCTGGGTCCACAATACAAACATTGCTGAAGTTATCAGAGCTTAAGCATAATATAATCTGTCAGAAATATTGCTCTGATGAATAAACTTCTGGGTTCACAATACAAACATTGCTATAGTTATCAGAGCTTCAGTATAACATTGTCAGAAATATTGCTCTGATGAATAAACTTCTGGGTTCACAATACAAACATTGCTATAGTTATCAGAGCTTCAGTATAACATTGTCAGAAATATTGCACAGATGAATAAACTTCTGGTCCACAATACAAACATTGCTACAGTTATCAGAGCTTCAGTATAACATTGTCAGAAATATTGCTCTGATGAATAAACTTCTGGGTCCACAATACAAACATTGCTACAGTTATCAGAGCTTCAGTTAAACATTGTCAGAATATTGCACAGATGAATAAACTTCTGGGTCCACAATACAAACATTGCTACAGTTATCAGAGCTTCAGTATAACATTGTCAGAAATATTGCTCTGATGAATAAACTTCTGGTCCACAATACAAACATTGCTACAGTTATCAGAGCTTCAGTATAACATTGTCAGAAATATGGCACAGATGAATAAACTTCTGGGTCCACAATACAAACATTGCTACAGTTATCAGAGCTTCAGTATAACATTGTCAGAAATATTGCATCAGATGAATAAACTTCTGGGTCCACAATACAAACATTGCTACAGTTATCAGAGCTTCAGTATAACATTGTCAGAAATATTGCACAGATGAATAAACTTCTGGGTCCACAATACAAACATTGCTACAGTTATCAGCTTCAGCACAAGACAGCCTATCAGAAATATTGCACTGATGAATAAACTTATGGGTCCACTGTTTGCAACCATGAAGATTTCACGGTGGACCCAAGCAGTTGGCTCTGAAGGTGAAAATTCCAGAAATAATCTTCATAATATTATACTGATCTTTATCTACAGCTGCACCTCTCAAAAAAAATTGAAAGCAGTGTGAAGGCCAAGGTTCAAAGACTACCTAGGTTCCAGCAGGGTGAAAAGACAGCACATGAAAAATGTTTTAGTCATTTCAGTGCTTAAGATATTTCCTAAGACTTGTGTGAAATATGATTTACTTGATTTGATTACAGCAATTGAAAGCATTTTCAACTATTATACACCAAAAGGCTAGATGACAGAGGGGCCAGCATTACACACATACACATTAGTACTAATCAAATATGAAGGAATGTCAAAATCATTTTACCTTTTCTCGTTTAGCAATCATATGGACAACATCATCAAAGAGATCACGTCTGTCGAGGTCACGGACACTTTTCCACACCTCGTTGTCACCAAAAATGGTGTCTGCTTTCCTGAAATGCAGATGGATAAAAATGAAGAAAAAAAAAAAGAACATTAGCACCAAAACCGATTTGCATTCTGCAGTATCTTAACTGAATCAAGTTACCTGGCAATGGTACTTTCCTAAGAAACTACCCATG
The DNA here is from genome assembly GCA_030674185.1 of Monoplex corrugatus. Taxonomy (NCBI): domain Eukaryota; kingdom Metazoa; phylum Mollusca; class Gastropoda; order Littorinimorpha; family Ranellidae; genus Monoplex; species Monoplex corrugatus. Next base: position 40,177,675 of record CM060309.1, read on the forward strand.
CCGGATGAGGAAACACTGACAGAGTTTTACTGAATCTACACTGACATTTTCTTTTGTGTGCAGGTTTGGCAGCCAGTCAGTTAAATCGATAAAACTTTCAAATGATGTTGTGAATACATGCAGTAAGATTGCAAGAAGCAAGAGTGTCTTTACCAGTCTGATACAAAAGGTGAGAGTGACTGTTTTCGACAGCAGTCACATCCTTGCACAATACTACAAACTTCTTCTGTCTGGCCGCTGATTCAGTGCAATAAAGTGAAGTGGCACAGAACAGTAAGTACATTTGTGACAAATCGTTCAAGCTTTTCAAAAAACGAGCCAGTTGTATATGGATGCACTGCAGAAGAGCATGGTGCATGAAACTACAGTTTGGTCTGGTGTGTGTGTTTACTTCATTTCTACAGTTCTGTTCGTATGTTTATATTATTTCATTTCTACAGTTCCGTGTGTTTATAATTTTATTTCTACAGTTCTGTGTGTATGTTTATAATTTCATTTGTACAGTTCCGTATGTGTGTTTATATTGTTTTTCAACAGTTTGGTGCATGTGTTTATTTTATTTCATTTCTATGTGCTTCATAATTGTGATTGGAACCATTGTAGCAGTAATATTGTACTAATTTCTGTTTTAGAGGTTATGAAAGTATTCTGAACTGAAATGAACTGAAATGAATGTTACATAGTTCAGCCTACCTGTAAGATTTATATCATTCACACAAACATGGATATGGTGGTTTAGAATGACAGCAGTTATACACGCTATTACCTAAATCAATTTAAACTCCATACAACAAAATTATGCTGCTTTCTTTTCGTTTATATGTTTGTTTGGGTGGAAGTAGTACAAATCTCATTCCCTATTTACTGCCTCCAGGTTTGCAACATTACCATAGGATAAACATGCGCGTGCACACGCACACACATGCGCGCACACACATGCGCGCACTCACATGCGCACGCACGCGCGCGCGCACATACACACACACACCAAGAAGAAACCTCCCCTCCTATAAAAAGAGCATGACTGCCAAGGACTGCATTGCCAAGTAAAGTAAATGCAGGTAAAAGGGTCTTCCAATAAACAGCGAGAATGTCTTAATAACTTAAAAAATGCCACAGAAATTTACATACCTCTGGCCCAGCTATTCCATGATCTAATTATGAATTGCAAATTTATAAAATCATTTGTTATGATATCACATTGGATACCATCATTCTACACATCAAGGCCAAACTTGGCATTGAAGAACAGTGCATTTACATAAGAACTGAACATTATCAAGAAAGTTCAGGTGCAGACATAGTAACCCTCTTGCATCTGTAGCAGGAGAAAACTGGTAACCAATTCAGTGTCGACAGATGTTATAGCAGGAGCATGTGTATAGTACTTTTCCATCATATGCCAATCACATTTTATCACTCTAGGAAGCCCTCAACCTGGCAACAAATCCAAAAACTGGTCCAATGAAATGATGGTAATGTTTTAGAATACTGGTGCAACTTCAATCCACAAAGAAAGGAGAAGCGAACAGTGAATGAAGCAACATGGGTTATGTCTGACCTTGTTTCACAATGCCACTCAATGACCTATCTAGTTTGAGGAAATGAAAGGCTATTCTCAAGGTGAATGAGATCAAATCTGAGAAGAGGCAGTAAATTATGACAGAGGGGAGTTAGAAGAACAGTCATGTGTTGAAAGAAACAGTCATATGCTGAAATAAACAGTCGTCCTGTGGGGGGAAAATCTTATGAACATGACCATGAGGTAAGTGTTGCATTTGCTGTGTAGCAGATCACATGGCTGTCAGTAAGACAGCCTGCAAATGTGACCAAATTTCTTTCAAGCACTCAATACGACTGCTGCACACAATGCTGACAAAACTAGGTTTAGGCTGGAATCATTTGTTCAAACTATTTCACTGCAAGACTGTAAAGAAACAAGACAAACCACCAGACATGTAAAGGTATCAAACCAGGCCTGTTGACAATGAACAAAAAGGGAAATAGGAAATGTCCTACATATGACTCCATCAGTCAGCTATCCATGGCTTGATCACTTGCAACTGGCACAAAAATAGCTTTCCATATCGCAACACCAAGGAACAACTATTTTAGTGCTGTGCTGTATATCCCCCTTCCATATCTTGCATGTGTTACACTAGATACCATGTCACCTGTCATCTGGCATTATCACAGATCTCGCACACATTGTCTCCCCTCTGCCAACCATTTCAAATCTGCTCTACTGCTCTATATGTATTCTCTCTCTCTCTCTCTCCTCTCTGTATCTGCTCCACTATTCCATCTGTGTACTACCAATATGTCTACATTTCTCTCTCTCTCTCTGTGCGTGCGTGCGTGACTGCGCGCATGCATTTGCACCCTGTTGGGACCCCAAGGTCGACACTGGAAAGTAGTATGCATCCTATCTTGTGTTTGAACAGTGTCCCAGTCCTAAGGTAAATTCCGTGCATTTCCTTTTCACACCAATTTGTCGTTTCATCTGTAGTCATTCTTCTTTTTCTTAATTACCTTTAAGTTATTAGGAAATCACCTGCAGTCACTCTTCTTTTTCTTAATTACTTTGAAGTGATTAGGACATTCTCGCTATTCAACGGATGATCCTTGTAAGCTATTACAGTCCCTAGATAAAGAAAGTAGGGTTGTCTCACTTACAATGGGAAGAACAAACAGAAAGACAAAAACTGTCTGGTCTGAAACACAAAACAAAACACAAACCTTTCAGAAAAACACTGCTGTATTGGAAAAAAAAACCTCATCTATTCATGAACAAAATTCCAAAAATTCAAATCAGTTCAAAACAAAGAAAAGAACAGACTGAAAAAAGATGAAACAGTGCACATAAAAAAGCATACAAGAAAACAAGAAGAAGAATAATCATCAAAACAAAACTAAACAACACAGATACAGAAACAGTTGTCTAACCAGTATTTCACAGAAGAGTTCATCTTTTCACTGTTGAGCAGAAACTGCTCCAGATCTTCCTTGGCCTGCTTGGCTCGAATTCTCTGCTCTTCCTGAAATCATTTTTAACACATGAACATTATGAGAACATACATACATATTGGTATACAATCTGTATCTCATGCATGCATGCAGAAATCATTTTTTTACATATAAACATAACGAGAACATATATATACATACATATCGGTATACAATCTGTATCTCATGCATGCATGCACGCATGCACGCACGCACACACACACACACACACAAAACAGACACAAACACACACAAAACAGACACAAACACACATATGTGTGTGTACTTCCTGTCCTTTCATTAACTAAAATGCACACATCTTTTCAAATGTATAATATCCTCTTGTCTACCATTCAGACTTAAATATAAGCTGCACACTCAAGGCTCAATGACAAAACACATGTATAGCAGCAACTGAAGTACTAAATACCAATTTGAAGAATGCAGGTGCAAGCAGATGCAACATTTAACCTCTGTCGTCATCTGAGACTGTAGACTGGTACTTGATTCTGTCATATTTGATGAATACAGAATACTCACATACATGAAAAAGATGTCTGCAGTTAGTGTTTCTCATAAGATTTCACACAGTAAAACTGACAAGGATACTGTATAGAATGATGACAATGATGATGATGATTTCGTGGATGTAGGTGTGGTCAGCTATGCTCCAAGCAGCACTGGACCAATGACCTAGCTCAGACAGCACAGCCTCAGCGGTCAGGAGGTTAATGTATCATCAAAAACAAGCCAAGGAAATGTCCGTACTCCCACTGCACTCTATCCACCAAAGCGAAAACTTTATCCTTTGACTTTGTGTGGGAGTCAAAGGATTAAGTGACAAACTTGACTAAGGATACTGTCTAGTAATCCCCCTACTCAACAAAGTTTTCCAGTCAGACTTGAAAATGGAAAGTTTACTTGATGCCAACCAGGTTAAGCTTTTGCTTTGCTAGCATGGCTGGCAATGTGGGATGCTGAAGGAAGTCAAAGGATTAAGTTTTCACATTTGGTGGATAAAGTGCAGAGAGAGTGCGACAAAGTGAAAATAAGAACATGAGACAGAACTAACCTTTTCCTCTTTGGTTCTCTGTGTCTTGTATTCGTTGAAAGCTTGTTTCTTTTCGTTCAGATGTTTTAAAGCTCCGTATCTCCCATCATTGATGATCAGTTTCATGGCACTCTCCCAAGATGCATTGGAAGGCACATCCTGCATGATTGACAAATAAAAGCATATGTGCAAACTGACATAACATTGCTGGCATGAACAAAAAATTATCTTAGAAAAGCAAGTATTTTTTAACTGTTCTCAATTCTGATACAACCACTGAAACTATAATAGGACAATTACTAATATGCTTCAACATCGTGTTTCATCTGTTCATTTCTTTTTCGTCAAAAAACGTTTTCACCATGTATTTAATACTGACTGGTTTAAAGATACAACTACAAGGCATAATCCACACCATAATGTAGCATGTATCCTGTTCTCCAATTACAGGTTTCATGCCTATAAGGTAAACAAATAACAAGAGAGACAGCTTACCATATCTCGCCACACTTCTTCATTGACACAAACTGTCAATGAACAACTGAAGCTTTCTTCTTACCTTTTCTTTCAGTAAAGCCTTAAAAGCTTCAATTGCTTCCTTTTTATTCTTGAAGTGATACTCCTTCTTTGGTGGTGGTGCTTCCTCCTCACTTTCAGAACTGAAACATTTAATTGTGACAACGTGAATACTGATGAGTTATCTTAACAAAAATGTAATAATCAGATTGATGCAACATGTCCAGTATTTCTAACAAAGTAATGATGGGTGCAGTACTTGAGTGAGTAAGACGTCAGACTTTCAATGAAAAGGTTAGGTTCAATCCTCCAAGTTATCCACCCGCTTGGTGAGTAAAGGGTGGAGGGTGGTTTTTTTTTTTGTCTACCAGGTCAGTATATATTCAGACCTGTTAGTTTCTAAATTCTGTTCATGAAATACACCCCAAAACACTAAGTATGCACATTAAAAGATCCCATAAAACATATCAGTGGTTATGAAAACATGAAAACATCTGGCGTGCAAGTCCACCCACGAACCCCCTGAAGATGGAGTATGTAGACTGTGCAGTAACATACTACTTGCACAATGTGCGCAAAAATAATGTCCATACATGCAACTGGAAAAAAATAAACACTCTAAAAATAATAAAAATAATATGGTATTTAGTCTGAATCAATATGTTCTTGGTCCTTCCACACACACTTTCTCTCCAACACTCTTCTCCAAGAGTTAAGAATAAAATGTCTTTTTATACAGAAATACACTTACATGAGAAAGCCTCTAAACTTTTGGATGAAAAATAAAAATCAACACAGTATACAATGATGTACCCCAAGACTTTTTTATCTGTAAAATTACACTACAGGACTTTTAAACGGTCTGCTTCAACTAAAAGCAACAAACAAACATTTTAAAAAAATCATTAAAAAATGCTCTGCTGCATATGGTCAAGTCACAGAGGAGAACTAGCACCAATTTAATTCTCTTTTCCTGTCAAGCTGCATAATGTTTCTAACCACCCCGTTATTCATATCTGATATATACTGTCAAATCAAAGGCTTCTTTTTAATACATTTAGCTCAACCTGTCAACCACAGTATGACTAATCACTTTATATCTGACAGGAAAATGAGTGTTTGTTGAATGTTTGTGGAACAAGCTGTGTGAAGAGAATGAAAATGCAGCACCCAGTACTGAGCCTGATCTACCGCAAATTCAAGCAGAGCGGGTTCGATTGATCATATTGATGTTGTCAACATAATATATCTGAAAGTAGAATATATTTCAAGTGATGAAGAATGGAATGATCTCAAAAGATCAGGTCACATCTTTGAAAACAGCTGCTGTTTAGTGTTGCTTAAAATAAAGCAACCTGAGCCACTGAAGACATGATGGACATTGCTGAGTAAAGTTATTCACAAAAACTTTTCATGTGAAAATGTTCTGATCTAGTCAGTCACAGGAACCAGAAAAAAAAAAGAAAAAGAAAAACACGAAAAAAGAATCAGAACACTTATTTAATACAACCAGAGAAGACAGGTGCAAATTTTCGGACAACTGGCCTCTGTCAAGCACAGATGTAAGATCACAAATAAACAAATACCAAATACAAAAATTAGGAGAAAAAGACTGAAACTTTCCTATTTTTGTATTTGGGTGTTTGTTCATGCAGGGGAGTTTCAATCATTTTTTCCTAATTTTTGTATTTGGTGTTTGTCTTGTCTAGTTGTATTAAATATACATTCTGATTCTTTCTTCATGTTTTTTCTGGTTCCTGTTCGCTTTAACGCGGGCAATCACACTTGTCTGGGATTTAGCTGGTCACACTTAAAATAAACATTGTTCCAAAAGAAAACTTTCTATAAAATGTTTATACATGAGAAGAAACTACAAATTTTGGATAAAACAACACCCGATATAATGCAGTTTCCTCAACCCAACAGAACAAGAAATTCCAAAGATGTGCAGTAAAGAACAGGAGTAAAACTAACCTGGGTGATTCTTCCTTGACAGGAGTTTTGGCTGACACAGTGGCAGGAGGTGCACCAGCAGGGATGTCTGGCTTGATGGCGGCAGCTGATGGGGGTGGTGGCAAGGAGATGGAAGCCAGGGTGGCTTCCATGGCTGCCTGGATGGCAGAGGAGGGAGCCGACGCCTGACTGCTGGGCATGGGGATAGAGGGGGCCGAATCATCAGACCTGAAAATGTGTGTCAATAACACTGGGCATCACCTTTTTTTGAAAATCAACAAACAATAGCAACACACACAAACAAAAGGCAGTCCATACACACACAAACACACACACACAGAGTCAACTAAGTAAACAGATCCTGAACCAGTTGAGAAATGTTTTCCTTTCAAAATCACAAATGACAAAATGGAACTGACTTGCATGCAAGTATTTGCATGTATGCATGCATGCAGAGAGAGAGAGAGAGAGATGTGTGTGTGTGTGTGTGTGTGTGTGTGTGTGTGTGTGTGTGTGTGTGTGTGTGTGTGTGTGTGTGTGTGTGTGTGTGTGTGTGTGTGTGTGTGTGTGTGTGTGTGTGTGTGGTGGGTGTGCGTGCGTGCGTGCCTGTGTGTGCATACGCTTGTTTGCATGCATGTGCTCATGAAAGCATATGTGCATGCATGCATGCATATGTGCATGTATATCCGTGAATGCACGTGCACATGCGCATGTTTGTGTCCCATCATGACTCCACACAAACGGACCAACCTGTTTGCTTCCTGAGCACGAATCTTTTCCTCCAGTTCCTCCAGCTCTTTGGGTTTTGTCCAGCAGCTTTCCTTGGTTTGTGAGTTGTGGTAATAAACTTTGCCCGAGTCTGACTTGTACTCCTTCCATGGACACTGTGACAGCAGCTTCTGCAATTTGCAAAGCAACAATTTCTCTGTTCTATCTGAAACAGTGTGGGGTAAATGGGATATTCTAACGTTCACCTCCCACATACTAGTTCATTCTATGATTTTCAAATTTTAGACAATAAAATGGTGATTTTGCTTTGAGGCTATCAATTTCATATTTCAGACAATAAAATGAGGATTTTACCTAGAGGATAAGCTGATTATAATTGACTGTTCAGTCATATATTGATAGACTTCGCGTTTACTTGTTTTGTTTTGTTTTGTTTTTTCCCACAAAAGTTGCCATTAACTTTTGTCTTGGAAACTTCACAAGCAGAGAGAAACTGACCTAAACAAGCACTTAAAAGTTTTTAAGATTACAAAAGAAAACAATGTATTAAATATTTCTTCTGTTGTGGTCATTTCTATTTTCCACATGGTTACAGTATAGCTGTGTTTCCACATGGTTGCAGTATAGCTGTATTTCTATAAAATGCTGTAAGACCTATTATATAGTATTAATAGTATAATAATCATTTCACCAACAAAATCCTCCCCTGGGCAGATCATCCAAAAAGACCATGTAGAATTACTCTTGTTTACATACAAAGAAAAATAATAAAAGGAGGCCAAGGAGCACCCCTTCCCCATTCCCTCTCCTCAAACTGTAAATAAGATCTTGTGATAGATCTGAATAAATCTAACCAAGCTCTCAAGCACACAAATTGTGAAATCTTACATCTTCTTCTTCTTTAGTTTTCACCATCTATGTGGTCAGGCTACATCTGGCCATGACTGTAGCCGTTCTCCCTCCACTCCAGTTGGCCATCATGTATGACCAAAGGCTCAGGTTAGTGTAGTTGGTGAAAACCATTCTTGTGTGTTGCAGATAATCATACCCACAGCTGCATTACACTACATAGTACCATGGTATGTTAGATTTAGAAGGTGCCATGCAAGCCTAATACCTCTGACATCAGCCCTCTATGATTTTGTATAGGTTACCCTGCCCTTAGCTCATGGCCAAAAGATCTACCCTGTGAGTGCTGGGGCCATCTGCCTGAAAACATACAAAGTATTTTTTAACTCACTCTGCCCTAGGCGATTGTGTCAGTCAACAACCTTTCTGCCCTGGCTGTTTGGAAGGGTTACTAATAAAATTGTGAAAAAAAAAGTTTTGGAGTTAAAGACTTGAAACTTTCTGGTATTGCTAACAAAAGAACAAACTAACTTTTGTGCAAGTATAAAGGTGATCTTTTGTTGATTTTTTTTTTAACTGAATTTTGAAAAAAATGACTTTTTCAAAAGTTTGCACGGGGGGGTACCAATACATGCTAAGAATAAAAAAAACCCACAAATTTAGACTTTTGATATCAAAAACACTTCTAGTTCTAGACAGTTGCAATATGACTGGGCATTATGTTTACCAAGTATCATGAACTAGCTGCAAGTCTTTCTTTGTCAACAAACAATTTGAAGTATGTAAATTTTAAATTGTACACACACACGCACAGACAACAATGGCCATTCATACTAAATATACACACAAAAAAATCATAACAAATCAGAGGAAAGACAGATTTGAAAGTTTCTGATGATACTAACATGGTTACAAACCAGCTTTTGTGTAAGTATGAAAGAGTTGACTTGTTTGGTACTATCTTTTTTTAATTTTGAGATGAATTATTTTGTTTTAAAAGTTTCCCCGGGAGGGGGTACCAATATGCAAAGAATAAAAAACTCACAAATTCAGCTTTCTGATATCAAAAACACTTTTAGGCAGTTGCAATATGATCAGGTATTATGTGTATTAAGTATCAGAAACAAACACCAATTCTTTCTTTGTGATCAAGCAATGTTTATTATGTCAATATCATAATGTGCACACACGCCCAGAGACAATAATAGCCATTCACATTACATAAACAAAAAAAATCATAAAAAATCATAGGAAAGATATATAAAGTTGAAAGTTTCTGGAGATACTAACATAATTACAAACCAATGTTTGTGCAAGTATGTGCAAGTATGAAGGTGTTGTCTCCTGCCATTTTTTTTTTTTATTATTGATTTTTTTTTTTAATTGCGCGGCAGGGGGGTGGGGGATACCATATATGAAAAGAATAAAAAACCCATAATTTAAGATTACTGAAATCAAAAACACTTCTAGACAGTTGTAATATGATTGGATATTATGGGCACCAAGTTTCAGAAACCAGCTGTAAGTCTTTCTATGTAAACAAGCAATGTTCATTATATCAATATTATATAATGTACACACACACCCACAGACAACAATGGCAATTCAGACACATAAACAAACAAAATCATAAAAAATCATAGGAAAAACAGACAGACTTGAAAGTTCCTGATGATACTAACATGGTTATAAACTGACTTCTGAGCAAGAATGAAATTGTTCACTTGTTTGGTACTATTTTATTTTAATTTTGAAGTAAATTATTTTGTTTTTAAAGTTTGCGCAGGGGAATACCAATACATGCAAAGAATAAAAAAAAACCTACATTTAGCTTTTTGATATCAAAAACACTTCAGTTGTAATATGATTCAGTATTATGTGAACAAAGTTTCAGAATCCAGCTGCAAGTCTTTCTATGTAAACAAGCAATGTTCATTATGTCAGTATTATAACATGTACACACGCACAGAGACAGCAATGGCCATTCACATTATATATACAAAAAAAATCATTAAAAAAAACACTGCAAAGGTATACAGATTTGAAAGTTTCTGGTGATACTGACATGTTACACTTCTAGATAGTTGTAATATGATTGAGTATTATGTGTAGTAAGTTTCAGAAACCAGCTGCAAGTCTTTCTATCAATCTATGTAAACAAGCAATGTTCCTTATGTTAATGTTATAATATACACACATGCACAGACACAGCTATGGCCATTCACACTTCATGAACAAAAAAAATCATAAAAAATCATAGGAAAGACAGACAGACTTGAAAGTTTCTAGTGATACTTACATGGTTACAAACTGAATTGTGTGCAAGAATGAAACAGTTGACATGTTTGATACAGTTTTTAGAAATTTTACTGTAAATTATTTTGTCAAAAGTTTGCGCTGGGGGGGTACCAATATATGCAAAGAATAAAAAAAATACAATTTTAGCTCTAGATATCAAAACAGTTCTAGACAGTTGCAATATGATTGGGCATAATGTGTACCAAGTTTCAGAAACCAGCTGTAAGTCTTTCAATGAAAACAAGCAATGTTTATTAGGTCAATGTTGTAATGTACACACATGCCCAAAGACAACAACAGCAATTCAGACTACATCATAAACAAAAAATCATAGGAAAGACAGATAGACTTGAAAGTTTCTGGTGATATTAACGTGGTTATAAACTTTTGAGCAAGTATGAAAATGTTCATATGCCTTCTACTATTTTTTTTTAATTTTGAAGCAAATTATTTTGTTTCAAAAGTCTGCGCAGGGGAAAGCAATATATCCAAAGAATAATAAAAAAAAAAAGTTAGCTTTTTGAAATCAAAAACACTTCTACACAGTTGATATATATGACTGGGCATTAAGTGTACCAAGTATAAGAACCTAGCAGTAACTCTTTCTTTGTCAAGATGCAATATGTAGTATATGTTATACTTTACAAACACACACACACTGACAACAAATTACAATGGTCATTTGCATTAGGTAAAGAAAAAAAATCATACATAATCACAGGAAATATTGAGACTAGAAAGTTTGCAATCATGTACACAATAAAAGTGTACAAGAGCAAATAAACAAGCTTGAAATCATGTTTCAGTGATTCATTCTGAATTGAAAATAAGAAAAACGTTTTGGGGGGTAATTTGAGCTTAAATCAAGTTATCAGACAGTCATTATATATTCTGGTCCATGCAGTATTCTCTGCACATGTTTTGTAACACAGATTTACTCACTATTCCTGAATCCAACATCAGTCCTGAATCCAACAAGGGGGGTGGGGGTGGGGGGGGGGGGGCATGGTTCTGCACATGTTCGACATGCAAACCACACTCTTCGTCCTCAGTGAAATTGCTGATCACAGGGAAGAATGTGAAGTTCTCGTTCCATGGTTTTAGAAAAAATGTCCAGAAACGCTTCAGTGTTCTCTTCACCACCCACTTCCATCTCCTCAGCACTGTCGTCATCAGGAGGCATCGCTTCGTCCGACTCTGTGTCATACTCGATACTGAGTCGAAAGACCGAGTCTTGGTCACTGGAAGTATCACTGAGTTGAGGGCCGACATCCGAGTCTATCGCAACAAACTCACTACACATTGAGTCATCTTCTTCTTCAACGTCTGAGCCTTCAGTCTGAAGCTGTTCGATTCGTTCAAGCACTTCTGGTGCCGTGTAGCCACGAGTTTGTCTGCTTCGCTTTGTTGACGTCGAAGGCGCCGCCATTTTGATAACACGCAGCAGGCTGACACGGAGCTACTACCCGTACACATTCGCATACAGCACAGACAATGAAGCCTTGTTGCCCGCGGGAATGGTGCAGATGCACTCATGAATGAATGAACTAGAGGCCTGTAGTGCTTAGTTTCGTACACAGTCAAGCTCCGGCGAATGAAAAATGCAGAAAGCGAAAGTACCGAACTCACTACGTTCGGGCTGAAACGTTGTGCGAGCAGGGTACCGATATCAGTACGTTAGGGCTCTAAGTCTGACCTTGCAGGAAGCCACCCTGCCCAGCTCTGACTGAAACTATCAACAGTCTGTATTTTCGCAGCTAACTCCATGTCTGAAAGCCATCTGCTACCTGTGACCAGTGGGTTGGGAATGGTCACCCCACTACTAAATCTCTATGCTGACAAATTTTGATGACAACACAAATTAACTGAGTAAAAAATCACATTTTAACTTATTTAAACATGTGAAATTGATGTGATGAAGGGAAGACGGACTGCCAAAGTAAATAATTTGAGAAACAAAGAAAATTTATGTATTGAGTTTTGGAGATTATTAGGGCTGCTCCTGTGTCCCAGTCTCCATTCTACATGCAATGTTACCCTGCAATCCTGGTTACAGAGTTGTTAGCATATATTTTCTGGTTCATTTTCACTATGGCAAAAATATTTTTGAAACTTTTATCTCTTTATTACTTCAGTGCAATCCTTGATATGAAATGCTTTTCATTTTCATGACTTTCTTCTTTATTATAAAAAAAAAAAAGCCTGAAAGTCTCAAAAGCCTGACAGTCTCAATTTTGTTTCTCTATTTATGATGTATCTGGTGAGCTGAAAACATCAAGAATACTGCAGCAATGTTGGGAAATTAATACATTTCTCATTTTTCTGCAGAGTCCTCAACCTCACTCCATTCCTGCTATGGAAAATATATTTTCTTCACTACAGTTTGGCCAAATGGATGAAAATCTGCACCACCAATGAATGCATTGCAATGAGCCTTGCTTTAGGAATAAAAAAAAAGAAAATTAATGTTACCTCTGTGCTGGTCTTGAGTTCATCAGGCTTTTCCCAGCTAGATTTCTTAGTGACACTGTTGTAATAGTATGTCCTTCCATCTGGGGCTTTAAATTCCCCCCATGGGCTCTGCACACAAAAACATAATTACACTATGAGAAACAACAGCATCTTGATCATCAGATATGCAAAATAGCCATACATACAGGACATCAACTTCCAATCAGAAGGTCTCAGTTTGAAATTCTTGGGTACAACTTGGTGGGCAGATACATAAATACAAAACAAATGCATCTCAGGTCAATACATGTGTACATTTGTCAGTGCCTGAACGCCCCTTTGTGTGTATACGCACAAAGAATATCAACTATTTACAATAAAAATCCTGTTTGTCATGACAGTGCCCTATAAAAACAAATACTCAACATGCACACTCACTGAAGACTGAAAGTATGCACACCATGAAGCAACATAATGCCTGCACAGTGTGGGAATTGCAAGAACACCTCAGACACGGACAACGGACCGGATAATGTTCACACATCTGCTACCACCAACTCAGAACCTTTGGACCCTCAAGAGCGAATGACCCTTCCGTTCCACGATGGAGGAGGCTATCGCGGCTTTTCAGATCATCCAACTGGACCATGTGCTGTCTGATTCTTCCTCCTCCTAAAACTCTGCTCAGCAGCACGACCCCATTTAATACACCACCAACACTTCCAGATGGGCAGTCGCTGACTCTACCATGGTCGCCAACGAGCTCAAAGAGCTTGTCACATAAGTGCAGAGCAAACCTCATGAAAAACTTAGCTTCCCTGAAACCCTCACACAAGAACTCCTTCCTCACCAACACATGGATGCTGGGATCGTTCATCCTCATCCCATGTTCACATGCTAGCCATCTGATGCGCCTTCCGGTGTGATCAAACGTCTTTTCCAGACACCAACACTTCCGGTCAGCGATCTGGCCAACAGACTCCTGTTCTTGAACCACCAACAACAGCATCAGGGCCCTCTCCATTTCCCCAAAACTAGCCTCTCAAACAGGGGAAGCCTTATAAAGGGGCCTCAAGATCTGCGCAGCCCCTGATGCCCTCACATCTGGCATCCTCTTTGCTATTCACTGTCCTCTGCTCCGTAATGAGGATCCCCTATGCTTCACCTCAACTCTATTGTGAATGGAGCTGCCACTGACAAATCACTGTGCTGGCCTGAGTATGTACTGGGAAAAATGCCAGAATGAGACTGCTTGTAAACAAACCCCTGTTACAAGCCTAAATAATGTCTGATGCATACCAAAATTATTGCCAGGATCTAACCATCCATCGTTTTCAAGGCACTTCTGCCTCGTCCAGCAGCCGATTGACTTCGACTTCAAACGCCTCACTAAACACTTGACATCACTAGTCTCAAACATTATTATCTTGGGACAGTTATGTATGAAAAGTCATCATGGACTTCTTCCATCTCAAATTATATAAACTAATGCCAGTCTTGTTTCCTTTAAATCATCTGTGTTTGATTTAGTTATGTTTTGGGATAAAATCTGGCAGTTTCTAGGCAAGCTGCCTTAAACAACGTAAAGTAGCATTCATTATTTTAATTCATTTTCACTGCTTCTTTAATACTGTATGTCTTATAGTTCACTGTTTTCGCCATAGCAGTAGGTGTTGAAATGTACTTGCTTCACCTGCATCTGTCTGTGTCATTCATGCTTTTGCGAAACATTTTGGAATTCTTGTGAGATGAAGCGCTGTACAAGTAATCATAGTAAGTATAGATGGGTTACCTTGCCTTCTTGTCCAGACTGTGGGGGTGCATTACTTGAACCCATCTCACCACCTGAAAGCAAAAAGTATGAGTTCTATATTCTTCAATATTTCAAGCCCGGCTGTCTGCACATAGGAACATATCAATATCAGGACTGAAAACATGTAAAAACAACAACAAACAAACACAAACAAAACTACAGAAAAAGACACAAGCTCATCTTATCAAAGGTATATCTCATTATATCTTGGGAAGGACAATGGGGAAAATTCCACATAATTACATTTCAGCACCTAAAATCTGAATATTCTTCTGGTGTGAGTCTACACTGACTTCATTTGTTAACAGGGCAATTTAAACCCCAAAAAAATCCAAATAACACCACCACCACTACCACCCTGAATGCAATAAAAAAAATACACAAACATAAAAATAAAACCACAAAAAGGGGAACACATGACCAAAAAGACCAATCCAGCAACTCACATATCCTAGGTGTTAAACAAGTACAATTTGTCAGAGAGAAAAAATCCAATAATCCAATCTGGACAGACAAAACTTGTCAAACTTTCTAGAAAATATAAAAGGAAAGGCCCAATATCAGTCATGAAAAAACTTCTTCAAATGATGAGGCAACTGGAAGAAGAAGAAAACAGGGTGGTCAAGACATACCATTAGTCTCCTTTTTTGCACCCTTTCAACATGTTAATGTGTCATGTGATATTTACCACAAAAAGCAACTGATCTTAATGTTTCAACACTATTAGGTAACACTGTTACAATTTTTACAACAGCAGTCCAAATACTGGATATTAAAATGACCCCTACACCCTATCCAAAATTTGCAAAAATGGAACCCTTTTGACTCCCTCACCCTATCCTATGGACAGGGTGGGGGAATCAAAGTGTAAAGTTTTTGCTTTGCTGACAGGGTTGGCAATACATGAGGCTGGTAGACAGGGTGCGAGAGTCAAAGGGTTAAGTCCCAAAAACATGGGGTCACTATGACAGTATGAGATCTGGGCATGAAAAGTCACAGAACCTCGGACAACTTTTCACAATGTTGTGCAGATTCATGAGAACAGGAGTAACGGTGATAACACAACTGCCATGAAGTTCTACCGTCAACTGAGAATGTATGACAGGGCTGTCATCTATGTCTCCTTTCAAACTGAACCCTGGTGTCTATCAGGCATCAGACAGAAGGCACTTACAGTCTTGGTCAAGAAATTTGAGCAATACCCTCAACAGCAAAGCTGTTGATGACAAGTGGCATTACACACCTGTAAGGTCACAGTCTTCTCAATGAGCCCAGTGCACACACAGCTCTGGACAGATGCTTGCTGGGGCCAAGAAATCTCTCTCACAATCATACGAGATTCAAGCCCACAACTTTTCAGTAGTCAGACCACTGCATTAACTACTTTGCCATGGCAAGACATGTGGAGTGTTTGCCTTAAACTTCAAGCAAAACTACACACATTATGACAAGGGGTTCAAGAATGAGGCAGCTAGACAGATTAGTTACATCACTTACGATCATACTCTGGTTCCTTGATGTCTTTGAAACTGAAAGTTGTTGGGTGCAATAACTAAATTAGTAAGGACATCAGACTTCCCACAGTATATATCTAAATTTGATCCTGCCAGGGTAGCATCCGGTAAGTAAACCATGAAGATTCTTTTTCCAATCTCGGTGAACGGTGGAGACTTCTATTCAGTCTCTGAGATTAACGTAAGTGCAGATACGCCAGTGGCTGAAAACCATTCATGTGTATGCCCAAAACATCACATTCACACATTACAGATCCTGAAAGGCATGTGAGTGGCCGATGACGGCTTATGAAAAAGAAAAGAAAATATCAAGCATGCATCCCCACTGAAAAAAAAAGAGTATGACTACCTACATGTCAAGATAACCTACCAAGATGAAGTACACAAAGACCATGTGGAAAATAACATCCACACATTGTGAACCAAACAACCAGAACGACATGCACACACATCCAGAAAGCACTGCATGGAACACAAAGGAAAATAAGAACAAACTGAAAAATAAACATAAAACAGAAAGATTCAAAATTCTTTAGAAGAATGTATGGCACATAACCCAAGACTTTTTTCATTTTGTTCACAGTAATCCCCTAAAACGAGTCACTGTTACACACACCCATTTAAACTTATGTACTTACAACTTCCCAAAGGCCTATATGTGCATTACAAATGGGGAGGGGGGGGAGACATCAACAGCCAAGAAATATGTGCCAGTATGTCCTCTCTCTCTCTCTCTCTCACACCACACACACACACACACACACACACACACACACACACACACACACACACACACACACACACAGTTTCCTACTGATGAATGTTAAAAAAAAAGTTTGAACTAAATACTACCTCTATCTATTTTAGATCAACAGATGACCATACTTTAATTCAACGATTCTGCTTTCTGACATCTCATTCACTCCTTCACTCACTAACACACACAGACACACACACGACACAGACACACAACAACAACAACAACAACAACACCAACACCAACACCAACACCACCACCAACAACAACAACAACTACAACAACTACAACTACTACTACTTTAATTGTAATATCCCAACTTTTCTCAATGTCAGTTTACACAATAAACCTTTAGACAACAAACAAAATGTGATATTACCTGGAAACATGGGAGGAGGAAAACCCATAGGTGGTGGCAAGCCAGGTGGAAACACGGGTGGTGGCACAGGAATGTTAGAGGGACCATTGAAACCTGTGAACAATCATATCACAGACGTTAGTATGACTGAACACTTTTGAGATAATCTGGAAATAGATGGCAGCCATAAAAACAGTGACATCAATCCCATTTTTATTTTTCTAGTTTCCTGCGCACAAGGTTGTGCAGTGTGCTGGCCTGCAGCTAGTCTTTTTAATGGTGCTGTGATCTTGGCAGAAGGAATGACAGTAGAGTGCTTGTATGTTTGTATATTTCCCATCCCTCCCTTAACCTGTGCATAGGCAGATTAGCTGTTGTGGACTTTTTTCCCCAAAGGTGATGACAGCTAGCAAGTGTTAAAGTTCTAGATCAAGCAGGGAACCTGAGTTTTCTTGGTTGTTTTACAAGTACCTTGACAACTAATGTGAGTTAACAGCACAAAAATATACAAAAACGCTTTGCAACTCTTGCACTGTTGTGGCTAAGTTTAGTGCAAGAGTTATGGCTAAGTTTATCAAATTCGCACAGCCGACAGCATGCACAAGCCAGCAGGTATAATCAATCCCAAAATAATGCGCTGAATTCGTGATGCCATATTCAACTATGTCCACAAGATGTACGCCACCTTTCACAAGGAATACGTAAGGGGACTCTGAATCGAGTTATTTTGTGTCCATATCACCACACTGCTGGAAAGTTTTAACTTATGATCATAATATGATTAAACAAATCTTGGCCACCTAGAAATAAATCACTTATTGTGCATATGTCTCTGCCTCCCACCCCCACCCCCAATTTCCTTACCGCAAGCCTCTGCCCCTTGCAGAACACCCACCTGGGACCTCTTCTTTATCTTTAAGTTCCTCAGAGGCCCACCTGCTGCAAGATGCCTCTATCAAGGATCTTTTCAGAAAAAATGCCTTCCTCATCATGCTCGCACCTGGCAGGCACTGCAGGCAAGTACACAGCCAAACAATGCAACAGCTCCCTCACCCTCCATTTTCTACCAGAATTCCTAGCCAAAAATCAACAACCAGTGATACCCTCCCCATGATTCATATTAAGCCCCTCCTCCCCTTTCCTCAGCAATCCGGACAATCCAGAACATAACCTTTGTCCTATCAGAATGCTCCACCACTACCTGTGATGCTCTACTCCTCTAAGGCACCCTAAGCAATGCTGCCTTTTTATTTCTTTTAACCCTGATTACTCAGTAGAAAACAGACACTCCTCTCTATCCCAGTGGACTTCAGGCATCATAAGCAAGGTTTATGGAGCCCAGGGACAGCAGCTTGACTCTTCTGGGCCCAAGCCCATATGGTACAAGTTTGGGTCTCTACCACAGCTTTTCATCACAATTTCTCCCTACCAGACATCTAAGATGCCGCTTACTGGCGTTCATCTGGAACCTTCTTCTCCTTCTACCTCAGGGCCATCTCATGGACATGCAAAGATGAGTCCCATGGCATCATCTCTGCTGTCTACACCCAGCACATCATCTCTGCTCAGTTATCATCACTCATCTCCAGGTAGTGCCACTCTCCACTTTTAAATTAAATATTCTTTAACAGGGGATTTTAAATCAAATTTCCTTTTGATAAATATGCTTACCATAATCTTACTACTACCTGCCCATCTACCCCCCTCTCCTCTACCCAGAGGTTGGCATCAGATATTCCTGTTCTAAGCTACTGCGTCAAAGAGGGCAATGTAACTTGGGCTGAAACCAGGTACTGGGATAGGGGTGGGCAAGACAGCAGCACCTGATGATGGATGTCTTTTCACCGATTTTTCAACTACCCCATTGAGTATATTGTAGTTAATATGGTCTTCTGCATCAGCTGAGTTAATTGTTGTGTTGGTATCTTTTTCCATTTCATTCAACATTATCCCTTCTCACTGAACAAGTAAAATGCAAATTTGTCAAAATTGTGCTATATCCATTATACTGCCAGGCACTGTCACTTATTTAGTTATGTAAATATGTTCAGTTTTCTTTTCCTCACCTTGCATGGGTCCCATTGGTGGTCCTCCCATAGGGGGAATAAATCCAGGGGGTGGCCCACCTGGGGTCGGCATCTTGCAAAAAAACACAAAAAATGAAGTGAATATGTGCAAAAAACAACAGTTGAAAAGAAGAGGGAGAACAGGAGACATGGGATTTTGTGGAGGGGACAAGACAGTTGTGGCAGTTTGCAAAATCAACTTGTACCATGAAGTTTATAACGAGAGCAATAAAAAAAAATATTGTATGTACACATATATTTACATGACCTAATCAAAACTATTTTCATAATCTACTTGAAACTACTTATATCATTTTTCTGAAATTAATATGAAATCCAAGGCATTAAAAACTGTTTCAAAAGTGAAATGTAACACAATACTCATAGAAACTTTCTCGATCCTTCAAAGATCACTGCCTGCATAACATCTCAGCCTCGCACCAAGACAGGTCTTGGCTGATCTGCATGGAGGAGAGAAAAGGACAGTGTTTCACACTGCTCTGGTATCAGCACAGGTAAATGGGTGGTGACACATATATTTGCAAAATCAGTACAATTTTCAAAACACAAAAGTAGCTCCTTTTTGCAAGGGATGCAAAAGAAGCTAGTCCAGTTTGCTAAAAAGTTGTTTATTAACTAACTTCTATTCCCTTCCATCAGCCTTTCTGTTACATTAAATTGTTCATCCTTCCCTCCCTGTAATTTGTCTGGTGGGGTAGGGAAAGATCAGAGGAGGTGTAGGGAAACAAAGGGTTAGTTGCATGCTTATCATAACAGTCCTCTGCTTGCCCCATCCAACCACAACATACACTAAGTGCAAGAAATACAAATGTAACACGCATACTAAAGCTGTATTGCAGCTGGGGTACCAAGAGCGTGTTGGTACTGCTAAAAAAGGACAGCATGGAACGTTTTAATTTACATTTCAATCTTGAATGCTAACATCAAATAAAGTACAAATCTATAAATTACTATGTTTACCCCATATGGTGGCATCATGCCAGGTTGTCCACTTCCTCCAGGATTTGGATTCTGCAACATAGAAAAGAATCACATTACACTTATTACTAGTGTAATCCTGTGACTACCACAAATATAATATAAGACTGACAACATTATGTTACATGCACTGCTTTGTGGGTATTTTGCTCTCCTGGGAGTCCTTGATAGTCATCAAGAAAAAAGATCTATTTCAGTTAAACCACTAGTGTGACAGGCACAATATTTCGGTGGTTAGGAGACTGGACTTGTAACTGTAAGGTCTGGGTTCAAATCTACCACTAACAATTGTGCTGTGTGTTAGTGTATATGAAACCCACCAAGGACTGTTACACAACATTTGGAAAACTGAACCTTATGACCCTTAGCAGTTAAAGGGTTCTGCAACAGAAGTTCAAAACCCAACACACAAAATTCTCCAAATTGTATTTTATTATCCCATTACATAGCAATAAAAAAAAAATTTAATGGAGATGTCTGCATCCTATTTATGTTTTTTTTTTTTTTTTTTCATGTCTCTAAATATAGTCAATTTGAGCACTTTGGCTGTAGGCACATACTAAAAAAGTAACCACCACAGATTGTTACAATAGTTTCAAAGAACATTTCTATATGTGCACGTCTACAATACTGGAATAAGACCTGGGACATGAGGGTGAAAAATTAAAAGTAATTAAAAAAGCACGCAAAACACATTTTTGAAGAGTTCAGACATACCTTTAATCCACAGGAACAAAGTAAACAGAGTTCATTTAAAGACTTCACTAAAAATCAGCAAAATGTAGACCAAGTGACCGGTGTAATGTGCATTACATGGTTTCCACTTGGTATTGCTTTTTTAGATAAAATAACCAGGCTTCATGGAAAGGATGATACCATCAATACAGACACCTAAGGTCATGTGTCCAGTATTAAACTTGAACAGAAGAACTTAATCATGTCCTGAACATAAACTTATGTATAGGTGGAAACCGTAACCCACGCAACATTGTGGCTTAACAATTTTTCACTGACAATGGTAGAGCTGTGATATGGAGGTATCTTGATTTATTTTAGACAACATATTAAAAGCTTTCTTTCTATGACAATGATGAGCATTTGGGCATAGCCATATTTATGTAACTGGGAAATGTTGCGTGCATTTCATGGAATCCAAATGGGAAACCATTCTCGTATTCCATTGAGCAACATCAGAATAAATCACTGTTTTTTACATTTAGGTGCTCTTGATGCATTAGATTGTTTTCAACATTGTTAATTTTTGTTTGCAGGACTTAACAATATGCTGTATGCAATGACTTTGCTGGATTTTGAGCAATTTATTCAAATTGACTGGATTTTATAATTTCTTGGATTTCAGCGAATATTGAATTCTATTTGTTAGATGTCACACAGTAATACATACAAATGGATATGGACTAATTCATTCTTTGAATTGGTCCATTCTGGGATTGCTGGAAGTCATAAGCAGGAGGGGGGGGGGGGACTAGTTCATCAGTTCATGTTGAGATTCCAATTTTGGTTACATTTTCACAACTTGAGCTGTAAAGTCACTGCATTGGTGTAGCTTTTAAACAGTAAAAATATGGTGCCCATGTTG
This sequence comes from Monoplex corrugatus, assembly GCA_030674185.1. Taxonomy (NCBI): domain Eukaryota; kingdom Metazoa; phylum Mollusca; class Gastropoda; order Littorinimorpha; family Ranellidae; genus Monoplex; species Monoplex corrugatus. The sequence continues at coordinate 40,199,635 of CM060309.1, forward strand.
GTCAATGGTGGCTGCAGGAGACTCAGATTGTCATTGGCCACCCAAGCAATGTCATCAATATCTGGAAAGCTGAAGTGTCCACTTCTGTCTCGCAGAAATTTCACCAGCGTCTCACCATCTGACTTCAGAACCTGGAAATCACACACACACACACACACAGAGCTCTGAATAAATGCTTTGATTATTGTATAATGTGGAAAAGATGAACTAAAAGTTTCAACATTAAGAAGTGTAAGCGACATTTTATTGATCAGATCTTATGCCTATGTACATTTTTAAAACCTACAGCAGGTTAATTTTTTTTAACTAACTGTCCTATGGGACAAAATTATGACCATGATACTGCCTTCAAAACAATGTATCCTTACCAGTCCATTGTAGAATACTGAATAATGACTAGCTACAATAATACGGATATTAATTTTTGTAATGATAATAGTAAAGATAATAACAAGACAAGGAGTGAGAGTGGTTTCTCTGTAGCGCAAAAACAAGAAGTATAATCCAATCCGTTGTTTTAACAAGTAATCTTTTAATAGCCACTCAAAAGTAAGGCATAAAAAGCACAATGTAGATCTGTATGCTGAGCCAGTTTCAGGTAAGTCCGATCAAAAATGTGCGTAAGGAGGAAGCACAACTGTCATCTCAATAGATCTGAATCACTTCCACTGTAACCAACGAACTTTTCTTTTGGCAAGATAGCTAATATGGCTTTCCTTCTCCCTTAATTTGCAGTTGGAGTATTCATCTTCAAAGAAAGAATAGATGTAGATCTACAGTTCAGTGGCTGGGGAAGAAGAAACAAAATATGTAAAGACTGTGACGTGCATACCTTGAAACAAAATCTGCAACAATGTTTCGTCTCTGCAGTAACTCACGTCACAAAGTGCCGACTTTTAAAAATTCTCTGTAGATTTCAACAGCTGTATGTCTTTAACTGGACCATGTAATTGGAATACCATAATTGTTTGCTTTCTGTCCAAAGACATCAATTTGTTGCGAAATGGAAATTGATAACAATGATTCAGCAAGCGTGCGTTGCCATCGAATCTAAAACCAGTGGCACTTAAATATAAGTTAAAACTATTCCACGAAATTTCCTTTTTGCTGAGAGCGTTCCTTTCCGAAACACAAACAGTAGGGCTCACAATATTTTTGTTAGTCACAACACACGCAGTAAAGCTTGTATAAACAAAAAGTGTCAACAAAATGCTCCATATAACGTTTATTCGTTACGTGCGTTACAAGAGAAACGAGAAATTACAGCTTTCGATTCTGCAGAATCCCACGACTATGATTCGTTGTACACGTAACATCGTGAATGCATGCTGAGTTTTGCGAAATAAAAGAGACTTGCCTGTACACTGTAAACTTAAGAAAGTTTCCACATTTTTATGCACAGAAACAATCCCAAATGCTCACATTTGGTTCGCATTTAGAGAGAATCGATCATTATTTACTCTTTTACTGAGTTTTATCCAGAAAATCTTATCTATTTTTAATAAACAATAAAAGCAAAATTGTATCCTTACCTCAGTTTGCTTGCCACACACACACACCAAACAGGCGATGCCGACACTTGAGGTGATGTCGAGCAGATGTGATGTGCGTTTCAAAGCGTCAGGTGGAGACGAGTAAACCAATGTCCAGCTTGTGTTTGAGCATACATGGGCCATGTGCCGCTTGTCACGTACACATTTTCTTTGTTCTCAAACACTTTAGATTCAGAGGATAGGGCCAAGATAATTGACTTCGATGATGAGCAAGAAGGATAGGTTGTGTGCGTTACACTAGGAAGCAAAACGTACCACGCTGTAAGCACCATCAGAGAAACTTGCATTCAGCTTCATATTTCAAGGAACTGAATCGTGAGCAGGAAGAATGATCCTCAAAGATGCATTTTGGAGTAATTTCGAATCAGTTGAACCAACCCATCAAAAAGGTCACATTCTTGACTGGATCATTTCTCGTGATCACCACAATTCAGCTACTGACAACTGCTTAGTTCTTTCTACCCGTCTAACTTCAGCCCTTCCATCTGACCACTCTGCAATCCTCTGTTCTCTTGACATTTCTCCTCCTTCCCGTACCACGCGCACAGTGACTCGACGCAATCTCAAATCTATTGACCTCTCCACATTTTCATCTGATGCCTCCCGTCTCCTTTCTGAAAAGTCACATAACCTTGCCGATGAATTCTATACTACTCTCCACCATCTTCTGGACACTCATGCTCCAGCCACAACCCGTCTTTTACCTGACCGCCCCCCTACCCCCTGGCTCACTCATGAGATTGCCTGTGCAAAACGTGCCCGCCGCAGAGCAGAGCGCCGCTGGCGCAAATCCAAACTCACTGTACACAGGCAACTTTTCCAAGCCTCTAAAACAAAAGTATCCACAAAAGTATCCACCCTCATTGCATCTGCAAAAACAAGCTATTTCCAAACCGAAATCCTGAATGCCTCTTCTTCAAAAGAACTCTTTACAACCATGAATCATCTCCTTGGCACACGAAAAGATTTACCTCTCCCAACAAAACATACAAATGAAGAACTCCCATCTGTATTCTCCAAGTATTTCACCACCAAAATACAAACTCTTCGTGACAGGCTTGACAAGACACCCTGTCAACCATGCCCACCTGACCCTTCCTTCTCTGGCACACCTCTTACTACTTTTACCCCAATCAGATCTATGTCGTTCAAAACCTGCGAACTGGATCCTCTTCCAGGTTCTCTCTACTCCGACTGTCTCCCTACTCTCCTCCCATTCATCACTGACATAATCAACACTTCTCTTCAAACTGGAACTGTCCCAGATTCTTTCAAGTCTGCTATTGTTCACCCTCTCCTCAAGAAACACAATTTAGACCCAAATGAACTGAAAAATTACCGGCCTATCTCTAATCTCTCTTGTCAAAACTCCTTGAAAAAGTCGTCCTCAACCAGCTGAACTCTCACCTGTCTGCCAACAATCTCCTCAATCCTTTCCAATAAAGCCTACCGCCAGTGCCATAGCACTGAAACTGCCCTACTACACATTCTCAACAATCTCCTCCTTGCAACTGATACTGGCAAAGTCTCTCTCCTCACACTCCTTGATCTGTCTGCAGCCTTTGATACCATTGACCATGGTATTCTCCTTTCTAGACTTCATCATACTTTTGGCATCTCTGACATTGCTCTCTCCTGGTTCACTTCATATCTATCAAACAGAAAACAAACTGTTCTCATCAATGGCACTTACTCTCAACCTGCATACCTGACCTGTGGTGTTCCACAAGGATCTGTCCTTGGCCCTGTTCTTTTCACTCTTTACACCTCCCCCCTGTCCGCCATCATCAACTCCCACTCTATAAAACACCACTTCTATGCTGATGACACCCAACTTCAAGACAGTGACTCACCTGATAATATACAGCACCTGTTGACTCGCACCACTGAGTGTTACTCGGACATTAAGAACTGGATGACACACAATAGACTTCAGCTTAATGACGACAAGACAGAAGCTATCCTCATTGGCACCCGTCAGAAACTTTCTCAGCTGCCTCCTCTTTCTCTCCCATTATGTAACACATCAGTCCCAATTTCTGATTCAGCTAAAAACCTTGGTGTCTGCATTGACTCTACCCTCTCCATGAACAACTTTGTTTCTCAAACTGCCAGATCTTGCTACTATCATCTCCATCGTATAAGCCTGATCAGGAAGTATCTCTCTGTCGAAACAACTGCAAAACTCGTTCTCTCCTTCATAATGTCTCACATTGACTATTGCAATTCACTCCTGTCTGGTCTTCCTGCCTCCACCATTCACATCCTACAGCGCATTCAAAACAATGCTGTACGCCTTGTACTCAAAAAGAAAAAAGCTGACCACATATCTCCTCTCCTGGCACAACTTCACTGGCTCCCTGTATCAAAGCGCATACAGTACAAACTAGACACCATGTGCTACAAACGCCTCAATAACGCAGTCCCCAATTACCTGTCAAGCCTACTTGAGATCTATGTTCCCTCACGTACCCTCCGCTCTGCCTCCGATCCTCTGACTTTTCGCTTTCCACGCACTAAGCTCAATACCTATGGTCCACGAGCCTTCTCTGTTTCTGGTCCACTCTCCTGGAACAAACTTCCTCTCTCAGTCTGTCAGCAACCTACTTTTGTCTCCTTCAAGTCCGCTCTCAAAACTCATCTTTTCTCCTCTGCATAAAATCCTAACCTCACTCAACCCCCCCCCCCCCCCCTGCAGCCTATCTCCGCTCGGAGGGGAATCACATTGTTATAATATATAATTGTATATGTATTATGATATGCTCTCTATAATTTTCCATTGCTTTTATTGCTTTTATTCTTTCTCCCCATTTATAGCCATGCGTGTGTGTGTGTGTGTGTGTGTGTGTGTGTGTGTGTGTGTGTGTGTGGTGTGTGTGTGTGTGTGTGTGTTGTGTGTGTGTGTGTGTGTGTGTGTGTGTGTGTGTGTGTGTGTGTGTGTGCGCGCGCGTGCGTGCGTGTGTGTGCGCTTAGATTTGATTTTATCAAGATTTTGCGCTATATAAATATTGTAATTATTATTATTATTATTACCGTAACTGTTTTGTGTGGGTAGAACGGAATGCAAGCGTTATCAGTGGAAACTAATGAAACGCACGATCGCCGTATTTTTGGATGCACCAAACGCAACTTATTGCATGAAGTTTTGCAATGGCTTATTGTGAGTGGGATTAATGTTTTATTTACTAGCACTGTAAGCAGGACACACACAATTCATTTGTGTGTTGCTTGTTCTGATTAAGTTACACTGTTGTACAAGTTTCAACCCAAGCCATGTCCCACTTTCTGGCGCCTTTTTTGTCACAACCACAGACAAAATAAAAACAATAAAAAATCAGGCAAACACAAATGGTGTTGAACAATGCTTTATTTTGTTGAAGAAACATGTCGCCAAACCAACTGATATAAAAAAAACTCTACCAACATATGCAAAGGCAGCTATAACTGAAGCTGAAGTGAGGGCCCTATCATTCTATTGGGTGATTCCAGTATTGTAGACGTGCACATATATATATATGCATAACATTAACAAACTGGTGTTTTTTTGTCTGAAATGAGATGGACATTCATGAATGCACTCAGATGTCAACAGATTAATTTAATACAAATTTTTGAGTTCAAATAAAAAGTGCACCTGAAATGCTGTACAGTAAAAGAGAAACTGACTATTCTTTATGAACACAGGTGAACAAAGACTAGGCCATAATCATACTTTCTGGACATGCTGAAATTTACAACCCCACCCATGTGCAGGGCAATCCAACACAGACAACTCTCTCTCTCTTTCTCTCTTCAAATTTGTAACATTTTGATGCATAGGATTATATAAATAAAGAAGCCCATTTGTGAGTATGTGCGTGCGCGCGCGCGCGTGTGTATGTGTGTGTGTGTGTGTGTGTTCTTTAACAAATAAAATTGGAGAAGTGCTATTTAACTTTCGAACAGCTGAACCAATCGAGAGTACGGACTTACGTCCCGCAAATATTCATTATATTGAAATAACAGTGAACAGCCTTGATTGATCATCACTGAGTATCAACGAAGTATCATAATTGATAATAATGAACAGTGATAATGATAATCATTCATTCATTGGTGACCATGACGCGTGCGTTTTAAACAGATCCACCTTGTTTGGGCCACCTGTTTTTATGATTTGCCCGACTCTTTCATATTAAACACTGATGTCTCCGCTTAACAAAAGAACAAATCAACAATGCGATTCATTAAGAAAGCAACATCGGACACACGTTTTCTGCCGCTTTACTTACCGACATCTTGAACCGGAAATTGATTCGAAGAGTTGTGTATCCTCGGTCCAAAAAAAAAGGGAAGGCAGCGTTGTCTCCCTTGCAGGAGATAAGCACAGAAAATGTAGCACACAAACACACAAAATGACCTTTTACTCAACAGAATTGTCTGGTCTTAAATAAGACAAATGGCACAGAAAACTAGGAGGAGATCAACAACATACCGTGAAAGTTAAAAAGAAACGAAAACATGTTGGGGATTTGGGAGCAAAACAGGTTCTAGGGACCCCTCATAGAGTGCTTTGTCAGTTCGGACGGAGTTCCAAGTTTGAGGTTTCAATTTCAGTTTCTTAACATGACGTCTCCGCCCTCGGAATTAATCCCATGTGCACTAACGTGACAGATGCCACATGAAAAGTAATCATGGCACAAGTCTTAAGCCTGCACATAAACCCATAAGCTGGCTAGGACCTGATGTCCTATCTAGCCTATGTTTTACCTAGCCTCCACCACATTTCTTTTTATCTTAATATGCTAGTACTGTATCTATTATTAGGATAATCAGGCATTATATAAATCAGTACCACCACGAGTTCAGTGCATGTGTGCCAACACACTGACTGACTCTGACTATCTAATTCATCATCATCATCATCAGGTGCCCCGCCGCATGGCGTTGGCGACAATGGACTTCCAACCATCTCTATCTCTCGTTGCCCCCAGCATCTCCCCCACCCTCCTCAACCCCAGCCACTCTGCAAGTCCGTCCAGCATTCTCTCCCTGGGTCTACCTGGTGCTCTCTTTCCCTCCAGCTTTCCCGTTGTGACCAGGTGCTCCAAATCCCCCTTCCTTATAAAATGGCCTATAAATGTTGCTTGTCTTTTCCTAATCTTCCTTATGAGTGATCTACTTGTGTCTGCCTCCATCAAGACTGTCTCGTTTGTTTTCTTTGCTGTCCATGGAACTCTCAACATTCTTCTGTGAAACCACATCTCGGCTGCCTCGATCCTGCTCTGGCTTTGCTTGGTGATTGTCCACGCCTCGCATCCGTACAACAGTATTGGTTCTACATAACATTCAAGGACTCTCTTTCTGATGTTAATTGATAGGCATTTGTTGATAAGAATGCTTGTCATCTTCTTGAATGCTGTTTTGGCTTGGCCAATTCTGCCAGCTATTTCCGATGTGCATCTGTCGTCTGATGAAATGACCGTTCCCAGGTATTTGAACTTATTAACCTGTGTCAAGGTTGTATCATTTGCTGTTATTTTGCAGGAGGGGATTTCATGTTTTTCACTGATCACCATGACTTCAGTCTTCCTGCTGTTTAGTTCCAACCCCTTACTTTTGCTTTCTATTTCTAGTATATTCACAAGGTTTTGTAGGTCCCTTTCATTTTTTGCAATTAGCACGGTGTCATCTGCGTACCGAATGTTGTTTATCATTTTCCCTCCAACCTTCAATCCAGGGTCTTCTAGGTTTCTCATGATGTTTTCGCTATATAGTGAAAACAGATCTGGTGACAAAACACAACCCTGTCTGACTCCTCTTTTGATGTTTTGAAAAGAGTTTATATTGTTTTCTATTCTCATTGCAGCTGTTTGTTCCCAGTACATATTCCTGATTATTCGTAGATCTTTTCCATCAACATTGAGTCTCTCCAGTTGGTTGATCAATTCTTCATGTCGTACCCGATCGAAAGCCTTGGTATAGTCAACAAAGCATAAATACAAATCCTTATTCATCTCAACTGACCTCTCTATGATAGTTCTTAGGATGTATATGGCATTAATAGTTCCTTTCCCTTCCACAAATCCACACTGTTCTTCTGCTATTTCTCTTTTGATTCTATTCCTTGTCCTCATCATGATTATTCTTAACAGGATTTTTGTTACATGACTCATCAAACTGATTGTGCGATGGAGTTCGCATTCTATAGCCCCTGTCTTCTTTGGAAGTGCAATGAAAATTGATTTTGACATATCTTTGGGGATTTTACCAGTGTCATAAATTTCATTTAGGAGGACTGTTATTTTTTCTATGCCAAATTCCTCCAGGGCTTCAATCATCTCTGTAGTAATGTTGTCTGGTCCTGGGGCTTTTCCTGGTTTCATCTTTTTCAGTGCTGCTCTAACTTCATCTTTGATTATGGGTGGTCCTTCAAAGTTCTTTTTCATAATGTGTTCTTCGTTTCTGTCATCCTCAAAAAGGTCTTTAATGTATTCTCCCTATCTGTCCAGTATTTTGTCTTTTTCCAGCGTGCCATCTTTCGATTTTAAGCAACCAGTTGATGTGCATGTATTTTTCCTGTGGACAATTTCTTCAATTCGTCTGTACATACCCTGAGGGTCCATTCTGTGTCGTTCTTCTATCTCTTTGCATTTTGTGTTCAGCCAAGCTTCCTTGGCTTCATTGCACCTATACCTGATTTCTTTGTTTATCTTCCTGTATACCTCCTCTTTTCTCTTTGCCTTCCTCCTTTCCTCCCTCAGGCCCAAAATTTCATTAGTCATCCGGCACTTTTTTGCTTTTCTATCAGCCCTAGGGATTTCTTCATAAGCTTCATTTATAGAATTTCTCAACTTTGTCCATTGTTCCTCACTGTCACCAACGTCTTCCAGAGCACTGAATTTGTTTTGAACATGAACATTAAATTTTTGACGTATCATTTCATCTGTCTTTAAGAGTCCAAGGTTTAGTTTGATGTTGCTTTTGCTCTGTTTCCTTTTCCTCAATTTCAGCCTAAACCTTCCCACTACAGGATTGTGGTCACTGTTGCAGTCTGCGCCTGGAATTGTTTTTGCTGACAGTAAAGAATTTCTAAATCTTTTGTTGATCAGGATGTAGTCAATTTGATTTTGGTATTATCTCCTGGACTCATCCAAGTCCATTTTCTTCTGTTAGGCTGCTCAAACCAGGTGTTTCCTACTATGAACTCATTCATCTGTGCCCATTCTACAAGTCCCCCCCCCCCCCCTTTCATTTTGTGTACCAAGGCCATGAGGTCCAACTATATCCTCCACCCTATCCTGTCCTACTTTAGCATTAAAATCTCCCATTATGACTGTAACTTCTTGTGATTTACATTGAACCTTGGCCATCTCTAAAACTTCGTAGAAGTTGTCGATGTCTTCCTGAGTACTTGCAGATGTTGGTGCATACACTTGTATGATGTTGATATCAAAAGGTTTGCCTCCGAATTTGACCAGTAAAACTCTGTTGGACACTGCCCAGTATCCCTTAACTGCTTTTGATTTGTCTTTGTCCATTATAATGCCTACTCCTCTTTCATGTGAATTGCCACCAGAGTATATCATTGTGTATTCTCCTGATGTTATCATGCCCGCCCCCTTCCATCTCACTTCCCCTAGTCCTAAAATACTGATGTTAAGCCTTTCCATCTCCATTTTGATGTTGTCTAATTTACCTTTCTGCAACATTGTTCTAATGTTCCATGTTGCTATTTTGATGTTAAGTTTTAATTTAATTTTGGTCACAGTAGCTGGCTGACGGTCTGGTGTCACGTGTGCCGCATGACAGTCTCTACCGGACGAAGGTGCTCCACAGGAGCGCCTATTGACGTCATTAACTTTCTTCTTTCTCTTTCTCCTGTCCATGGTTTTCCTGGGGAAAACTACGATGGTGGTTTCCCCTTGCCTTCCATCGTTTTTTTTTTTTCAGGGTTAACTCCTTTAGCCTTACTCTCTCCCGAGATGTCCACAAGGCAGTGGAGCTATTTACCCATAGCTTGGGGATCTGGTTCGTGGGCACCAGGGCGTGTCCACACACCGGTGGGCCTGCATGCCTCACGTCTGGGGGCCAGACCTCCTCCGAGTCCTACGAGATTCAGCCTGAGTCCTGATGTGCTCAGTTACCGCCTGTCGCCACGAGGAGGCACAGCGTAGGGCTTGCTGATGGAGAGGCTATGTACTGACAGGAAGAGACTTACGCCTTCTGCTCTTCTTTTCACACAGCAGTGCTAGCCAGCGGTGCAGGCCGAAGCCGACACACTAGACGCATCACATCTGCCAACATGACAGGCACTATCTAATTAGCAAACTGGAAGGACATTTTATGAATCATACAAAAACAATACCTATGAGAGATTTTTTACTCTATCACAGATTCAGCTGGAGTCAAATTATCAAAATTTGTCGCATGGTGTAGAACCAGCCTGCGTTCAGTGTGTGTGCAGTGTCACAGAATTTTTACATAAACTACTTAGCGTGCAAAATAGTATGGTAGTTGAATTGATAGTACACTTGTGTGTGTGTGTGTGTGTGTGTGTGTGTGTGTGTGTGTGTGTGTGTGTGTGTGTGTGTGTGTGTATGTGTGTGTGTGTGTGTGTGTGTGTGTGACAGTGTGTTGTTGTTTTGTTTTAAATTTCATTAGCTGGTTGGAGGGCTACATAACATGATATAGGAACACTTACACACCTTGTATAAAAGAAGAAAAGGAGAACAGTTGTAGTATAAATACCCTTCTATATTTTAGTTTATTTTGCTCACGTCTGGGAGAACCCAAAGCTGATAACTCCACCAAGATGGCAGCGCACAATGCCCATATCATTAGCACTCTACTGCATTGCAGTGAAACATGGACAATATTTGCCAAATATGAGCAAAAGCTGAACAGCTTTCACGAGTGCTGCCTTCACCGAGTCCTCGGCATCAAGTGGAGCGACGAAATACCAAACGCAAGGTCCTGGCATGCGCTGGTCTCCCCATCATGCACACACTAACTCAGACAAGGTAGGCTGTGCTGGCTTGGCCATGTGCATCGGATCGAAGATGGATGGATCCCACTGGACGAGGCGGCAGGGAAGTTTTTAGTCCCGTTTTTATTATCCATTGTTTGGTGTCTGTGATCTGTTTGTGACCGTGCGTTCGCGCTTGACAAAGGCTAGTTGGCCGAAAATTTGCGCTTGTTTTGTTTTGTTTTGTTTGATATGCGCTTATATTGGTTTTCTTGTTCTCCTGGTTCCTGTTTGCTTGGGCGCGGGCAGTCACACTTGTTTTGGATCTTTAGGGTGAACTAGTCTCTGGCAAGAGATGTGTTGGCCGCCCCCAACTACGATACAAAGACGTCTGCAAGTATGATATGAAAGCTCTGCACACACACACACACACACACACACACACACACACACACACACACACACACACACACACAAAAAAAAATAGAAGAGGATATACTATACACTGCCTCAGTTATGTATAATCTATATTTTCATTTGGTTAGTTTGTTCCCAACCCATCAGTGAGTGCCCAGGTACACCATTTCACTTGCGTACTCTTTTTACGTTATTACATGTTTCATAATGACACATACACACACAAGAAAAACAAACAAACAAACAAACAAACAAACAAAAAACAAACAAACAAAAACACAAACAAAAACAAAAAACAAACAAACAAAAACAACAAAACAGAAAACAAACACGAAACAGCAATGTACGGTAGGTAAACTGATATACAAACAATTACCAAGAAGTGTCTTGGATATCTAGCTACAAGTGGACACTGAGTCCAGATGCTCCAGAAAATAAGGACAAACGGATAATGAAACGAGTCAGTTCATTGAACGTAAGAACACTGTACACTGAAGCTATTCTGGCATATGATAAGTGTCATTAGGTTGGTCACACTTAACCTGTTATGGGTTCTAATTAATTTTGGGTTTCAGGATTCCCTTTCTGTTTCTGCTTTGTTGCTGTTGCTGCTGTTGTTTTTATTTTTTTTATTTGTCTCGGTAAGTTTATTTTCCACATAGACCTTCTCTTGTTATAATTTCGTTAATTTGATAAGGTGACACATGCACTTCCTGTTTTGAAACTTACTTTTCACGTCGCTGGAGTTTATGTTGTTGTTGTTGTTGTTCTCATTTCTCTCGGTAAGTTCATTTTCACATAGACCCTCTCATGTTATAATTTCGTTAATTTAATAAGGTGACACATGCACTTCCTGTTTTGAACACTTACGTTTCACTTCGCTGGAGTTTATGACCTTTCAAGTCCCACGAGCTGTTCTAATGACAGCGTATGCCCTGCGCGACTCTCTACGGCCCAACACTAAATCAGGATGACTACCCCCACTTGCAGAAAGCGGCCTGACTCTCACTTATGCTAGGTACACCCGGAAGGCTGGGAACCTGAATTGGTTGGCCAAGTCTGGACCCATGGCTAACTTCTTAAGATGTAGATTATTTTCTTCTTTCTGTGATTAATACTCTCATAGGAAAAAAGACGAAGACAAAACAAGACTGGAACCCCAGATCAACAGACAGACTGACGCCCCACTCCCACCTTCTGTCAAACGTTGACTGGCATTGTTTCAGACTGACCTATGAGGTCCTTTTTTTCTTTTGTTTTGTGTGACATTAATTTAACAACACGTTGTTGTGCATTGGTACTAATCGATTGTTTTATTATTTGGCAATTACATAGGTATATGTCCCAAGAAGGGTGAAAATAGAAAACATATATAATCTTTTGTATTCTAAAAGATTTTGTTCTATACTGATACGATACCAGTTACACCAGTTTCTCGTGAACTGTACGAATAGAACAATGTTGGATCATTCACTAAATATTTTTTTTCTTAAGCCATTTATACATGTGTTTATCTTTTCATAAAATAACTGCTTTTTGAAATAAAACCTTCATAGCAAGGATGGAGCCAGGGGAGGAAGAAATTCAGATTATGTATAGGCCTACATTTGATGCAGCTGGAAAGTTAATGGCTGAAACTGAATTCACTGGGGTCGAATGCTTTTGAAGACAAGTATCATTGCACAGAGCATGAACAATTAGAGAAAAGAGGGTGCGCGTGCATGCACGCACACACACACACACACACACACACACACACACACACACACACACACACACACACACACACACACACACACACACACACTCAGGGATTATAAAATATGTTTGACCAGTTTGTTTTGATTTTGCGGTTGGTAAGTTTGTAAGTTTTTGCCTCTGTACTATATCTGATTGTTGCTTTTCTCTGTCCTCATGCCCTCCATTTTGTCACAAAGATTAATGAATTCGTGGTCCATGGTGTTTCTCTGTCTGTGTATCTCTCTGTCTGTCTCTCTCTCAGACACACACACACACATGCATGACCAGAACGAACATGTTTAAAAAAATTATTAAAAAAGAAAACAAAAAAGTTTTGGTATGACATCCTGCGTTGTCCTTTTCCCTCTGACTGCAACATATTTGTTCAGGGAAAACAAAGAACAAGGACGTTTTTGACGAGCGAGCGTACGCTCATGTTTCAATGTGTGTGTGTGTGTGTAGTCTATTGTGGGTGAGACACACAGAGTATTCATAGACGTGGACAGAGTTATATTAATTAATATCTCTGACTATACTCGAGAAGCAGTAGAGCTTGATCTAAAATATCCATGGGAACGTGTTGGCCACTGAGTGTTACTCGGACATTAAGAACTGGATGACACACAATAGACTTCAGCTTAATGACGACAAGACAGAAGCTATCCTCATTGGCACCCGTCAGAAACTTTCCCAGCTGCCTCCTCTTTCTCTCCCATTATGTAACACATCAGTCCCAATTTCTGATTCAGCTAAAAACCTTGGTGTCTGCATTGACTCTACCCTGTCCATGAACAACTTTGTTTCTCAAACTGCCAGATCTTGCTACTATCATCTCCATCGTATAAGCCTGATCAGGAAGTATCTCTCTGTCGAAACAACTGCAAAACTCGTTCTCTCCTTCATAATGTCTCGCATTGACTATTGCAATTCACTCCTGTCTGGTCTTCCTGCCTCCACCATTCACATCCTACAGCGCATTCAAAACAATGCTGTACGCCTTGTACTCAAAAAGAAAAAAGCTGACCACATATCTCCTCTCCTGGCACAACTTCACTGGCTCCCTGTATCAAAGCGCATACAGTACAAACTAGACACCATGTGCTACAAAAGCCTCAATAACGCAGCCCCCGATTACCTGTCAAGCCTACTTGAGATCTATGTTCCCTCACGTACCCTCCGCTCTGCCTCCGATCCTCTGACTTTTCGCTTTCCACGCACTAAGCTCAATACCTATGGTCCACGAGCCTTCTCTGTTTCTGGTCCACTCTCCTGGAACAAACTTCCTCTCTCAGTCCGTCAGCAACCTACTTTTGCCTCCTTCAAGTCCGCTCTCAAAACTCACCTTTTCTCCTCTGCATAAAATCCTAACCTCACTCAACCCCCCTCTGCAGCCTGTCTCCGCTCGGAGGGGAATCACTTTGTTTTAATATATAATTGTATATGATGTGCTCTCTGTGGTTTTCCATTGGTTTTATTCTTGCTTTTATTGCTTTTATTCTTTTCTCCCCATTTGTGGCCATGCATGTGTGTGTGTGTGTGGTGTGTGTGTGTGTGTGTGTGTGTGTGTGTGTGTGTGTGTGTGTGTGTGTGTGTGTGTGTGTGTGCGTGCGTGCGTGCGTGTGTGCGTGTGTGT
>CM060309.1:40218924-40226424 GCA_030674185.1 Monoplex corrugatus
GACTGTCTGGTCATTTTGTTGAGTTGATCAGTGTTTGTTCTAATCCAGCATACTTAGGACACAGTCTGAACATTCCCCTTATTAATGACAGTAATTGTTTAGTTTTGTGGAACCAGACTAAGTGAATGACCCCCCCCTCCCCACCCCCCAGTAAGAAGAGCCACTCCATCTTTTGACCAACAGGCCCTGTGAACCACTGATAGTAGAGACCTCACTGTGTAACAAGTGAACAAAAGGTTAACAAGAAACACCAAGAGGGTGCAGATGGGACCCGGAGCACCAGTGCCTTTCCATTCTCCAGACAGTCACCTCCCAAGCTCCTGACGCCACTTAATAGTCATTTCATCAAGTAAAGGGGGAACTGTCCATGTGTTGCATGACACATTTAGACCCAGTCATCAGTTACCTTGTTTACAAACCGAATGGCAAGGTGGGGAGATGACAAACCTTGGGACATAACCACACAGCACACGCCAATCAGGTCCAGCCCAGCCTCCAAACCAAAGAGAATGGAATACCCCTCTCTCGCCCCACTGTGATCTTTATCTCTCTTTCAGGCAGCCCTCCCTGCCACCAGCTTGCATAGCTGCCAGCTCCTTTCCCCTTCCTACAGTGTTGACAGTTAGCAGTCGTAAGCTCCCAAAGGAAAGTGGCCGGGTATGATTCTCCAGAAACAGCCCATTTTGCTGTTCAGGAAGGTCTGACATACCTCGAAAGGGATCTCAAGTTTGCTGTCTTTCCGAGCAGCCAGCAGGTCTTTCCCTGTGGTCATCAGGCCTGATTCACTGAAGTCAGCAGCCAAACCTCAAGCCAAAGTTAACAGATGGAAATGGCAGAGGAAATTAAAACTGTGGTCACCATAACATCAGGGCATGAAGGACCACAGAATGTTGGACAATTTTCATAATGCTATGATTTCATGGTAAAGAGGATGACAATCCTATTGATAGTTAATGACTTATGCTGCTGTGTAGTTCAGTTTTGGATTGAGACTACATGACAGGGGTGCAATCCACATGGCCATTCACAACATATCCCATTGTCAATGGGACCAGAAAGAAACAGACACCCACAGCTCTTGTCATGAAATTTAAGCAACACACTCAGTGATACATGTGTTAAAGGGATGAGGCTGGGCTATGAGGATCCCAGTCTTCTCAGTAACCCATAGCTTGTTCAGCTCTAGGCAGGAGCCATATGGGGCCGAAGAATCCCACCATAATTTTTGTGTTTGATTTGGGCTTAGACACAAACACTGGGTTAAGTGTCTATTGTGTTAACCACATTGCTATGTTACCTGGGAAAAAAATAACATCAATCTTCAGAGTTCATTTTAAGAGCTGAAATTTACAAACATACTTATACACTCTTTTGTCATTCAGATATAAAAGCATACTTTATCAATGAGGTTTTGCACGCTTTAGCTCAACAGAAATGGTGAAAAAATATTAATTTTTAGAATTGATTCTGGTGCACTAATGCATTATAAGTATTGTTTTCAGATGTTTAGGTTTGAGGTCTTAAAAACGGTTCTAGACTCTGAAAATGTTAAAAGCACAAACGTGAGGTCATAGGGATTATGAGACAATTTTAGTCAGTTGTGGAAAACGTGCTTTTCTATTGGTTTTACTTATATGATTATCTGTCTGTTCAAAAACAACTCCACCATAGATCATGGAGTACAGCAGCAGCACCACAGCTTCCACCAAGACCAGGCCACGAGCACCACCCCCTGTATCTCAACAGCCAGGTAGGCTGCATGACACTTTTTATTGCAGTTTACTTCATCAATTTTGTTCCACTTGTGTCTGAATGCCAAGCTCAGCTCGAAAGGGCAGGTCATACATAGGAATAGATGGGGTAAAAGGAGATAGTGGACATGGTCAAGGGAGGTAACTTATGTGAAGAAAATTACCTATCTTGTTTTTCTCTGTAGCTGGTTGTGTATCGTTATGTACATGTTTGTGTGTGAGGTATAGGGAGAGATTTATGTTGAAGACCTTTAGGTTGAAACCAGGAGATGTCTCATATGTGATCATTATTACCTCAAGTTGTAATCTAAATACAGTACATTTCTTTTTCATGTCAGTTTCTCATCTTGTTTGTAATCACTTTTTTTCTCTATTCAACTGAACTAAAATAAAGACCAGTCCACCATGACAGCAAAGTACTTCTTTTGTATGGTTTTGTCACCGAGTATTACACAGGCTGGAAAACTTTCCTCTCATTAGTTAATTTCACAGGAAGGCTGGCCATTTTAAGAGTGAACCATTTTTTTCAGAAAACAGAACAGAATGAAATAAACTAAATTAAACTAAACTGAACTGAATTGGATCAAGCCCAGCTCAGCCAAGCCCAGCTCAGCCCAGCCCAGCTCAGCTCACATCAGCTCACATCAGCTGAACTCAACTCAACTCTCTATGACATGAAAAAGAAATGTACTGTGCTGTCTTTACAACTTAACAATAAGTTCAGAGAAGACACCTATTGGTTCCAACAGTTTGGTCTTAACAGGGTATAGAAGCAGCATACAGACATGTTTACAAGACAGAAATAATGCACAGCTCACTGGAAGTGGCAGGTCTTATGCAGGAATAGATGGAATGAAGCAGACCTGTCTGGTACAAGGATTCGTCCATAGTCTCTTTGGTTAATCCCCCTGACTACAGTACTATGTGCAGGTGAAAAAACTGATCTTGCCAGCTGTGAAAGTAATGATTTTGTTTCATGCTGTTTGGTTACTCTGAAGTGATTTTTACCCACTTGTTTGACTCTCAGGAATAACAATCATGTGATGCTGGTGATGGAAATTTTCATTGAAGAGAGTTCTGAAGCTGTCAGATTTATGCCCAGATTACAAAGACTTTAGTAAAAATTTATTAAAAGAATTTCCTTTGGGCACACACCTGGACCCTTTAGAGGGGTGCGCTGGTGGCTTGGCCACCATTGTCACACCATGCCATAAAATTTATCTCCTTTTTTTTTTAAAATCCTGGACCATTTAAAATTCCGACTGCATCATTTGAGCCATGGGCTTTAGTTCCTGCAGACTCCACTCTGTCAGTGCCTAGCTTACATCTCAGGAGGATTGTGCTGCTGCACTGCCAATTGAGCCAACAGCTTTGGTTCCTCTAGTTTCTACTTTGTCAGTGCCAAGATTGTGTGTTAAAGTGGACTGTGTATCTGTGGATTTTGAAATAGAAATTGCTGCAATAATTTATTGTGATTATAGTGTGGAGACTTGAACTTAATGTGATTATGGAATAGACTGTCTTGTATGATGACACTTTGTTACATGGGCTGTTCCACAATGCAACTTCCTTCATTTTTCTGTTTGATTTTTGATTCTTTATTGATTATTTCATTCTTATATTTTCATTTTACAGATGATGGTGATGTCAGTGATGATGGCTGGGGATCAGATGATTTTGTAAGTGTTCACAAAATTGGGAATTTTGCGTTGATAAACTTATAAAAAGAGGGGAAGGCATCTTATGGACAGTGACAAGACAAAGTCTATCAAAGGATGCTGGGCTATATCGGACTGTGTTTTACTAGTTAGATTGGAGGAGAAACCATTTGATAAAAACACTGTCCTAGTATATGCACCAACATTTACAAGTACTGAGGAAAAAATTGACAACTTCAATATAGAATTAGAGACAGACAAGGCTAAGTGTAAATCACAGGAGGTTATAATAATAATGGGAGGTTTTATTGGTAAAGTGTGATAGGAAAAAGTAGATGACAATTTTGGATCGCATGGCCTTGGCAGGCGAAATGGAAGAGGAGAGAAACTTGTTGACTTGGAACAAGTGAATGAATTCATAATAGGAAACACTTAGTTTGAGCAACCTAACAAAAGAAAATAGACATGGATGAATCTGGGAAACAGCACAAGAAATCAAATTGCTTACATCCTGATGAATAAGAGATGAATAAATTCTTTACTGACAGCAAAAACAAAACCGGGCACAGACTGCAGTAGTGACAACAATCCTTTAACTCACTCGGTACAGAGAGTTTTTCCCCTTGCGTTTCCCCGGGACGGCCCATTTTGAAGGGTTAGGAAAAAAATCACAAAAAATACAAAACATAAAGGAACAAAATGAAACTTTCAGATCTGAATATTTACATGCTGGGTTAGTTCATGCCAAAATATTGAAGTTCTTCCTTGAAGTTTTCTTCTTCATGTGCCACGTTGAAAATACCCGAAATTTTGTGGTCAGGATCACCGTACAGTCACACACTTTGATCAGCTCCATAAACACACTGTCAAAGGTGAAAAGGTCTTTGTATGCACAAAACAACATGAATAAAGCAAACTTTGCTCAGGATAAAAAAAAAAAGATTATTAGTGATATTATATGAATAAATGTTACAAATTGTTATACAGGGGAGTTATGGGGGCGTGGCACTCAAATGAGACATGCAGGCCACAAGAGCCAGAGAAGGAGGCAAAGTGGGAGAAAAACTAATATGTTCGTGCCAGTCAACCATAGGAAAGTGAATGAAACCTCCATCAGACATGCGACTCACTGTGCTTGGCTCGCTGACTGCTCGCCTCTCGTGATGTGTACGCCCACCTCCCTCCCACTTCACTGTCGTCTGAAACTGGGTCACTGTCAGTACCTTCTTGCTGGCAGCTTCCATCACTTGATACACTTTCATCATTATCTTCAGCATACTCCTTGATGTCCAATCCTTCAGTTTGAAGCACCTCAATCACTTCAGCAGCAGTAAAACGCCGCTGTCGCGATCTACTTTGTTCGAAAACTCGTACTCGCCTGCGACGCCATTTTCGACACGAATGCAGATTACCAGTCGTCGTGGGGTGCCGTTTCCTGATGAGTGTATGGCTACGGAATCTCATGAAGCAACTTTGCCCTTGACCCTTGACACGTTTGCAGTGGCCAGTGTGGCTATGGTAAGCGTGCAAGGTCTAAAGGGGAGCGATGGAACGCAACCGTGCCGTTCATCATGACCGCTATAGCGTTCCGTCGTACCGAGTGAGTTAATGGGAAATTTAGGCTGAAATTAAAGAGAAGAAAACAAACCAAAAATAACATCAAACTAAGTTTTGGACTATTACAGATAGATTGATGAAGTAACTCATGCAAAATTTATCATATGTGTTCAAAACAAATTCAGTGCTCTGGAAAAAATATTGGGGACAGTGAGGAACAATGGACAAGTGTGAAAAACTCAAAAACTCTTTGCCCTTCCAAAGAATGCAGGGGCTATAGAATGCAAACTCCATCGCACAATTAGCTTGATGGATCGTTTAACAAAGATTCCATTAAGAATAAGCATGAGGAGGACAAGGAATAGAATCGAAACAGAAATAGCAAAATAACAGTGTTGATTTGTTGAAGGAAAAGGAACTATTAATGCCATATACATCCTAAGAACTCTCATAGAAAGGTTGATTGTTGATTATACCAAGGCTTTTGATCAGGTAACATATGAAGAAGTGATCAATCTACTGGAAAAGCTCAGTGTTGATGGAAAAGATCAAAGAATAATAAAGAATATGTATTTGAAACAAACAGCAGCAGCAATAAGAGTGGAAAATAGTATAAGCTCTTTTCAGAATATCAAAAGTGGGGTTAGACAGTATGTGTCCTGTCACCAGATTTGTTTTCACTAGAAGAATGCTGTGGGATGAAGGTTGGAGGAAAAATGATGAACACTCTTCGTTGTGCAGGTGACACCATTCTTGTTGCCAAAAATGAAAAAGACCTACAAAATGTGAATATAGTAGAAATAGAAAGCAGAAATAAGGGGCTAGAGCTAAATAGTAAGAAGACTGAAGTCATAGTATTCGATAAAAAAACAAGAAATCCCCCTCATATAAAATATCAGCAAATGGCACAACACTGAAACAGGTTAATAAGTTAAATAACTTGGAATATAACTTTGAACAGTCATCTCACCAGACGGTAGATGCACATTAGAAATATCCATCAGAATTGGCCAAACCAAAATAGGATTCAAGAAAATGAAAAGTGCTCTTAACAACGAATGTCTGTTAATTAACATCAGGAAGAGATTGCCTGAGTGTTGTATAGAACCAGTACTGTTGTACAGATGTGAGGCTTGGACAGTTCAACAAGCAAAGTCAGAGCAAGATTGAAGCAGCTGAAATGTGGTTTCTGAGAAGAATGTCAAAGAATTCCATGGACAGCAAAGAAAACAAACGAGACAGCCTTGAAAGAAGCAAACACAAAAAGAAAAAATGAAAAAGATTATAAAAGACAAGCAACATTTATAGGATATTCATGAGGCAAGAGAAACTTGAGCACCTAATCACAACAAAAAGCTAGAGGGAAGAAGAGCACTAGATAGACCAAGGGAGAAATACAGATTTGCAGAATGGATGGAGAGGGAAAGGGTAGGAGATATACTTGCAATGACGAGAGATAGATTGGTATGGAGGGCCATGATCGCTAACACCATGAGATAAGGCATATAATGATGAAACTTTTAATGCTTAAAACTCCGAGATCTGTTTTTCCTGTATCAGCTAAATACAATTTTTTTTATTGATTTTTTTTTTTTTTTAGATGTTGTAATATTTCGGTATTTTTGAAAGATATATGATTCAAATAATAAAAATCCTTAACTAATATATTTTTGTCCTGATATTTATTGCGTATCATATGAGGTTTAAGTTATATTTAGATCTGTGTTTGTGTGTGTGTGTGTGTGTGTGTGTGTGTGTGTGTGTGTGTGTGTGTGTGTGTGTGTGTGTGTGTGTGTGTGTGTGTGTGTGTGTGTGTGTGTGTGTATGTGTGTGCGTGTGCGTGCGTGCGTGCGTGCGTATTTGCTTCACCACCTTTTGCACCATTCGTGTGTCAAGACCCCTATGCTGCTCATTTTGGGCTTTCCATTGTCAAACCTAGTGAATCTGAGGTCATCATGAGAGCTTGGCATAAAGGCTTACAGACTTTGGAACAATTTTTTCACGTTGTTTTGATGATGATAATGGGGATGATAGTGATGATTCTATGAGTTCCATTTTCAGTTGGAGAGTATGTGACAGGGTTCTAAGGTACACTTACCTTCATGACATACTGTGTGACAGGGTTCTAAGGTACACTTACCTTCATGACATACTGTGTGACAGGGTTCTAAGGTACACTTACCTTCATGACATACTGTGTGACAGGGTTCTAAGGTACACTTACCTTCATGATGTATCTTGGTGTCAACCAAGCCCTTGATATATAGATCTATATCTCAGTGATGCATCTGCAGAGTGATAAGACGTAGTTTTTCTAGTCTTCTCAGTCAGCCCATAACGTGCTCAGTTCTGGGTAGTAGCCAGATGGGAATTAAAAAAAATCCCAAAATAAATTTTTGGGACTGATGGAAGTTTGAATGCCTCCCAGGTGGTAGTCTGTTGAGCTAACCAATATATCAGTTTGTGTTTATTTAGATGTAAGTGCTCAACAGAACATTTATCTGTGATTAGGAAGACGACATCGATGATGAGTA
>CM060309.1:40231424-40248924 GCA_030674185.1 Monoplex corrugatus
CACACCCACCCCTCTCTTCCTTTCACCTTCTCTGTCGGACACATTTTCATCGATTCCATCCCTTCTGATGGGCTAAAACCACTTTCTTCATACTGTTCTGCATCTTCAGAGTCAGACCCCTCGGTAAGAATGACTTTTTTGCCCGACATAAAGTGCAAACACGTCTTGTTCGACCGCTGTGAGCGCAACTCGTTTGCAGCTGAGACGCCATTGCTCTCTCGTGGTAAACAGGAAAGGGGTCAGCACAAAGATAACTCTGTGGCTGACCGGTCATAGGTCACTCGCCACGTGCAGTGGTCAAATGTTACTTTGTGGTAATGAGGCTTTAGCATGACCCACTTCAATTTCCACTACACAGCACTCTGTCACCAGTGGAAATTTTTGAAGGTCAGATCCATATCAAGCCCTTAGTAAGGAAGCACTTCGCCGAGCCTGTCCGCATATCAGGCTGTTAGAGCTGAGTGAGTTAAAATTCAGGCCTGGAAAGTAACACCCCCCGTAGATGTGGAAATGTTGCTTCCCTTTAAAAGAAAGCAATTCACCATTGATATAATGTTCAGTTACTGTAATGAAAGTGTGCAGTTAGTTGCCATTTTGTGCTTTGCATTCCAAAAATATAAGTACCAATACAGTGATTTGTTAGCTGGTGTTTACTCACACACACTCATGTGTATATGTACACAGGCAAATGCACATACGCGTACATGAACACATAATACGCTCATACAGAAAGGTATGCTTAAAACAATTACATACATATTTGCATATTTGCTTGATGAGCATGTATCACGGCTGTTTAAACCAGCCGCCGGGCGATCACTTAGTTTTCGGACACGGTGCCAGTGATTCGCACGCGAGAGGCGTGTTTTCCTGCTTACCCGCTGCGCTACACGGCCCGTCAGCGGTTTTGAGCTGTGAGTCATCGGTAGCAAGCGGGACTGTGTGGCTGCCTTTGTGTGCCGTGATTACTATTGTTTCTACATTTCCCGCAATACTGCTTTGGTCATTTAGCCATATATGTAATTATCAATCTTACCGAAAAGTAGACTCTCTCCCCTACACATAGATATCAAACACGAACTGGTTTGTTGCCATAATGCGTAACGGGATTACACAGAAAAGGAGGAGAACGATTCTGAAAATATCGCGCCTTCACTGTTTCATGAGAAAAATAAGCCAACTTCCAACACGAAAACAAGAGTTCACCAGTTATTACAGCAGAAAATAACACATACAGAGGAAGAGTAAAGTATGTTTTAACAGACTGACATATCAAACGGATCTTTTTTGGCTTCTTGTTGAGGTAGTGGTGGGTAAATCAAGATCACTGATAATGGCATAGACTCCATTATCTTTCACACTAGCACCAACATTTCACTGATAGTCTGGTATAACGCAGTCTCCTTACTGCCATAGTAGGAACGTATACAGCACATGTCCGTGCAAGAGTCAAGATTGGGATCACAATACTGAGACGACCATTCATTAAAAAAAATGGAAAGACACAGAGAGCGATAGAGAGAGAGAGAGAGAGAGAGGGGGGGGGGGAGGGAGAGAAAACTTAATACATTTACGAGAACTTTAGGTTCACTGGTATTAAAAAGAAATAAAAACTCCTGAATATCATACCCATTTAACTACACTGAAATCTTTCTGTCTGCCTGTCTGTCGCTCTCTCTCTCTCTCTCTCTCTCTACACACACACACACATACACACACACACACACAAACAAACAAACAAACAAAAACAAACACACGCACAAGAATACTATGTATTTTGCTTAACAATGATAATAATACTCAAAAGTCTTTAATTACTTATTTCACTCATGAAATGCATACACATAAACATCCAAGCAGACAGACAGACAGACAGACAGGCAGACAGACAGACAGAGAGAGAGAGAGAGAGAGAGGAGGAGAGAGAGAGAGAGAGGAGAGGAGAGAGAGAGAGAGAGAGAGAGAGAGAGAGGAGAGAGAGGAGAGAGAGAGAGAGAGAGAGAGGAATACTTTGCACTTTGCTTATTGTCTTTGGGCCCTTATTAATTGTCTCATGAAATGTGCGCACACACACACACACACACACACACACACACACACACACACACACACACACACACACACACACACACACACACACACACACACAAAAGAAAATAGAGATAATCAACAACTACAACATGAAAAACCTTACTCTGGTGGTCTCAGTACACTGATATTTCAAATAAAAATGTCCAAGGCAACACTATACACAATTATCAAGCACAAAGGAATTCTGCGACAGTGTGTACGTGGTAAGTGTTATCCAGAGGACTGAAATGATACCAACATTCACTGAAGTCTCTAAAGATTAATGAGCTGCCAGAACCAGTAACCACCAACTGCCTCGCCGGCATCCCTAAGCGCGGAAACATGAAAAATGAAAAACAGCCGTCCTCTACAGACAACATTCTTCTAATGTGTGCCTTTACTTTTATTCGAGAACTGGCAGTTGGATTTTACCGGCGTTGGAACATTGATCATTTCACGGTCGAAGATTGAAAATCATGTCAACACCGTCTTTCATTCTCTTTCTTCTCTGTGCGTTTAGTTGGACACTTACATGCACGTAACGTGTTGAGTTACATATCATTTTGTTGAGAAAAATCTCAGCATTTTAATGATGCACATTACAGACCAATACAAACAAAGCTCTTGAGAAAATTAGTGGAAAACTGAAGTTACTTGTTTATAACAGTTACTACTGCGCTTATACGGCGTAGCGAGATTGCCGTAACAAGGCGGAGCTACGAGCTCGTATTTCTAGGTCAGGGCAGCACTAAGTGGGCTTTGCGCTGCTACAGCTGCCGCCGCGGGATGAAACTAAGTGATCACCCTTAAACAGCCATGGTATGAAAATGCAAACACAAGCGTGCGTGCGTGTGTGTGTGTGCGTGCGTGCGCGCGTGCGCCCACTCACTCACACACAATCTCTCTCTCTCTCTCTCTCTCTCTCTCACATGTATATATACATACTCACAAGCACACAAACACTCAAGTTGACATGCATGCACACATGCATGTATGCACACACACATACACACACACACTACTCACACACACACACACACACACACACACACACACACACACACACACACACACACACACACACACACACACACACACACACTCTCTGTCTCTCTCTCTCTCTCTCTCTCTCTTTCTCTCACTCACTCATTCACTCACTCACTCACTAACACAGGCATGGTGACATATTTTGTCTTCATTGAATTGAAAATTTTGTTGTAACTGAACAGATCTATGATCTGAAATTGAGACAGTGTTGTTTGAAATTTTTGTACACGTGTCTTTTTGCACAGATAATGAACTTATATGTAGTTTGTTACTGATATAATGTCATAATCATAATTTTATAATGATACTGTGACTGTATATAGTTTATTATGATATAATATCATAATCATGATTTTATATTGATAGTGTTGCTGTATATAGTTTATTTTGATATAATATCATAATCATAATTTTATTATGATACTGTGACTGTGTATAGTTTATTAAATATAGTATACTGTGATAGAAGGGTGTAGTTGATTGTTAGTGTACTGTTATGACTGATTATTGTATTTTCATTCTGTCCAAAATGTTATTTTTCAGTCTGTCAGTTTATCCCTCGTATATTGTCAGTGTGTATTTATTATAATCAGATCGTCTTTTATAGAGCAGTGATGATGGGCTTTATTGTTATCTGTATGTATTGAGTCTGTATTGATTATAGTCTGCAGATGTTGGATATTTATGTGTTAATTGACTTCATCCTTCTTTGTTTATATTCAGTATATAGTGATAATAATCGCTTCATGTTTTATGGATATTTAAAAACGATTATGATGATGGACTTCATATATCTCTGTATATGTTCCATATGTATTGATAATAATCTGTAATCCTGCATATTTTGTGGATATTCATAAATGATGATGATGGACTTTGTCCTTATCTATACTATCTTTATATGTTCAGTTTGTATTTCAGTAATCTGTGTATGTTATATGGATATTCATGAATGATGATGCTGATGATAATAAATGGTGGTAGTGACAAAGGAGGAGTAAATGTTTACATCCATGATTAGTAAGATAGAGCCCAGGATACTGTAGAATTTAATTTTTGCAACCATGTCTAGAGAAGGACAGAGCCAGAGCACCCTGAAATATGAGAAAGCCAGAATACCCAAAGATAGGAGAGAACTAGAGAATACAGAGGAGAAAACCAGAATATCTACAGATAGAAAACTGTAGTACCCAAAGGCAGGGGAAAACCAGTGCAGCCAAAGGTAGGAGGAGAAAGCCATTGTACCTTATGATAAGAGTACCCCCCCTCAAAAAACAAACAAACAAACAAAACAAAAAAACAGCAAACAAAAAACAACAACATCAAAAAAACCCAATAACAACAACTAAAAACACCAGAAACATGCCCGACCCTGAAATAATGTCGTTTCAATATCTGTGGGACATAAACCTGTCCTTGGTGGTGACCTGTTTGTGTTTGAGAGGTCATCATTTTGTTGTTTCTCCCCCCCCCCAAAATTGTTGTCTTCTTCAAAGATTTCTGTATCATTTTGTGTTCACATCAAGAGTTTATCCTGTCAAGTTAAAGGTCTATTTTGTTCACTTGTCTTTGGCTGTTTGGTCTTACCATTGCAAGGGAGATAAACTTGCATTCCCTCTCTTGGGGGCTGTAAAAACATACCTGCATTTACTTTACTTGATAGTGCTACTTTTGTAAAAACATACCTGCATTTGCTTCACATGATAATGTTACTTCTGGCAGTCATTCTATTTTTTTCATTATTGTTTCATTCAGAAATATTTCCTGGCTTATTTCACCATTTGTTAGGGAAAAAATCGTGAAAAATACAAAACACAGAAAACGACACTTTGAGAAATTATTATTGATACCATGGGTTAATACATATCAAAGTATGAAATGTCTTACCTAGAATTTTTATCTTTGTTTACCATTTGGAAAAGATTCCTTGTTTTGTGTTCAATATCACTATATACTCACATAGTTAGATTGTGTCCATGGAAGCAGAGTAATTAGAAAGATAGTCTGTAAAAGCAAAAAATAGTTTATAATGAATGTGGCTACAGTTCAGAATACAAAAGAAGAAAAATAAATCATTCATTTCATTTATGTACAGATGTGATAGATTGTCAGTAACATGACTTGGAAGAAAAGACACTGAACACTTCTATAATCTAAGCACTGTTTGATGAATACTGACTCATAGTCAACATAGTTCTGGACTGAATGGTACAAGTGGAAGTAGAAATGGTCCTGTCTGGCTGGCAAAGTTTGTCACAGAGTGCAATTCTACAATTTCTGTACTAGTTTGGTGTCTGCTGCAGTTTGACATCTGCTGTGTGCCATATATACATGGCACTTTCTGTAATTCTTTTTGCTGCTGGATGGAGGAGGCAGGGGGACAGGAAAAGTGTTTGTTCTGCTTGCCACTCAGACAGGCTTGTGGAGACTGGTCTGGAAGGGCAAAAGAAGGTTGAGGAAGTACAGGGTCCATGCTGTACAGCAGCTGCCGCACCCAGTTGGTAGCGCTCACTGAGGCCATGTCCAGTGTGAGAAACAAAATTCTTCAATGACACCCTTGGTTTGTGCTTGCTCTTTAGAAAGGTGTTATACACGTGAACATTTTCAGGTGTCGATCACATGTGGAATGCTTTGGCATTCAGTCACCTGGTATGAGTTAAAGCCCAGTTGACTGCTCAGAGCCATATCAGGGTTATAACCATCAGAAAAAAAGTACACAATACCTCATTAAAACACACAGAAACACACACACACACAGACACACAGACACAGACACACACACACACACACCACACACACACACACACACACACACACACACACACACACACACACACACACACACACACACACACACACACACACACACACACCTAGAGAAGAAAAATAAATGTACATATCAATGCATTCATGCACAGAATGTAAGGATATGCACTTGGCATTGACTGTTCTATCCAGTTTGTCACCAGAAGATTTGAAAAAACAAATCTGAAAACAAAGGTAAACATAACTGAAGTTTACATAACTACGGTTGCTAAAACATATAAGAACTGGCATAAATTACCTAAAACTGCTTTTGCACATCACATTTCCTTTTAGCCAAAAATGCACTTACTATATGGACCTAATTACCTAATTATTAATCCTAAGAGAAAGTGTTATGATTTAATAGAAACATACAGGTGAATGGACCAGCAAGGCAGAAGATGATAGGAAGAAATGACAGAAAGTATTGGAGCAATGACAGAAAAGAGGATATTTCTTGCACAGAATTTCCAGAGGGTGGGGATAATATTTATACTGAAAGAGCCCCTGGCATCCCCCACAGGAGGACAGTTTGCCTTGAAAAGAGATTTTGGAAAAAAATGTGTAACGTTCCTTTCATGAGATTCATTAAATAATATGTTATGATTAGATTATTATCAAACATTGTGTCCCTTTTGTCTTTTATCTGTGTATGTTTAGGTTATATTCTCACACAAATTTTCTTATTTTACTGCATCATATTCTGATTTGAGTAATTTACTTGCCACATATGTAAGGAGAAAGTCATGATTTTTTGTTTCCTTATATCAAGGTCGAGTGAATGGACATGTAAGTACTCACTCTCTTTGCCTCCCATTTTTTCATCCTTTGTTATTGCTGCTTCACTCTTCATCCATCTCTCCTCCCACCAGATTGTATATACAGTGAATGCCATACTTTTGTTTTATAGGATTTTGTTTGGTTGAGGCTTTTTGAATGTTTTTTTTTTTTTCATGTTATCAGATATATTTGGATATAGTTTAGAAGAAGTTTTTGCTTAAGAATTTCTTATTACATAAGAGTTAACTTATTTCATAACATTTAGTGTGTTTAGGTTTTATTTACAAGCAACTTAATTATAACTGGTTCAGCTGTTATATAAATGTGGCTGTTTGCGGTTTGCTATTTTAAAAATTTTTTTTTTAGAAATAATGAGATGTTATAAATGCACCACACCACAGAACTGTTGAAACTGAAAGTAACTTTACTGACAGTTTTTATTTCTTCATATGGTATTTTTAATGGCATTTTAATTGCACATGAAAAGCAAATTTACATGTAATTTTTGGAATCACTGAAGAGGAACACAAGTTAAACAACAAATTAAAAATTGAGAAGATGTTTATTGCATGTATGATGTAGAGGGTCAGTTATCAGTATAGAAAAAAAAAACAAATTTTTGATGCAAAAATAAATCATTCACATTCTTGTGCAAATTATTTCCATCTTATAAGTTGTCGTCTGCTGCATCTCTGTTATTTTGTTCTGCTGTAAATTTAGGCCAAGACAGAAGTGTTGCCTGTCAGTGGCTGCTTTTCAGCTTGGCAGTGAGTGTGCAAATATTCATGGTACTGATATTTTAATTCAAGGCTCTGTGAAATACTATGGGTCAAGATCGACCAAAATTTGCCTGTGCAAGAACACATCAACAGCATCTGCCATAAAGTATAGGAGGATCACTTCCATCAAACCTGTATGTCCAGAGTAGCGTATAAATGACACCTTTGCGACTTTGGTAGGCTATTCTATTTCTATGCTAGCCTGCTTACCAGGGGAACAAATTTCCCAGTTGCAAAGGGTTTAGAATAATGCAACATGTTGAATCACAAAGAAAAGAAGGCATGATTGTGTGGTTCTGTTACTCAAAGAAGTACACTTGTTATCAGTGAAATCTTGTAGTTAGTATAACATTTTGAAAACTTTGGTATTACCATTTTGATGGATGTTTAGATAAGACACACAGATACAATGTCATTTACATGTAGCCAAGACTTTTCCAGTGATAGGCTGATACAATTCTAGTATAAAAGTTATAGACTAGGTAAAACATAGGCTAGGTAGGGCCTCAGGACCTGGCCAGCTCATAGATTTATGTGCAGGCTTAAAGCTTGTGCCATGATCACCATACACATGGCACCTGTGACGTTAGTGCATATGGAATTCGTTCCGAGTGCAACATCATCTTAGGAAACTGAAACTGAAACTGGATGTTTACCACTGTACCGTTCAGATCACTATGCACATGTTAAACATCATGCTCCCTGTGATCCTTAAACAAAAGCTTCTGAAGTCACCAAAATGAATCTTAAATCAGCTGGTGAAGATGCTTGAACCCTTTGACTCCCGCACCCTGTCCACCAGCACCCTGCATTGTCAAGCATGCTAGCTAAGGAAAAATTTAAGCCTCTGACTCTGTCATCCTATCCACCAGCTTCCTGCAGGAAGTTGGTGAATAGAGTAAAGGAGTCAAAGGATTAAGTTTTTGCAGGTGGCATATAGGGTGGGTGAGTCAAAGGGTTAAGTTTCATCACTCCGTCTATTTTGGAATTCACTGCCAGCTGATCTGAGGAATCTACCTACCCTTTCACACTTCAAATCACAGTTAAAGAATTAACCTGTTTACCCAGGCTTACCATTGTTGATATACTTTCACCCAAGCTTACCATTGTTGATATCATACTTGTTTATCCACCAGTGTTCAAATTCATCTTCAGGTTGCCGATTGTGTGGCATCATATAATTATTCATATATTGATATGTTTATTACCATATATGTTTTATGTATCATGTTTGTATGCTTAGATTAGAATTTTTTAGTATGTATCCATCTGTGCCTGTTTATTGATGTGTGTATTCTAATGTATGTGCTTGCGTGTGTGATAAGTTGTTGCTTCTACATGTGAGACACTGTGTCTTGTAAAACATATAATGTGCGCGAGTCCAAATGAGTTTGGAGATATAGCATTATATGAAAATGAGTCATTATTATTATTATGATTACTATTAGTGGTAGTAGAAGTAGTAGTAGTGCATGTTGTTCTGGTCATTGTTAACTCTTTCAAAATACTAATACCACTTCATTCTGCCTTCTTGCTGATTCTAAATTTCGTAAAATGGCAGAAATACCAGGAATTTCCATGATGGATGTCTTCATTCTAAAGAATACACAAAGAGAAATTGCAGGGAAAAAAATCATGCAAAGTATGTTCATTATAAAAGCAATCCTAAAGAGAAATTGATAAAAGAAAAAGGTTTATCATTTAACAAAAATTCATGATCAGTGCATTATGAAAACATGTCAGCAATTGTTAACCAACTACATGACTTGATTGACAATTTGCAAATGATTGATTTGACAGTGCAGCTAGTGTAGGCAATGTAGAAACTGTAGTTTGTGCCATGATATCGCATCAGGTGGAAATGAAAACTTCTTGCTTTTCTTCTCCTTGGTGAAGAGTTATCACTGAAGAACTGTACACTAGATTCATCCAGCTCTGGTGGTTGTGTGCCAAAGACTGGATCTATGCAGATGGTTTCTCTGTCCGTTCTGCAATGCTGTCAGTCCATTGTTTTATTCTGTCTGCCCATTCTGTCTCCTTCCCTCAGCAGTTCCTTGGGGGATTTATTTAACAAGAAGTTTAACAATGTAGTTTTCTTTACTTAACTGAAGTCAGCAGATCTTGATATGGTCCAGTGTGTTGCTTGATTGTTTAGCGCATTTGTTCATTGGTGATGTGATCAGTTTATCTGATGTTTAGTATTTTGCAATGATACCTCTATTCCATGGCTTGGATTCATCTTTCCAATCCCACTGTGAGGATTCATGTCGTACGAATGCAGGAGGATGAAAAATACTAGTGCATGTAAGAGCCTGATCTTGTGTTTCATGCAGATATTCTTGTCCTTCCATACAGGTTTCAGTCTGAATAATGGTGATATTGTTTTTGTTGCCCTCGAGAAAATTTAAGGTTTGGATCCCTCATTACTAATGATGGATCCCAGGTGAATGAATTGTTGAACAGTTCCTAGCTTCAGTCCATGGATGGTTATATCAGTAGTGATGGTGTTGTGACTGGCCATTAACTTGTCTTCTGAGTGCTGATATGAAATCAGCTATGAAAGCCATATCTTGTCAATGTTTCATCTTGTGTTTTAGCAAGGTTAGTGAGTTCTTCGAAATCCAAAACAAGTGTGACTGCCCATGTTCAAGCCCCTTTGCTGTTGGTTTAGGATGTTTTTTTCCTGTTCCAAGGTCAGACCGGATTCGTTGCACTAGACACGATCCGTTTACATTAGCCATATCTCTTGATTATCTATTTTCCCATTCAGTCGATCACATGCTTATATTTTCTCATACATATTATTCAATAGTAGGACCTTTTACATTCCAAACACTACTCTTAGCTAGTGCATCGTAGTTTTAATTTTAGCCCTGGACCCTCTTCAAGATAAAACAATATTGATATGGCATAACCACTTTTCAAATTGCAGAATTGATCTCACTTCTCCTCTGACATCATATTTACTCAAAAACACATCATGATGTCACTTTCAGTCAGTTTATTCCTTTTCTCACACTGGAGGGAGCAGCAGGGAAGTTTCAGACTTTTTCTCCTAATTTTTGTATCTGGTGTTTGTGATCTTACGCTTGACAAAGGCCAGATGGCTGAAAATTTGCACCTGTCTTGTCTGGTTGTATTAAATACACGTTCTTATTCTTTTTTTCATGTTTTTTTCTGGTTCCCTAGTGAGTTCCTGTTCTTGTTCACTGGCTGCCAGGCCATCAGTGTCATCTGTGAAATGAAGGTTTGCGATGGTCATTCCTCCAGTGCTGACTGTGCTGGCATGATCTTCAAGTGCATCAGTCATGATGCGTTCCAGGAATATGTTTAAAGTATGGGAAACAGACTGCAGCTCTGACAAACTGCAGCTGATGTATGGAAGCACTCTCCAACAGCAGCCTGTGTAAGCACACGTTGGTTGCTTTGGAGTAGATTTGCTGGATGATGTTGATTATTTTGTGCCTGATGTCAGATTTCTTCATTGTGGCCCACAGTGCCTCCTGACATGTGTCAGATTTCTTCGTTGTGGCCCGCAGTGCCTCCTGACATGTGTCAGATTTCTTCGTTGTGGCCCCAGTGCCTCCTGACATGTGTCAGATTTCTTCGTTGTGGCCCGCAGTGCCTCCTGACATGTGTCAGATTTCTTCGTTGTGGCCCGCAGTGCCTCCTGACATGTGTCAGATTTCTTCGTTGTGGCCGCGTGCAAGTGCCTTCTTGCACATGTGTCAGATTTCTTCGTTGTGGCCCACAGTGCCTCCTGACATGTGTCAGATTTCTTCATTGTGGCCCCAGTGCCTCCTGACATGTGTCAGATTTCTTGTTGTGGCCCGCAGTGCCTCCTGACATGTGTGACCTCGCATTTTGTGAAGGTCCTGTTGAAGACATGTTGAACAACCCTCTGGTGCTGGTCTTTTTCAAAATCGGTATGCAGGTTAAAGATCTGTTCAGTAGTACTTCTGCCCTAAGCTGTCTTTAAAAAAGTTTTAGCAACAGTGCTTAAATTTTAGTACATATGTGCACTTTGCGGTTTAATTTTGTTTAGGTCATTACTCTGTTTGAGGAACTGCTTCTAGTAATAACATGACATAGCACATTATTAGTCATGCATATTATTATTGATACTGTTTTTATTAGTGGTAGTATTACATTACTATTGGCAGTAATGCAGTAAAATTTCTGTGAGCATTTTCATTGCTTCATATACTTACCAACACATGTTGACATTTGAAACTTCTGTAACTACATTAGGACTTCATTGTTACATCAGCCCATGCTATAATCAGTAGAAGACTGACGTACAGTATCTTGCATAGGCTACAGCATAACCAATCCATGTATGAACTGAACTGTGTTTATATACAGCAGCTTGTGTGTTCTGTAACATGGTCAGTCAGAGAAACTGTGTATACAGCAGTTTACTTTCCTACAGTTCCCAGCAAAATATATTTGCATCAGATCCTTTTTATAACAGCTAGGGAAGTGACAGGTTTTTAGCATGTAGCAGTATGTGTGGCATGATCCTTCAGTTATTTCATACATGACATGCTTGTCACCATGGCTTTCCACTACGGGAATGAAATATTCTATGCATATTTGTGTACCCAGGCCAGCTTGGCACAGAGGTAGAGCAGTCGTCTTCCAGTCTGCCTGTAGGAGTTTGCACAGGCGGGAAACATGCCCTTAGAACTTTGTTTGCATGTGGCCTCTAGTCTACTCTGTTGTGAATGGGTTCCTGACTCTTCACAGTTAGGAAAAGGCAAAACAATGAGAGAGAGAGAGGAGATGGGCACCACCTCATAATGTTGGCCCCGAGATAAGTTAAGGTCTCTGCTCCTCACTCTCCTACGACCACAGGTTTATTTGATGACCTTTGCCTTACTTGTGCGTGTTTTGAGACATAGTGTGTATGTTTTGAGACATACATGCAAGAGTGTCTCTATAGGTTTAGGTAAAGGTGTGTCCCATAGTTCTGAGGTCACAGGGAAGGGAAATGGTAGAGACTTCAACTCTTTTTGAGGACAGTATTTTTAGGGCAGTCCCATCCCTTCTCCCTTTACCTTCCCCAACCCTGAAAAAGTTCAGGTACCCTGTCACAGTCAGGTGGGCTGGAGGATGCTTGCACACATCTCCCTATCCCCACCCTCACTCATATCAGACTTGTGCTCTAGCAGTCATATTGAAAAGTGGCAGCTCTATCTCTGTGTCAAGCAGACCTCATGCATACATGTGCTTGGGTGGTGGTCATTGATTTAATGTCTGTTCACCAAAGTGATTTTAGCGTGTGCGTATCTGTGCGTGTACATGTGTGATATATATAGGAAGACGTTTTGTTCTTTCCTAAAGTCATTAATTGGATATAACCAGTAATCTTGGGGGAATACATCAGCTTTGATGATCTTGATCAGGACTAATGGTATAATTAAAAGAATGTGCTAAAGAAAACTCTCAGCTCTGATGACTTTGATCAAAGATAATAAATGATTGGAAGATGGTGCTGAAGAGATTGTGGCATAGATTTCGTAAATGTTATGAGACAAAGAATACTTTTTAAAGCTCAGTGAAGGGAAATAAATCATATACATACATCTCCTGTTTGCATTCTTCTTTTTAGGTTATGTTTTTATTTGTTTTATTTTAATGTTGCGATTTATCAAAGTATTGGTGTAATCATTCATTATGGGAGAAAGCATGAATACTAAGTTAACAATGTAGAATTCTTTTATTCCGATTGTGCACTGGTTTTCATGACCACTAATTTAAAATTGGTGATGGTTCCAAGCAGCGGATTTTACATGCAATGACTTCTTCTTTGCTTAGGTACAGTCAGGAAACATTCTTTAAATTAATAACAAGATGACAAGGACCTTTACATTGTTTTCATTAGCATGTTAGTATTCATTTGAAGAAGAGGTATGCAGATTTATGAGGGTGATGGATGCAAAATTAGCAGTTTGGATCAGGTTTCACTGAGTGTTGTGGGTTGGGTATATATAACGCATGGCAATAACTTTTAGGTTTTGCTTTTCTCTGTTGAGATTTCACTAACAGTTTCATACTTGAAGTTTATAGTACCTGTATGTTGACGTGAATGCTGTGGGATTTTTTTTTTAGATCGGTGTTTCCATACAACAAAGTTTGTCAAAAATAGCATTTTGCTTGATTCTCGTATTAGGCAGATATTTTAGTTTAAATTGAAATGGTAAATTGAAATGGGAGTCTGTTTTTCACTACACAAGTAAAATAGTTCCCAGGACTCAATCTACCAAACATATCTTGTTTCTTCAAAGAATTGGTGTCTTCCAAGAATTGGGAGTCCATCTAAATTAAAAGAAAATCAAGTCACAAGTAGTTTGTTTTGGGTGTGTGTAAGTTTTCACATGCATTTTAAAATGTTAGTGGTTGGTACATTAAGCCTGTTTATCAGGAAGTGTTGAGTTATTGTTTCCTGTATTTTGTTTACTTGGTTATCACCTGCTGTCGCTCTATTCTACCTTTCATTCATATTATGCAGATGGAGATATCTCATACAGCCTTGCTATCATGGGTTCCTTTTCGCACTGCTCAGTCTTTGATTGCAATTATTAGAGACATGGAAAATTCTGTGAAAGTCATCATACGTGAAAATGTGCAAAACTTTTACCATTTGTACCACAGCAAAATATGGTTGTGACAAGACAACAAAATTGAAGCCTTGATTTCATTTTGTTAAAAAGATGCTCCATGACATCAGAAGAGCAAGCAGTTTATAACAGGCTCGAGTTACTTATGCTGACTGAAGTAGAAAAATAAAAAAGACCTTTATCCTATCAAAAAATATGAAAGAAAATGCAACCCACATTAAAGGACATACACTAGACTGGCTTGTACACAGAGACAGTGACAATATCCTCCAGTCCACTGATGTCATTCAAACTCTCCCTTCTGACCACTACTGCATCCTGAGCCAACTTCAACTATCAAAACCTCCTCCACGTCAAATCTACGTCATGGCCAGAAACCTGTCAACCATCGACTTTCCATCGTTCAACAGCAACCTCCATTCCCAACTCCTCAATTCTCAGCCAACTTCTGCCGACGATCTTGACGCTGTCCTCCGCAATTGCCTCGATCAGCATGCTCCAACCACCCAAAGGAAGGTCTCTCATCGTCCCCCTTCACCCTGGTATGCTGCCGCTGGACCTCAGCTCCAGGCTGCCAAGCGTGAGAGAAGACGTGCTGAGAGACGGATGATCAAACACAAATCAACTGTGCATAAACAATCCTTCCAGTCTGCAAAGAAAGCATTTGATAAACTTGTCCATAGTGCAAAGGTTTCATTCTATAATGCTAAAATTACGTCTGCCACAACTTTTAAACAGCTCTTCAACATTACTAACACTCTTCTCTGTAAAACTAAAAACAGCCCTATACCTTCTCATGTTCCACCTGCTGACCTTCCTCTAGCATTCTCTAACTTCTTTAATGGGAAACTTTTTGACATTCGTGATAGTCTCGATTCGCAAAATACCCCCCCTCTTTCAATGCCTGAACCAACCTTCTCTGGCTGTCCACTGACATCCTTTCAGCCTGTCTCTGAGTCTTTTGTGAAGAAAACTATCAAGGACTCTGCTATCAAAACCAGTGAATTAGACCCCCTCCTGGCTTCTGTTTTGACACAATGTTTGGATACTCTACTCCCATTCTTTACATCTGTCATCAATCATTCACTGGTGTCAGGCATCTTCCCAAGCTCATTCAAATCAGCTATTGTCAAACCTCTCCTAAAGAAACCTCTTGATCCAGATATTCTCAAAAACTACCGGCCTGTCTCCAATCTCCCCTTTCTTTCCAAGGTAACTGAAAAAATTATTTTACACCAACTTCTAGAACATCTTGAATCAAACCATTTATTATATCCCAATCAGTCAGCATATAGATCAGGACATAGCACTGAAACTGCTTTATTGAAAATTGTGAACGATCTTCTGACATCCCTTGATGATGGTGACATTTCTCTTCTCTCTCTCTTAGATTTGTCTGCTGCCTTCGACACTATAGACCATGAGATACTGCTTTGGCGCCTCCACAACTGCTACGGAATTTCTGGCTCCGCTCTCTCCTGGTTTCAGTCATATCTCTCTGACCGCACACAGACTGTATCTGTAAATGGCTTGCCCTCACCTCCCTCAGCCCTCAGATATGGCGTTCCTCAAGGATCCGTCCTGGGTCCAGTTCTCTTTGTTTTGTACACGCAGCCTCTCGCAAATATTATTCTCCGCCATTCTGTATCACATCATAGCTTCTCAGATGACAATCAAATTTACAATTCTGGTCCCATCTCTAATGTAAACAACATCGTACAAACCACTAAAGCCTGCATTTCCGACGTGAAAGACTGGATGACTTGCAACAAATTACAACTAAACCAAGACAAAACTGAAATGATTTTCATTACTCCTAAAAAACTTCTCAACTGTGACTTAATTCCATCTTCCATATCACTGAATGGGACAGACATCACCCTCTCCCAAAAAGTTAAGAATCTAGGTGTCACCATCGACAACACTCTTAACTTTCAGCAGCATGTCTCAAACATCTGTCGTGTCTGTTACCTTGAACTTCGTAGAATAGGTTCCATCCGTCATCTCCTTACTCTCGAAGCTACTAAAATATTAGTTTGTGCTTTCGTTCTTTCTCGTCTTGACTATTGTAATTCCCTTCTGTCTGGTTCCCCAAAACAGCTCCTTGACAAACTTCAGAAAGTACAGAACCATGCCGCTCGGCTAGTATTTCGGTCTTCCAAATTTCAGCATGTCTCTCCTCTTCTCCAAGACTTGCATTGGTTACCTGTGTTGAAAAGGATCCAACATAAAATTGCTGTTCAGTGCTTCAGATACTTCGACAATTCTATTCCCTCTTACCTGTCTGAATATCTTCAACTATACGTTCCATCTCGTCATCTTCGTACCTCAGCCGATACCCGCTTATTTCGAATCCCAACTTTTCGAACAAAATCATATGGTGAGCGATCCTTTTCTTTTCAAGCCCCCTCCTCATGGAATTCACTTCCCTACCCGCTGAGGCACAAAACAAGTCTTCAGTCATTTAAATCTGGCTTGAAAACGCATCTCTTTCCTCTCTGAAATTTATTAACCTAAAAGAGCTATGCTGTCTGCGCGCTAGCGTGCTTCTGTGTATGTTATTGCTGTGCGCCTATAGATATGTCTCGGGTGGGAGGAGGATATGTGTGTGTGTGCCAGAGAGTAGGTACTAATATTTGATATTATTAACGGTGTGTATGTGCTTGTGGGATGGAGTGACAGAGGTCCGCCATGTATGATGAAAATTATATTAGGCCTATGTTTCTATGTTCGATGCAATGTGTATTGTACAGTTTGTAAGCGCTTAGGGCTTTCCAGAAAGATTAGGCGCTCTAAATGCCCTTAATAATAATAATAATAATGTGAACTATGTGTGCATGCGTGTGTTGTGTGTGTGTGTGTGTGTGTGTGTGTGTGTGTGTGTGTGTGTGTGTGTGTGTGTGTGTGTGTGTGTGTGTGTGTGTGTGTGTGTGTGTGTGTGTGTGTGTGTGTGTGTGTGTGTGTGTGTGTGTGTGTGTGTGTGTGTGTGTGTGTGTGTGTGTGTGTGTGTGTGTGTGTGTGTGTGTGTGTGTGTGTGTGTGTGTGTGTGTGTGTGTGTGTGTGTGTGTGTGTGTGCGTGCGTGTGCGTGTGTGTGTGTGTGCACGCGCGTGTGATTCTGTGTGTGTGTGTGCGTGTGATTCTGTGTGTGTGTGTGTGTGTGTGTGTGTGTGTGTGTGTGTGTGTGTGTGGTGTGTGTGTGTGTTCAATCCACATGCATGTGTTCAACTCGTTGTGTGATTACACCACCTGAGACAAAGTGACCGCTTTCTGTGATAAGGAGTTGTGAGGTCAGGTTCATTGAGATGCCCCCATCACAAAAAACACTGCTAGCATATATTACTTGTCCTTTGAATGCATGAAAACTATTCCTGAATCTTATTCATTCATTTATTTTA
>CM060309.1:40253924-40316424 GCA_030674185.1 Monoplex corrugatus
TTTTGGGTTAGTTGTGAAGACTTAACTCACTCGGTACGACGGAACGATATAGCGGTCGTGATGAAAGGCACGGTTGCGTACGACGGAACGCTATAGCGGTTTCGATAATTAAAAATGTTTCGACGCTCCCCTTTTGAGCCTGCATGCCTACCATAGCCACAATGGTCACTGCAAACATTCAAGGGTCAAGTGGAAAGTTACTTCGTGAGATTCCGTAACACTACACTCGTTGGGAAGCGATTGTCTTCGGCACCCCGAATGACTTGCTAATCTGCATTCGTGTCGAAAATGGCGTCGCAGGCGAGTACGAGTTTTCGAACAAAGTAGATCGCGTCTGCAGCGTTTTACTGCTGCTAAAGTGATTGAAGTGCTTCAGACTGAAGGACTGGACATCGAGGAGTATGCTGAAGATAATGGTGAAAGTGTATCAAGTGATGGAAGCTGCCAGCAAGAAGGTACTGACAGTGACCCAGTGTTAGACGACAGTGAAGTGGGAAAGGGAGGTGGGCGTACACGTCACGAGAGGCGAGCAGGCAGCAGGCCAAGTACAGCGAGTCGCATGCCTGATGGAGGTTTCATTCACTTTATGAAAGCATGACTGGCACAAAGATTTTAGTTTTTCTCCCACTTTGCGCCCTTCTCTGGCTCTTGTGGCCTGCATGTCTCATTTGAGTGCCACGCCCCTATAACTCCCCTGTGTAACAATTTGTAACATTTATTCATATAATATCACTAATAATCTTTTTTTTTTTTACCCTGAGCAAAGTCTACTTTATTCATGTTGTTTTGTGCATACAAAGACCTTTTCACCTTTGACTGTGTGTTCATGGAGCTGATCAAAGTGTGTGACTGTACGGTGATCCTAACCACAAAATTTCGGGTATTTTCAAGGTGGCATATGAAGAAGAAAACTTCAAGGAAGAACTTCAATATTTTGGCATGAACTAACCCAGCATGTAAATATTCAGATCTGAAAGTTTCATTTTGTTCCTTTATGTTTTGTATTTTTTGTGATTTTTTTCCTAACCCTTCAAAATGGGCCGTACCAGGGGAAATGCAAGGGGAAAAACTCCCCGTACCGAGTGAGTTAAGTTCAGCAACCATTTATTATCAGATTCACTAATGTCAGGTTTTTTGTTGGAAGATCAGGGCACAATCCTGCCAGATGGGTGAAAGAGTGGAGAGCTATTTGGGTCTCCCAGACCAATATGTGTACATAGCTGTTAGTGCCTAAACCAGCTTTGTATGTGTATGCATGCAAACAAAGCATCACAGATGCACATTAAATATCATTTCAGTGTCCAGTGCCTCTGGAAACATCAAAACAAACTATGGCAAAAACACAATATGCATATGTGCAGATCATAACGCTAAAAAAAAAAAAAAAAAAAAAAAAAAAAGCAACCCTCCCCCCTCCAAAAACAAAACAAAACAACAAACGAACAAACCCCCAAAACAAACCCATTATTATCATTATTAGTCCTGAAGAATACAAGATTATTTCTCTGTTTCTTCTTGCGTAATTGGCGTAAATATTGTGCTTTTCTCAGAT
This sequence comes from Monoplex corrugatus, assembly GCA_030674185.1. Taxonomy (NCBI): domain Eukaryota; kingdom Metazoa; phylum Mollusca; class Gastropoda; order Littorinimorpha; family Ranellidae; genus Monoplex; species Monoplex corrugatus. Next base: position 40,255,477 of record CM060309.1, read on the forward strand.
TTATGCTTTGTATTATGACTTTGCAAGTCATGGAAATGAAAATATCAATTAAATGAATATTTTCAAAGTATTATACTTTAAGTTATAAGCACTTGCGTTGATGGTTATTTATCGTTTAATTTCTCATCGTGATCCAGAATCCTTTGTTTGATATAACTTTATCCAAACAGAGTGTAATTTAAATGTAACTTGTTCCCATTCACTTTGTCTCCTCTTTTTCCAGAACACATTTTGCAGTGAAGAGAATCACTTTTGCACCCGTCACCCCTGATGTTCTGTGTGTGTGTGTGTGTGTTTGTGTGTGTGTGTTTGTGTGTGTGGTGTGTGTGTGTGTGTGTGTGTGTGTGTGTGTGTGTGTGTGTGTGTGTGTTGTGTGTGTGTGTTGTGTGTGTGTGTGTGTGTGTGTGTTGTGTGTGTGTGTGTGTGGTGTGTGTGTGTTGTGTTGTGTGTTGTGTGTGTGTGTGTGTGTGTGTTGTGTGTGTGGTGTGTGTGTGTGTGTGTGTGGTGTGTGTGTGTGTGTGTGTGTGTATGTGTGTGTGTTTAAGAGAGAGTGAAAGGAGAGAAAGGATGGTGGGAGGGTTATGTAGAGTGGGGAGGGGGCAGGATCCAAAGAAGATGTGATCACTCATAGAAATATAAATTTCACCAAATCATGATTTTTACATGAGAATGTAATTTTGCTAAAACAAAGTGGTCATTTATTAGAGTAAATATGAAGCTTTGTAATTACAAAAAATAACAAGGTTCATAAAAACTAGAGCAAAAATGTTGTCTCTTCCCTCATGGTTATTGTTGTACATGTCGGTCAGTAGACAGTGATTCTGAACATAAAATATGTGGTTATTGTTGTACATGTCGGTCAGTAGATATGATTTTGAACATAAAATATGTGGTTATTGTTGTACATGTCGGTCAGTAGATAGTGATTCTGAACATGAAATATGTGGTTATTATTGTATGTCTCGGTCAGTAGATAGTGATTCTGAACATAAGAATATCATCTTATTTCTTTATTCATTAAAGGAAAAGTTATTTGACATTTGTTAAAAGTTTCAGTGATATTTTGATATGAAATAAGAGTCCAGTAATGTCTTTTGGCAGAAAGATCATATGGATTAAAGTGACGTGTTTGTGTGTGTGTGTGTGTGTGTGTGGGGTGTGTGTGTGTGCGTATTAGCCAAAGGTGCCAGCAAGATGATACTGATCTGCATACATTGCTATGTTTCAGTAGAACTGGAACCAGAAGTTCCTCCACCGCGGCCTCCCAGAATGAACAAAGCACCTGAAGGACCAGCGTACACCAATACACACACAGACCAGCCCGCAACAGCTGCACCGCAGTTGCCGACCACTCGACATCGGGCTCAAGCAGCAGTCAGTGTTTAATAGTAGTGTTAATATTACTATTAATAGTGGTTCTACATCTACTGATTAAGTTGCTACTGGTTCTGTAGTTGCTTCAGCTGCTTTTGTTGCTGCTTCTACCTCTACTACTGCTGCTACTATTGCTGCTGCTGAATTGATTATGATGTTCATGATGGTTGTGTGCTTGTCATATTGGCAGATGTGATGCGTCTAGTGTGTCGGCTTCGGCCTGCACCGATGGCTAGCACTGCTGTGCGAAAAGAAGAGCAATGCGTAAGTCTCTTCCTGTCAGTACATAGCCTCTCCATCAGCAAGCCCTATGCTGTGCCTCCTTGTGGCGACAGGCGGTAACTGAGCACTCAGGCTGAATCTCGTAGGACTCGGAGGAGGTCTGGCCCCCAGACGTGAGGCATGCAGGCCCACCGGCGTGTGGACACGCCCTGGTGCCCACGAACCAGATCCCTAAGCTATGGGTAAATAGCTCCACTGCCTTGTGGACATCTTGGGAGAGAGTAAGGCTAAGGGAGTCAACCCTAAAATAAAAAACTGATGGAAGGCAAGGGGAAACCACCATCGTACTTTTCCCCAGGAAATCCATGGACAGAGGAAGAATAAAGAAGAAAGTTAACGACGTCAATAGGTGCTCCTGTGGAGCACCTTCGTTCGGTAGGGACTGTCATGCGGCGCAGGTGACACCAGACCGTCAGCCAGCTACTGCGACCAAAACCAAGATTAATAATAATAATAATAATAATATATTTTATTTATATAGTGCAAAATCTTGATAAAATCAAATCTAAGCGCTGAGCGTATACATGCATACATACCTACATACATATGAGCGTATACATGCATACATATATGCATACATACTTACATACATAAATCTAAGCTGAGCGTATACATGCATACATACATACATACATAATCTAAGCGTATAATACTACATACATACATACATACATACATACATACCACATGCATACGTAGCACATCATAAAATAATTATATAGCCAAATTCGATATAAGCAAATCTGCGCCGAAAAGACACAACCAAGCGACCGAAAAGACACACACGCACACACAACGCACGCACAGCACACACACAACACACACACACGCACACACACACACACACACACACACACACACACACACACACACACCACACACACACACACACACACATGCATGGCCACAAATGGGGAGAAAAGAATAAAAGCAATAAAAGCAAGAATAAAACCAATGGAAAACCACAGAGAGCACATCATATACAATTATATATTAAAACAAAGTGATTCCCCTCCGAGCGGAGACAGGCTGCAGAGGGGGGTTGAGTGAGGTTAGGATTTTATGCAGAGGAGAAAAGGTGAGTTTTGAGAGCGGACTTGAAGGAGGCAAAAGTAGGTTGCTGACGGACTGAGAGAGGAAGTTTGTTCCAGGAGAGTGGACCAGAAACAGAGAAGGCTCGTGGACCATAGGTATTGAGCTTAGTGCGTGGAAAGCGAAAAGTCAGAGGATCGGAGGCAGAGCGGAGGGTACGTGAGGGAAGATAGATCTCAAGTAGGCTTGACAGGTAATCGGGGGCTGCGTTATTGAGGCTTTTGTAGCACATGGTGTCTAGTTTGTACTGTATGCGCTTTGATACAGGGAGCCAGTGAAGTTGTGCCAGGAGAGGAGATATGTGGTCAGCTTTTTTCTTTTTGAGTACAAGGCGTACAGCATTGTTTTGAATGCGCTGTAGGATGTGAATGGTGGAGGCAGGAAGACCAGACAGGAGTGAATTGCAATAGTCAATGCGAGACATTATGAAGGAGAGAACGAGTTTTGTAGTTGTTTCGACAGAGAGATACTTCCTGATCAGGCTTATACGATGGAGATGATAGTAGCAAGATCTGGCAGTTTGAGAAACAAAGTTGTTCATGGACAGGGTAGAGTCAATGCAGACACCAAGGTTTTTAACTGAATCAGAAATTGGGACTGATGTGTTACATAATGGGAGAGAAAGAGGAGGCAGCTGGGAAAGTTTCTGACGGGTGCCAATGAGGATAGCTTCTGTCTTGTCGTCATTAAGCTGAAGTCTAATTCAACACCAAGGTGGCAACATGGAATGTAAGAACAATGCTGCAGAAAGGTAAATTAGATAACATCAAAATGGAGATGGAAAGGCTTAACATCAGTGTTTTAGGACTAGGGGAAATGAGATGGAAGGGGGCAGGCATGATAACATCAGGAGAATATACAGTGATATACTCTGGTGGTAATTCACATGAAAGAGGAGTAGGCATCATAATGGACAAAGACAAATCAAAAGCAGTTAAAGGATACTGGGCAGTGTCCGACAGAGTTTTACTGGTCAAATTCGGAGGGAAACCTTTTGATATCAACATCATACAGGTGTATGCACCAACATCCGCAAGTACTCAGGAAGACATCGACAACTTCTACGAAGTTTTAGAGATGGCCAAGGTCCAATGTAAATCACAGGAAGTTACAGTCATAATGGGAGATTTTAATGCTAAAGTGGGACAGGGTAGGGTGGAGGATGTAGTTGGACCTCATGGCCTTGGTACACAAAATGAAAGAGGGGGGAAGCTTGTAGAATGGGCACAGATGAATGAGTTCATAGTAGGAAACACTGGTTTGAGCAGCCTAACAGAAGAAAATGGACTTGGATGAGTCCAGGAGATAATACCAAAAATCAAATTGACTACATCCTGATCAACAAAAGATTTAGAAATTCTTTACTGTCAGCAAAAACACTACCAGGTACAGACTGCAACAGTGACCACAATCCGGTAGTGGGAAGGTTTAGGCTGAAATTGAGGAAAAGGAAACAGACCAAAAGCAACATCAAACTAAACCTTGGACTCTTGAAGACAGATGAAATGATACGTCAAAAATTTAATGTACATGTTCAAAACAAATTCAGTGCTCTGGAAGACGTTGGTGACAGTGAGGAACAATGGACAAAGTTGAGAAGTTCTATAAATGAAGCTTGTGAGGAAATCGCTAAGGCAAATAGAAAAGCAAAAAAGAGCTGGATGACTAATGAAATTTTGGGCCTGATGGAGAAAAGGAGGAAGGCAAAGAGAAACGAGGAGATATACAGGAAGATAAACAAAGAAATCAGGTATAGGTGCAATGAAGCTAAGGAAGCTTGGATGAACACAAAATGCAAAGAGATAGAAGATCGACACAAAATGGATCCTCAGGGTATGTACAGACGAATTGAAGAAATTGTTCACAGGAAAAATACATGCACATCAACTTGTTGCTTAAAATCAAAAGATGGCACACTTATCATGGAAAAAGACAAGGTATTAGACAGATGGGGAGAGTACATTAAAGACCTTTTTGAGGATGACAGAAACGAAGAACACATTATAAAAAAGAACTTTGAAGGACCACCCATAATGAAAGATGAAGTCAGAGCAGCACTGAAAAAGATGAAACCAGGAAAAGCCCCAGGACCAGACAACATTACTACAGAGATGATTGAAGCCCTGGAGGAATTTGGCATAGAAAAAATAACAGTCCTCCTAAATGAAATTTATGACACTGGTAAAATCCCCAAAGATATGTCAAAATCAATTTTCATTGCACTTCCAAAGAAGACAGGGGCTATAGAATGCGAACTCCATCGCACAATCAGTTTGATGAGTCATGTAACAAAAATCCTGTTAAGACTAATCATGATGAGGACAAGGAATAGAATCAAAAGAGAAATAGCAGAAGAACAGTTTGGATTTGTGGAGGGGAAAGGAACTATTAATGCCATATACATCCTAAGAACTATCATAGAGAGGTCAGTTGAGATGAATAAGGATTTGTATTTATGCTTTGTTGACTATACCAAGGCTTTCGATCGGGTACGACATGAAGAATTGATCAACCCACTGGAGAGACTCAATGTCGATGGAAAAGATCTACGAATAATCAGGAATATGTACTGGGAACAAACAGCTGCAATGAGAATAGAAAACAATATAAGCTCTTTTCAAAACATCAAAAGAGGAGTCAGACAGGGTTGTGTTTTGTCACCAGATCTGTTTTCACTATATAGCGAAAACATCATGAGAAACCTAGAAGAAGACCCTGGATTAAAGATTGGAGGGAAAATGATAAACAACATTCGGTACTCAGATGACACCGTGCTAATTGCAGAAAATGAAAGGGACCTACAAAACCTTGTGAATATACTAGAAACAGAAAGCAAAAGTAAGGGGTTGGAACTAAACAGCAGGAAGACCGAAGTCATGGTGATCAGTAAAAAAACATGAAATCCCCTCCTGCAAAATAACAGCAAATGGCACAACCTTGACACAGGTTAATAAGTTCAAATACCTGGGAACGGTCATTTCATCAGATGGCAGATGCACATCGGAAATAGCTGGCAGAATTGGCCAAGCCAAAACAGCATTCAAGAAGATGACAAGCATTCTTACCAACAAATGCCTATCAATTAACATCAGAAAGAGAGTCCTTGAATGTTATATAGAACCAATACTGTTGTACGGATGCGAGGCGTGGACAGTCAGCAAGCAAAGCCAGAGCAGGATTGAGGCAGCCGAGATGTGGTTTCTCAGAAGAATGTTGAGAGTACCATGGACAGCAAAGAAAACAAACGAGACAGTCTTGATGGAGGCAGACACAAGTTGATCACTGATAAGGAAGATTAGGAAAAGACAAGCAACATTTATAGGCCATTTTATGAGGAAGGGGGATTTGGAGCACCTGGTCACAACAGGAAAGCTGGAGGAAAAGAGAGCACCAGGTAGACCCAGGGAGAGAATGCTGGACGGACTTGCAGGGTGGCTGAGGATGAAGAGGGTGGGGGAGATGCTGGGGGTAGCGAGAGATAGAGATGGTTGGAAGTCCATGGTCGCCAACGCCATGCGGCAGGGTACCTGATGATGATGATGATGATGATGATGGTTGTGTTGGTGGCGATGGTGATAGTAGTGCTTAGGATTACTAGTTATAATAGCAATAATAGTAGTAGTAGCTGTGGTAGTAGTTGTAGCAGCAGCCGTTGTAGAAGTGGTGATATCGTATGTACCACTACTGTTACTGTTGTGATGCTGCTGTGTACTGTACTGTTGCTGCTACTACAAGCCATGTAAAATGCCTGTATCCCAGTCATTTGTTTCAAAATAGCACAGGGACTAAGTGATAGCCCAGTGTCTTAATGAAGACTATTATTTAGGTATGTATTTCCATGTCTTGCCATGTAACACTTTCACAACTTCGCTTGGCTGTGGTCACTATGCATTGTGCACACTGTAGATAGGAGAAATAATAATAATAATAATAATTACAATATTTATATAGCGCAAAATCTTGATAAAATCAAATCTAAGCGCTGAAGCAGACACACACGCAGGCACGCACGCTCGCACACACACGCACGCACACATACAGAACACACACACAACCACACACACACACACACACACACACACACACACACACACACACACACACACACACACACACACACGCATGGCTATAAATGGGGAGAAAGAATAAAAGCAATAAAAGCAAGAATAAAAGCAATGGAAAATTATAGAGAGCATAGCATACAATTATATATTATAACCATGTGATTCCCTCCGAGCGGAGACAGGCTGCAGAGGGGAGGGTTGAGTGAGGTTAGGATTTTATGCAGGAGAGAAAAGGTGAGTTTTGAGAGCGGACTTGAAGGAGACAAAAGTAGGTTGCTGACGGACTGAGAGAGGAAGTTTGTTCCAGGAGAGTGGACCAGAAACAGAGAAGGCTCGTGGACCATAGGTATTGAGCTTAGTGCGTGGAAAGCGAAGAGTCAGAGGATCAGAGGCAGAGCGGAGGGTACGTGAGGGAACATAGATCTCAAGTAGGCTTGACAGGTAATCGGGGGCTGCGTTATTGAGGCTTTTGTAGCACATGGTGTCTAGTTTGTACTGTATGCGCTTTGATACAGGGAGCCAGTGAAGTTGTGCCAGGAGAGGAGATATGTGGTCAGCTTTTTTCTTTTTGAGTACAAGGCGTGCAGCATTGTTTTGAATGCGCTGTAGGATGTGAATGGTGGAGGCAGGAAGACCAGACAGGAGTGAATTGCAATAGTCAATGCGAGACATTATGAAGGAGAGAACGAGTTTTGCAGTTGTTTCGACAGAGAGATACTTCTGATCAGCCTTATACGATGGAGATGATAGTAGCAGGATCTGGCAGTTTGAAAACAAAGTTGTTCATGGAGAGGGTAGAGTCAATGCAGACACCAAGGTTTTTAGCTGAATCAGAAATTGGGACTGATGTGTTACATAATGGGAGAGAAAGAGGAGGCAGCTGAGAAAGTTTCTGACGGGTGCCAATGAGGATAGCTTCTGTTTTGTCGTCATTAAGCTGAAGTCTATTGTGTGTCATCCAGTTCTTAATGTCCGAGTAACACTCAGTGGTGCGAGTCAACAGGCGCTGTATATTATCAGGTGAGTCACTGTCTTGAAGTTGGGTGTCATCAGCATAGAAGTGGTGTTTTATAGAATGGGAGTTGGTGATGGTGGACAGGGGGGAGGTGTAAAGAGTGAAAAGAACAGGGCCAAGGACAGATCCTTGTGGAACACCACAGGTCAGGAAATAGCCTGGGCACACCCTGTTTTGGTCATTTGTATTTGATTTTCTTGAATAGATGATAGAATCTTGCTTGTTGCTCTCAGAACAACTTTAGGAGAACAGATGTTTGTCTCCCCAGTGGTATGAAAAATTGTGTGGAAAATCATGTAGGTAGTGTTGTACATTTTTGAAAATATGAACAATAGCCACAACATCAGAAACATCAGATGGTCATAGAAAATCCATAAAGTGTTTTCTTCTGCATATTCTAGCCTAAAGAATAGATGGTAGCAGGTAAAAGACAGTATGTTAGTGTGACAGTGTTTGAGAACATAATGAATATTAGTATGATACAGCAGTTATGTAATAAGCATCACGATAAAGCAAGTACTATGTATGTACCAGTTTGGTCATTGCACATGTACGTAATTTCTTCCAAAACAGTGTTTTGTGCATGTATGACAGCAATCCAGATAGCAAATGAAAATATGTGACACAGTGTATATAATTGGGAAGTTTTTACAAAAGAAGATGGGAACATATGAACAAATAAACAAACAACATGAATGCATGTAAACAAACACAGGAACAGGCAGAGGGCAAGGGTCAGTGATGAAGCAGAGCAAACAAATATATGGACAGTATCCATCAACTTTTGCATTTGGTGACGAAGACAGCCATAATGATGATGTGATGTAATGATATAATACACCCATACAGGTTCAGGATGAGAATGGTCGAGTATGAGTCACCTTGTCACAGAGAAAGCCACATTCCTACACTTAATACACTGGTAACCTAAGGTTGCTATCTTCAGGGGAAATGAGAAAATGCATTTTATACAGCGTGAAAGACAGTCATCACAGCAGAATATTTGTATGTGTGTGTGCCAAATGTGAAAGCATGGCACAGCACAGACAACGACAAAACAGTCCGGACACTAGAAGCTGGCAGGAAGCTGGTGGATAGGGTGAGGGAATCAAAGGGTTAAGTTTTTGCAGTTGATGTACAGGGTGCAGAAGTCAAAGGGTTAAGTTTTTGCAGTTGATGCATAGGGTGCAGGAGTCAAAGGATTAAAATGGGCAGCAGACAGACCAGTCTTTTAATGTTGCAGGTTGAACTTGACATAATACATCGTTTGTCTACGGCTCTGTTAAAAGAACCAACCAGCTAGCAAGAAAGTGTGCATGCACACGCGCGCACCACACACACACACACCACACACACACACACACACACACACACACACACACACACACACACACACACACACACACACACACACACACACACACACACACACACACACACACACACACACTCTCTCTCTCTCTCTCTCTTTCTCTCTCTCTCACACATGCAAGCACGCACGCATGCACACACGCACGCAGAGTATGTATCTGTCATTCACTTGTCCTCACCTGCTTGCACACATTCTGATACCCTCAGATATAACACATCTCTGCCTGCCAGTATACAAACCCTTTAAATGTTTTGCAGTGAAATAAAGACTTGTTTGACCATAGAATGTGCCAGCTTCTGGAAATCATGTGCTAAAAATTTCCTCTTTTCTATCACTCTCTTTGTTTCTGCTTTGTTCCATTGCTTTATGGCCTTGCTGGTCCATTCACCTGTACGTGTTCGATAAAGTCTTACATATTTTCTGTTAGGATTAATAATTAGGTACGTGTATTAAGTGCATTTTTGGCTCTAGGGAAATGAGACATGCAGAAGCAATTTTAGGTAATTTAGGCATGTTTTTATATGTGTTTTAGTGTTCATAGTTATGTTTTAATTTGTATTCAGGTATGTTTTTTAAATCCTGTGTGCGATAAATTGGATGGAGTGGTCAATGCTTGGAGCATCTCCATAGGTTATGTGCACAAATGCATTGATATATACTTAATTTTTCTTTTCCTTTTTTTTTCCCCTGTTGAAGTATTGTATACATTTTGAAATGGTTATAGCCCTGATATGGCTCTACATAGTCGGCTGGGCTTTAAACAAAAATGAAAATAACAGTAGGATGTAGGGTTTAAAATTTTTTTTTACATAAATGCCAATTATTTTAAATCTTTGTGTAGCCACCAGCACATATTCCTGAGGAACCAGCAGCCCCTGATGATGTTTATGAAATTGTAAACGACACACCCAAACAGCCAGAGGTAAGTCACTGGAATGTAATGTTTTTGCGTGGTAGTGGTGCATCATGTTTTGTCGATCTAATCACTGTGTTTCATTGGTTATGGCAGCATACAGATATCTCTGATGTAATTATTGTGTGTAACTGATTATTGCAGTGCGCGGTATTTCATTATCCTGTTCATTGTGCTCCATGAATTATGGCAGTGTATAGTGTTTGCATGACCTGATTATTGTGTTTCATTATGATCTAAGCATGTCTTTGGAATTAGTTTACATTTACCACTGTACATTTTTATTAAGATTAATTAAGTCTTAAGTCAAGACTTGTGTGGCTTGGAGGGAGGTGGTGTTGTCAAAGAATGCAGCGGCCAACACTGAAGCCAGTGACACCGACAGGTGAGACAGGTGAGAGTTAAGTTTGTGGTGTTAATCTTGCGTCTGTGATGTTAAGAAAAGAATTTGTGTTAGGCAACTGTAAGACCCTTGTTTAATGTGCTTATGCCAGAAGTCAAATAAGAACAAATCTGTCAGCAGCACTGCATGTGCTTAACATGTGTTTGAAATGATTATCAACTGCAACAGCAACAATACACCCTCACCATCACCTCTACAAAGATGCAGAATGCAGCATAGATCTGTGAATAGCCTCCCTTGTGTTTCCCATTCCCTCAGCAAGGCAGGGTAAAAATCATTTAGACTGTCACTTTTTATCTAGATTTAGAACTGATCAAGGGTTTATGGGTGCTTATCAGTCTCATGATGCCTGCAACATAAAGCAAAGCTGATACTGCAAGTAACAGCTTTCTTTTGCAAGGATAGGACTAGATTAATATATGATACAGTTTTTTTTTTTTCAAGGATATGTACAGCCAGTATCTTTTCTTTATCGGAGACAAAGCTGAATAATAAATTCAGTTAATATATATATATATATATATATATATATATTAAGAAAAAGTTGTCATTCACATACCTCTCAAAACTGACATAGTGAGAGAGGAAATATATGACGGCCATGTAAATCTTTCATTTCTCATTAAGAGACATTAATCTTAACTGAATTTATTATTCAGCTTTGTCTCCGATAAAGAAAAGATACTGGCTGTATATATATATATATATATATATATATATATATATATATATATATATATATATATATATATATATATATATATATAATATTGTGTGTTTGTCTGAGAAGTTGGGGACTGGTGATAACAGACATTGCTGATTTAGCATACGTTTTTTTGACTTTGTATTCAGATTGATTGACTGGTTTTGGAGTGCTCTTGCTACTTGCTAACAATCTTTTGGGCACTTTCATAGCGCAGGTCATTAATTGAAAAAGCTGCAACTTTTGTGCAAGTATTATCCAAAAGGACTTGGAAGGTTGGTGAACAGTATGCTACCTGCTTTGATAGTGTTTGCAGTGTTACAATGTTTAAGACTTCCCCAGAAAGTAATCCTATCTCCAAGCCAGAGATTTCTTATTCTGTCCTTCTCCCCTGCCCCCCGCCCTACACACACACCAGTGCCACCATCACTTTCTCTTTACCCTTCACCCTTCAGTGTGTTTGTCCTGAGCATGCCAGCCACAATGGGTAATTCCTCACTCCATAAGACAAAGTCTGTCAGCACTATCGTTGATATTTTATTTTCATAGATTTTAGGTTTGTTAAGATTTAGAAAGAAATTTAGAAAGAAAAATCGAAGTTAGGAAGAAAAGTCCAAAGTTATATGTAAATAAACATTTGTGTAGGTAACCACTGAAACTGTCTTGTGATTTTCATCACTGGAAAACAGACAGATCATGGAACTGTCTGTCTCAATGTGTACTAGTGTGTTTATATTAATACCTACATGTTCCGAAAGGGCTGTGATTTTTGTCTCAGTATAATCTACTGCTTCTCTGTCTCTGTTTCTTGCTTCCTCTATATGTCTCTCTCTGTTTGTTGAGGCATGGTTTCAAGAAAACTATGTGTTGATAACAAGAACAACAACAGTTATGATAAGAACAATTTAAGGGCAAGAGTAGGGGACAGGAACAGCAAAATCAAATAACAGGGCTTTTTTATTTAAAAAAAAATTTGTCAGTTGAAATGTCATCAAAGGTTTTGTGTGCATATTTTAATAAAAGCAAAAGCATGTGCATGATGCTGATGCGTGCCTATCCTATCATCCAGTGAATGCCCTGAATAAGTGTTGAATACTGCACCATGGATACTGTAGCAGTAGTGTATGTAAAGGTGCCAAATCTGAATAAGACTTGTTAAACTTGTTGTCAGACTGACTGTGTTGATTGTTGGATGTTGCTTTTGTTCAAATGTCACCTGGGGGAGGGGACATGATAGCATTGCGGTTAGAACACTCATTTTCAAAAGCCAAGCTAAGCTCAGTTGACCATGGCTGTTAAATGGATGGCTGTCCAGATTGCTGCTTTGCTCAACACAACACCAGTTCACCCAGTTGTTAATGGGTATCTGTTCCTCTTTAAGGATGGAAAGGAAAGTAAAGCAGAGAGAGAGAATGTGGGCATTACTTCAGTAATTGAAGAGTAACCCCAAGAAAAGTTGAAGTCTCTAATGTCTTGGTCCCAAATAGCTGGTCAGGTTATAGGAAAACCTTTGCTTACCTTATGGATTAGTTAAAATGTCATGTAAATAATAGAATGATATCATGACATAGAATCTGCGTTGCTGTAAAATTTGGCTGTGCTGTTTATCAGGAGGGGGAAATCTTATGTTAACTGATAAATGATGGTTTATTGTTAAGTTCAAGTGAGTTTCTATCTTTTTTGTTCCTTGTCATTTTGACATTAGCCTCATGACGGAGAATATTTCTCTCCTGCACTGCTGCAGTCGAGCCAAGTAAGTTATGAATTCATTTAAACAAATTGCTTATTTCATTTATATGTCTTAGGTTTTATTTGTCTAACACATTGTTTTGAGTGCATGTTGTCGCTTGATTGGGGATATTTGACAGTCAGAAATACTCTGTAGGAATTTGTAAAGTACTATGATTTGTGTTTAGAAAAGTTGTATAATATCTGTATACTAATCAGTGAGAAACTGAATAAGTATTTTAGTTGTACTTCAAATTTTTTGTTGATGTTTAGGAGATTGATCTGTGTGTGTGTGTGTGTGAGTGTGTATGTGTGTGTGTGTGTGTGTGTGTGTGTGTGTGTGTGTGTGTTGTGTGTGTGTGTGTGTATGTGTGTGTGTGTGTGTGTGTGTGTGTGTGTGTGTGTGTGTGTGTGTGTGTGTGTGTGTGTGTGTGTGAGACTTAAGAGACAAGGATGTATATCAGTCTTATGTGACATATGTAAACAGTTTCTCGATATTGATTGTTTGTACTGTTGTATTTGTGCCTGGAAAAAATAAAGAAAAAGAGATACCCTTACCACTACATCACCACTGCATCATCACCACCATCAGAACTTGTAGTTTGTTTTGTATATATGTATACATGCATTTGTGTATCTCCCCATTGTTAGCTTATATTCTTTTATATATATTATTTGAGAATTGTTTATTTTAGTATTGAAATTGTTTTAATGAATACTAAAATACGTGAAATCAGATTTTCATTATTTTCAAGTAATGGTCATTTACTGGTCAGGTTGTCATTAATTTTGATAAAAGATGTTGACCAGAAAGTAGCCACATGGAATTGGAATGTTTAAGAAATTAAGACAGTTTTGAAGAACACAAATTTCAAATGGTTAAGCGTAAACTGATAACATTGAATAAATTTAGGGAAAGTTTGTTGTGGGGCCTGCCACTTCCATATGGAGAAACCTTGCAGGATGTGTTTTTGATTTAAAATACAAGCTTTCAGCTCTGTCGTAGAACCTTCTTCAAGTGTGAATGTAGGCACTTGCACGATTCTAATGTAGACATGCGCATGATTCTGATAAACAAAGGGTACTCACCAAAATCATCTTCAATTTTCCCATGATCATAAATTTCTTCTGATGTGTTTGGTCTTTGTGTTGGTTGCTCAGCCTCTGAGCGATCACCTCTGCATCATAGGACACCGGACATAAACCCATGTTCACAAAAATCAGAAACTCATGTCAACAAGTTTTTAAAAAAATTATCGAAACAACCACAAAAACTAAAACAACTCCAACCAACTAAAACCAAAACCCAAACCATCCCAACCAACCAACCAAAACTCAGAAGAATTGATCATGTCTGGAAAGTTACCTTCCTTAAAAATGATGAGAATGATTTGAAAATATCCTCATAGGCCTAGTTGCAAATTTTGAAAAGACACATGTCTTCCATTTTCTTGTTTGAAAAGACGTAACGTTTACAGTATTTTGTTTTCTGTGTCTGATCATAATTGTACAGAGAAAGAAATGGCATCCCTATGAAAAAAGATTGTTGGTTTTAATTGTTACTGTTTTATTTATGCTCATATTGAAATGGTTTTAATTGTTATTGTTATGTTTAATAATAGTGGATTGATAATATAACATTTTTTGGATAGTAATATAATGATTTGATTTATATAGTGTAGATAGGCCATGTCAAAAGCATGATGATAATATAACAACGATAATGATGATGGTGATGATGATGTAATAATAACAACAACAACAACAATAATAATAATAACAACAACAACAACAACAACAACAACAACAACAACAACAACAACAACAACAACAACAACAACAACAACAACAATTTGACATGTATGCACTGATTTCAGGTGATTATCTTGATTTTAGTGACGCATGTAAGGTAAGAGTCAGACTACGTCTCAACAGTGCTATGCTTGCAAACCTTAATGGGTGAAGAAGTAACTATTTTAACTTTCTATTTATTGACAGGAAGGTCACATGTCAGCTACTGACGAATATGCTGCCATTTGTGCTATCATAATTGTATAATACCTTGAATTTTCAAGAGCTTTCTTTTGCCGAACTTGACATTTTATTTACGCCCGTTCATATATGATGTTTATATTTGTGTCTGTTGTGAAATGATGTTGGGGGTTATTATGATATGACAGAATGTCTTGTGAATGTGTTGTGGCAGCTGAATGACTTTTGGATGATTCGGGGTACATTAGGCATATATGTTGATAGCAGATGAGATATTAAATAAGAAAGGATCTTTTCTCTTTCACACTGTATTGCTGTCTCTCACACTTTTTTTTAAAACCAGGAAGTGACAGTGCATTGCTTTTATCTACAGAGAATGATAATATACTTCGAATTTGAATAACATTATTCATACATTATTTTAAAAGATGGAACAAAAGTAGAATCAGATATGCTTTTCATGATGATACTGAAAGTATCTTTCTTTGACTTGGGAGTTTTGCATAATTTATTCTGCTGTTCAAAAAAAAAAAAAAAAAAAAAAAAAGGCTGACACTTACATGACAGTTTGAAAGGTTTCAACGTTTTTCTTTTTTTTATTGTTATTTTTGTTTTAACATAAATGTGACATTCCACAGTGGACTGAGTCACTTGCTTGTCACCTCACGGTGTTTTCTTGTTAGTAGTCAAAGTTGGAGGTAGAGATATCAGGCCTTGATTTGTTGTGATCTAGGTTTAAATTGATACCGTTACTGTTCCTGCAAATGCTACATTCAGATGGTTTTCACCGTAAAAGGAGCATTAAAATCACATTTAAACAGAACAACAACTACGAAATTACTCTTACTGGTAGCTTTGAATGATGGTTGGTTATAAAGCAGCATAAAGAAGTTGGATCCTTATTTTATTGTCCTTTGTTTTGCTGCCCCGTGTTCTGTGACATTCATGTGTCACTAGCCCCCATTACTGCTCATTTTGGTCCTCTAATGCACCTTCAGACCTTCTGACACTGCGGTGACCAC
This sequence comes from Monoplex corrugatus, assembly GCA_030674185.1. Lineage (NCBI taxonomy): Eukaryota > Metazoa > Mollusca > Gastropoda > Littorinimorpha > Ranellidae > Monoplex > Monoplex corrugatus. Next base: position 40,271,437 of record CM060309.1, read on the forward strand.
AAGAGAAGGGTGTAAAGGGCCACAGATTATAGGACAATTCTTCAGAATACTGTGGTGATGAAAATGGGGATGACGGCAGTGATGCTATAGACTTCCATTTTGGATACAGACTGCAAGACAGGGCTGTACTGTGTGTTTCCTTTGATAGTATATCCTGGTGTCAGCCAGGTCCAAGAGATACAGACACCTGTGGTGTTGGTGAGGAAATTTGAGTAATGCATTTGTAAAATGGATGAGACTTGACTGTGTTTGGTCCCAATCTTCACAACAGTCCCTGTAGCATCTTCAAATCTGGATAGAGGCCAGTTACAGTTGAAAAATCCCACAATAATTTCTGGGCGGAGAGGGGTTTGAATCCACGACCTCTCAGTCAGTAGTCTTTTGTGCAAACCACTTTGCTGTCTTGACTGATAGATCTGTATGTCTTATGAAGATGACTTCTTGACATTCTGATAGATCTGTGTGTTTTTATGACATATGACTTCTTGACATTCTGATAGATCTGTGTGTCTTATGACAGATGACTTCTTGACATTCTGATAGATCTGTATGTCTTATGACATATGACTTCTTGACATTCTGATAGATCTGTATGTTTTATGACATATGTCTTCTTGACATTCTGGTAGGTCTGTGTCTGGTGACATAGGACTTCTTGACATTCTGGTAGATCTGTATGTCTTATGAAATAGGACTTCTTGACATTCCGATAGATCTGTGTGTTTTATGACATATGATTTCTTGACATTCTGATAGATCTGTATGTCTTATGACAGATGACTTCTTGACATTCTGATAGATCTGTGTGTTTTATGACATATGGCTTCTTGACATTCTGATAGATCTGTATGTCTTATGACATATGACTTCTTGACATTCTGATAGATCTGTATGTTTTATGACTTAGGGCTTCTTGACATTCTGATAGATCTGTATGTTTTATGACATAGGACTTCTTGACATTCCGATAGATCTGTATGTTTTAGGACATAGGACTTCTTGACATTCTGATAGATCTGTGTGTTTTATGACTTAGGACTTCTTGACATTCTGATAGATCTGTATGTTTTATGACATAGGACTTCTTGACATTCTGATAGATCTGTATGTTTTATGACATATGTCTTCTTGACATTCTGGTAGGTCTGTGTCTGGTGACATAGGACTTCTTGACATTCTGGTAGATCTGTATGTCTTATGAAATAGGACTTCTTGACATTCCGATAGATCTGTGTGTTTTATGACATATGATTTCTTGACATTCTGATAGATCTGTATGTCTTATGACATATGACTTCTTGACATTCTGATAGATCTGTGTGTTTTATGACATATGGCTTCTTGACATTCTGATAGATCTGTATGTCTTATGACATATGACTTCTTGACATTCTGATAGATCTGTATGTTTTATGACTTAGGGCTTCTTGACATTCTGATAGATCTGTATGTTTTATGACAGATGACTTCTTGACATTCCGGTAGATCTGTATGTTTTATGACTTAGGACTTCTTGACATTCTGATAGATCTGTGTGTTTTATGACTTAGGACTTCTTGACATTCTGATAGATCTGTATGTTTTATGACATAGGACTTCTTGACATTCTGATAAATCTGTATGTTTTATGACATAGGACTCTTGACATTCTGATAGATCTGCATGTTTTATGACTTAGGACTTCTTGACATTCTGATAAATCTGTATGTTTTATGACATAGGACTTCTTGACATTCTGATAGATCTGTATGTTTTATGACTTAGGACTTCTTGACATTCTGATAAATCTGTATGTTTTATGACATAGGACTTCTTGACATTCTGATAGATCTGTATGTTTTATGACTTAGGACTTCTTGACATTCTGATAGATCTGTATGTTTTATGACATTGGACTTCTTGACATTCTGATAGATCTGTGTGTTTTATGACATATGACTTCTTGACATTCTGGTAGATCTGTATGTTTTATGACATAGGATTTGTGACATAGGATTTGTTGACATTCTGATAGATCTGTATGTTTTATGACATATGACTTCTTGTCATTCTGGCACTTACTCTCAACCTGCATACCTGACATGTGGTGTTCCACAAGGATCTGTCCTTGGCCCTGTTCTTTTCACTCTTTACACCTCCCCCCTGTCCACCATCATCAACTCCCACTCTATAAAACACCACTTCTATGCTGATGACACCCAACTTCAAGACAGTGACTCACCTGATAATATACAGCGCCTGTTGACTCGCACCACTGAGTGTTACTCAGACATTAAGAACTGGATGACGTTCAACAAACTTCAGCTTAATGACGACAAGACAGAAGCTATCCTCATTGGCACCCGTCAGAAACTTTCTCAGCTGCCTCCTCTTTCTCTCCCATTATGTAACACATCAGTCCCAATTTCTGATTCAGCTAAAAACCTTGGTGTCTGCATTGACTCTACCCTCTCCATGAACAACTTTGTTTCTCAAACTGCCAGATCCTGCTACTATCATCTCCATCGTATAAGGCTGATCAGGAAGTATCTCTCCGTCGAAACAACTGCAAAACTCGTTCTCTCCTTCATAATGTCTCGCATTGACTATTGCAATTCACTCCTGTCTGGTCTTCCTGCCTCCACCATTCACATCCTACAGCGCATTCAAAACAATGCTGTATGCCTTGTACTTAAAAAGAAAAAAGCTGACCACATATCTCCTCTCCTGGCACAACTTCACTGGCTCCCTGTATCAAAGCGCATACAGTACAAACTAGACACCATGTGCTACAAAAGCCTCAATAACGCAGCCCCCGATTACCTGTCAAGCCTACTTGAGATCTATGTTCCCTCACGTACCCTCCGCTCTGCCTCCGATCCTCTGACTTTTCGCTTTCCACGCACTAAGCTCAATACCTATGGTCCACGAGCCTTCTCTGTTTCTGGTCCACTCTCCTGGAACAAACTTCCTCTCTCAGTCCGTCAGCAACCTACTTTTGTCTCCTTCAAGTCCGCTCTCAAAACTCGCCTTTTCTCCTCCGCATTAAATCCTAACCTCACTCAACCCCCCCCCCCCCCCCCCCCCCCCCCCTCTGCAGCCTGTCTCCGCTCGGAGGGGAATCACATGGTTATAATATATAATTGTATATGCTATGCTCTCTATAATTTTCCATTGCTTTTATTCTTGCTTTTATTGCTTTTAATTCTTTCTCCCCATTTATAGCCATGCGTGTGTGTGAGTGTGTGTGTGTGTGTGTGTGTGTGTGTGTGTGTGTGTGTGTGTGTGTGTGCGTGCTGCGTGCGTGCGTGCTTGCGTGTGTGTCTGCTTCAGCGCTTAGATTTGATTTTATCAAGATTTTGCGCTATATAAAATAAATATTGTAATTATTATTCTGATAGATCTGTATGTTTGATGACATAGGATTTCTTGACATTCTGATAGATCTGTATGTTTTATGACATAGGACTTCTTGACATTCTGATAGATCTGTGTCTTGTGACATAGGACTTCTTGACATTCTGCCTCATCACAGGCTCTATGAAAAGACAAAACGTAAATACTGCCTCAAGTTCCCCCAGATTTTAACAAAAAGAAATCGTTTAACTGTTTTCCTGCCACTGACCATTCCCAAACGTTACAGCTTGCCCTCTGTATCTGCTGCATGGTATTATTTGTAATTTAACACCATTATGTATGCTATACTGCATGAGACCAGGCGCTGCTCTAGACAAGTAGACCATTCTGGTTAGATCTCAGTCAGTAGACGCTCTTGGGCCCATGCAATTTGTCAGTCAGTCAGTGCCTTCCACACTCAGCTCACTTGGTCCTAGGCCATTGTCTGTGAGTCTCTGTTAATTACCCCCTGTTGAAAGAACATTCAGGTTTTTGCTGTGAGAATTGGGAAATTTTTACAGTTTGTTTTTGTTTGCAAGAAGTTTTGTTGTTGATTTTTTTGGTATTATGGATGTATTTACTTTCATAACAATATGGTGTGTGTTTCTTTACATTTTCATAGTGTTATGAACATGGTTATGGGATATTTTGCAGCACTTATTTTGTATTTATTCTTTGCTTATTTCTTTCATTGTTTATCAGGTCATTCTACTATGAAGTAGAGTTAATTGTCTGTGTAATTCATCAACATGAAAATAAACTGTTCTGTCTTTTAGCTTGTGATTGCATACTACAAGAAGTCCCTAGCAAGTGTACATGGAATGGAATTGACATGCAGTCTTTGTATTCTCTGATTCATTGTATTTTCTGATTAAAACTTGTTTACATAATACACACACATGGGCGCGCACACACACACACACACACACAGGCGCGCACACACATACACACACACACACACACACACACACACACACACACACACACACACACACACACACACACACACACAGGCATGCGCACACACACACACACACAGGCATGCGCACACACACACACACACACGGCGCGCGCGCACACACACACACACACCACACACACACACACATGCACACGCACACGCACACACACACACACACACACACACAAAGAGACATATACATTGCATTTAGGCATTTGAACAACAAACATTACTTTATGAAATTAATATATCAGACTACACTTTTGAATCAGTGTTGCTTACAAATAGACGTGATTGCAATTTAAAATAATGCATATACAACTATCTCATCATGCCTGCTTCTCAGGCATTGAACTCGTCTTTTTGCATTTTGTCTTCAAAATATTTCCATATAAGGTTGCCAGATTCATCCATACAGAATCTAGCATGACCATATTTCTCCACTACCTAATAAACTTCAGTGGCTCCTCATTAAATTCTGCATCCAGTATGAAATGGCAACGCCACTCTTTCATTTCTGTCATGGGTCACACATCGTACACTCATTCGTACCTTTTAAAAAATGAACCACTGTGGTGTATACGTTGTGAAAAGCCACTGAGCATCAGACACCTCATCCTTGATTGCTGAGACTTGTACGATGTGAAACAAAAGCACTACACATCAGACTCCTTAAGTAACCCTCTTCCGAGATGTCCCTCCTGATGCAATTTTCCAGTTTTTACAAGAGATCAGTAGATTTCACCTGATATGATTTTATGGCTGTTTTTCTTTTAACTACATTTTAGACTTGCAAGGTTAACTGTGAGCATGGATTTTAACTGTTGTCTTTTATTTTAACGGGTTGTCCTTTTTTCAACGTGATATTAGCCCTGATATGGTTCTAGTCGGCTGGGCTATAAGCAATATGAACTCTATGAACTCTCATGGTTCTCTACCCCATCAGATTTGTCATCTCTTCTGATTGCTTATCAACCTTCTTCTTGTCTGCATCCCAGTTCTGAACTGCTCCTTACAGTAGTAAATCAGGAAAACCTGTGGCAGAGATCACACTAGTCTCTTCCTTCTTTCAAAGTCCAGTTGTCGCCCAGTTGAAAATGCATTTGTTTCAGCCAGCCTTCTTCATTTAATTAAAAAATTTTGGGAAAAAAAGGGAAAAAAAAAACCCCGAAGTGTGATCATGTTCTTCAAATTTTGATTTTATAGCTTAGGTTATTGGTGTGGTGTGGTTGTGTGTGTGTTGTTGTGTGTGTGTGCGCACGCACGCAGTGCAATATGTAAACCGTTATTTTCTTGTTACATTTTTATACTGTATTTTGTCATGAGTGGGAGATGGATGCTGAAGGGCTGTCTAAGTCATGGTGGATTATCATTGTCTTTCCACCAGTACTTATCATAGGTAAGGGTTTTTAGCTAGTGAAATGTTAGAAACCTTAATTTTTCTTGGGTTTGGCATTACTAGAGCAGTGCGCATCTCCCCTTCCTTGTTACTGTATGTTCCCCAGTTGTAAAGAAGGACAGGTTTCCATCTCCAGGTGGAGGAACTGGGACAGTGTGTGTGAGCCAGGGCATGAATCTGGCCACATATCCATTTGCAGCCATGTGTGATTGTGTTTAACCTTGGTATTTGAGTACCATCCCATTTCTTAATTTTAATTTGTTTAATGAATAAAAAGTCACAAAGGCTTGGGAACTGAAGTAAAACATATGAAGAAAAAGTAGGACGGCCAAACTGTTCTATAATTTCCTGTATGGTTTCTGACGTGAGCATTTCTCATTGCAAATCTTTGTGCAGATGAGAAACTAAAACGTTTAGAAATGCATGATTTTATTTTTCATGACTGCGCTTGACAAAGCTTTGGATAGCGTGTATACAGAAGTATACATGTCTTTACCAGTTATAACAAAATTTCAGTAACATTTAAGTACACTTAATTTACATCTACACTTACCTAAATGTAAGGAAAATACCAAGATCTATCTGTTGCATGAGAGAATCAAACAGACACAATTTTTTGAAGTGAAATCAGCTTCTGTCTCATGCGGGAGAACAGAAAAGTACTGTTGCTGAAATGTAAACTTTTCATAAAATGTTTTCAAATAGTGCAGTGGCTACTCAAAACAGCATCACTTTCTGATTTGTCACCTCTCATTGAAGTGAAGCCCCATGACAGCCACCATGATTTTATGCACATGATAATCATTTTTCATGTCATGAACAGTTGGGCTCCATCTTCAGTCTAACCAACAACTTAAGTCTTTGCCACAGAGGTTGGATGAAGAGAGTTGGTAGACACATTTACCTATGAACTCATGAACTAGCTCTCTCAATTTCTGGGAAGGATTTTCTCAATTTCTGGGAAGGACAGCACTAGAGTCCAAAAGACAGTGGCAGGAGCAGCTGAAAAGAGTTTGATGAAGCGGATCTAGTGGAGGAAAAACAAAATTGCCCTATGTGCAGTTGTCCAATAGCTAAGTAGTTAAGACTTCTATCATAATAGTGACTCGTTCTTGAAATGCCCTACCGCCTTGGTTAGTGCAGGTTCAAACTCAGGTGGAGGAAAAAAGTTGGCAACAGGAAAAGGGGTATCCAGGAATTGTGACTTTGATGCAGCCTGGCCGCCCTAGAGTTTAAGGAGTTTAGGACTGAAAGACTTGCTTGTTGGGGGGTTTCTCCTCTTAAGACATTCTGCTGTCCAGGTATCCCTAGAGTTTCTTACTACTATTTTAAAGAAATATACTGTCTCAATGTAAGTTAAAAGATACTCAAAATTATGCCACAGATTATATGTAACCATGTGATGTAAGGAATATACATGTTGGTACCATTGATGCTGTGTACCAGTACAGTTTCAGAGACATACATTGGTACCGTTGATGCTGTGTACTAGTACAGTTTCAGAGACATATGTTGGTACCATTGATGCTGTGTATCAGCACAGTTTCAGAGACATATGTTGGTACCATTGATGTTGTGTACCAGCAGAGTTTCAGAGACATAATTATATGTTGGTGACATTGATGCTGTGTATCAGCACAGTTTCAGAGACATATGTTGGTACCATTGATGCTGTGTACCAGTACAGTTTCAGAAACATACGTTGGTACCATTGATGCTGTGTACCAGTACAGTTTCAGAAACATACGTTGGTACCATTGATGCTGTGTACCAGTACAGTTTCAGAGACATATGTTGGTGACATTGATGCTGTGTATCAGCACAGTTTCAGAGACATATGTTGGTACCATTGATGCTGTGTACCAGTACAGTTTCAGAAACACACTCATACTGTTAGTGCTGTTTTTTCAGCATAGTGCACAGTACACATTTGACAGAAAAGCTGTGTTGTCAGTACCACTAAAAAAATGTACTTTATTTCAACTGTGCTATGTACTGTATATTTGTGGAAGTACATCCATGGTTGGTTGTCTTATAGAGTTTCTTTTTCAGATTGGAACGTATCTTAGAAATTAAGGTTTGTCATCCAAAGCTGCTTTGAAAGCAATTGTATTTTATTATCTTTTTGTTTGGTATTTTACAGAAATCCTTGCAAAAGAAAGAGACCAAACCACCACCGTCAGGTATGTACATAGATCACACTATCATGTTGTGACTTTCAAAAGTGAATGTTTATTTATTTAAAAATGAACATACTCACAAAAACAACAAAAGCAACAATAACAGCAACAAAAACAGAAAGAAAGTGACAGAAGCGATGGGAAGAAGGTTGTATTTTCTCATTGTATCCAGAATTTGATAATTGTCATTTTTTTCATACTTTTTTTCATTTTTTTCCCTCTTTCAATGCCTGATGGAGGCTTTTTCAACAGATATTTGCAGTTGTCTTTTTTTGTTAATTTGATAAGAATCCATATCCGATTTAGTTGTGAGCTGACTTCCGATTGGTTTTGAATTAAGTTTTACTTTGTTCATCATTAAAAAACTAGGACTAAGTGATTTCAGAACATTTGCAAGAACAGAAAAATAGTGTGTGCACGCTTGTGTGTGTGTGAAGAAAAATGAAATGATAAATGTCAGTGAGAGAGATGGTTCAGAACACTGAAAATAAGCTTGTTAACAAGTGCATTGAGAAACGGTGTAGTAAAAATTTCATTATCTAAATAAAAAAATGAATCCCATGAATGAACATGACACACTGTCATCTTTTTCAGAAGAAGCAAAAAAAAAAAAAAATCTCACATCTGCAGGTGTGTTTAGCTTGTTTTCTTTATTTTCTGTAATAGGACAGTTCTGAGCAAATAAATGAGTGTTATCCTTTGAATTCATTCATATGCTTATTTCTATGTTTTTTGTTTGCTGTCTCTTCTTCTACACTTCTTTCAAGTCCCCATGCCACTCATTTTGATTCCTGAGCTCACTGAATCCACCAAAAGTGAGGTTGTCTTGAGAAAGGAGCTTGGAGGGTCTCAATTTGGGGTAATTTTACACAGTGTATTGATCACAAGAATGGGGATGATAGTGATGATGCTGTGGAGTTCCATCCTAAAGTGATGCACCTTGACAGGGCTGTATTCTGTGCTTCCTTTGATGGTGTCAGCCAGGTCCAAAGGATACAGACACCTGCAGTGTTGGTTAGGAATTTAAGCAACGCCCTCTGTGGTGTATCAGTAGAGTGGGTGAGACTTGGCTGTGTGGCCCCATTTTTTCCCAATGGGCCCAAAGCATGCTCAACACAGGGTAGGAGCTGTTCAATTATGGTTTGGATTATCTGGAAAAAAAAGTCATTGACTCTTTAAACTATTTCAGTTTCTGCTGTTATTATGTTTTCAAGAAAGAACAGTGATCCCTTGCAGACTCTATGGAATGGTTTATTTTGTTGTTGTTTGTTGAAATTATTGTATTCAGTGTTGTTTTGATAGCATTTATGAGACTGTACACAGAAAATTATATTACTTTGTGTGTGTGTGTGTGTGTGTGTGTGTGTGTGTGTGTGTGTGTGTGTGTGTGTGTGTGTGTGTGTGTGTGTGTGTGTGTGTGTGTGTGTGTGTGTGCGCGCGCGCGCGCAGATGTGTGTATATGTTTGTGTATGTGTGAGTGTGTGTGTGTGCACACTTGATAAATTTCAAAGCTTAGTTTAGGTTTTTGTTAGAATGAGGAACAAATAATCAAAATTCAGAGTGAGGGTGTTTTTAAAGAAAGAGGGAGGTTTGGAAAGGAGGAGAGATGTTACCTGTCCTGTTTCAATATGTTATGTGTATATATCTGTTTATGTAGTTTTCCTCAAATTAGATAGTATTTGTCCGTTTATGATTGATGTACTTGTTTAACATGTTGTTTACCTTAACAGTTAATATTTTTAGTGGGAAAATTTCATGTTCTGTCTTTCTAGCTGTGTTTTGCATTTGCACACAGACATTTTCTCCTTCACCCCTTGTGCACACACACACACACACACACACAGACACACACACACACACACACACACACACACACACACACACACACACACACACACACACACACACACACACACACAAAAGAGACACTCACTCACACCAATACACACACACACATGCATGCACACATGAACAGACAAGCGAGCACGCACGCTGGCACGCACGCACGCACGCACGCACACACACACGCACGCCACACACACACTAATACTATTTTCTCACTTACATCTCTTCTTTGTGTCTGTCTCAGATGACAACGGATGATGTTAGTCTGATTTCTTTGTGTATTGTGTCTTTTATCACTGATATATTGATGTATTTATTGTATGTCATTTCTAGTTTTAGGAAGATCTGTAAGTCAACAATGGCAAGTTTGAAAAATGGCTTTTTTTTGCTGATTACTTGTATCATTTGAAAACGAAGTGACATTGTCAGTGACCCATTTGCTTGGCACAGGTGCTGGTGGAGATATGCCACTTCCTCCCAGACAAGGGAAGAAAATCTCCACGGAAAAACCTCCACAGCCCCCACCACAGCAAGGAGGTTGGCTGTGTGAGTGTGTAGAACTTGCTATTAGCAAAATCAAGAGAGACTTCTTTATCAGACAAGACAATACAATACAATACAATACAATACAATACAATACAATACAATGCAATACAATGCAATGCAATGCAATGCAATGCAATGCAATGCAATGCAACAGATTGCAATACAATAAGGTGCAATGCAAAACAACACAAGGGAAGACAAGACAACACACCACAACACCACTTAACTCACTCGCTATATGCGATTATGCCCCTTGCCATTCCCCTGATACGCACCATTTGTATAGGTCATGAAAAAAATTCTCATAGAAACAAATGAAAATGGAGAGCTTTGAAATTTGGTAGGTTATGTAATAAAAGATTGGTGAACAGCATGCTGAAATTTCAACTAACCCTTATGGTTGCTGAGTAATGGTACAAGTAAAATTAGAGAAATTTTCAGGTGAAAAATGTCTTACAAAATACAGAGACTGGTCAATATATTAGTTCCTACAGTCACATTTTGAATGAAATTTCAAAAATCCAATGTGCACACTCTCAAGTGCACTGAAGGAAGAGATCATCTTGAGAGCGCTGAGATGTCGAGTGTTGTTCGGCCATTTGTTTTCCGTCATCTGCTCACTGCAGAGCTAGTGGGTTGTGAACTTTGCATTGTCTACACACCAACTGCAGGTACAGTGACATAATGGCCTGAAACGAGGCTAAGAATGACTGAAGAATCTATTTCTTGGCCATTAGTTTCGGATAACGGAAATACTGAAAGCCCCGCGAATTTTCAAAACCCCAAGTTGGATTTCTCTGATGCTCGTACACAAGCATTGTTGAGACATGATCGGGAAATCCTGACGCTCGTAGCAAGAGACGTAAGTCAACTCAAGTCAGTACAACACAACATGACACCACTCAGTACCACACAAGACGAGATGAGACGAGACAACACAACACAACACAAGACAGCACAACACAACACGACACAACACCACACCACAACATAGAGTAATAACTGTGCTGTGCAGCTGAATACAGTACAGAACATACAGTAGATTTTAGTTACAAAGTTTACAGAAAGCAGTATCCAAAGTGAGATTGATAGTCAACCCTTTGACTCCAGCACCCTTCCTATCAGCATCCTGCACTGTCAACCATGCTAGAAAAGCAAAAACTTGACCCTTTGACTCCTCACCCTGTCCATCAGCTTCCTGCAGAAGCCTGGTGGACAGGATGAGAGAATCAAAGAGTTAAGTTTTTGCTGTTGTTGGATAGGGTGTGGGAGTCAAAGGGTATAAAGACTTTAGTGTCCTCATGAAATTTTCCTTTGGCGGATTGAGTGCTGGGTAGTTGTTTTTTTTCTGTCTCGGAATGGAGTTTGTATCCTTTGATATGATTGTAAAAGTTGTTCGTTATATGTTAGACATCTTATATCCAACTTCTCCGTTCAAAGATGGACTTAATTGCATATTTCCAAGGCTGCCTCAGTATTTCTCATGGAAGTGTCATTTTCTATCGCCAGAGTTTTGATAATTTCCCAAGAGGTCCTGTGATTAGTGGTCCCACTGTTGTTACGGAGGGTCTGTTTGTGCTGAGATGTTCTTCTGTCCTGGTGGCCAGTGTTGTGGCTGTCGCACCAGTAGGCCTGTCATCCTTGTCACCTTCATCACAGAAATATGAGAACTTGGTTCAGCAGGTCTTGTCAACAAAGTTTTGTCTTGTGTCCAGTTCTAAAAAGACACTTGTGATAACAAAAAATGCACAGTCATTTTCAACATATGTTGTTTTTTTAAATTGCAATAGTATGATTTCTTGTGTGTTTTGCTGATTAAAAAAGTAATCATGAAAAATCTTTTTTTTTCCAGTCAACAATGAAAAAGCTGCCACCAGTGGGGTGAGTGTAGCTGTTCTCTTTCTTATTGATGTTGTAGCCTGTCATCCTTTAAAGCAAAAAGAAGAAAAACAAAAGTTTACATACATCCACAGTTATCCATACGTAATGATACACCTGGTCATAAAAAATCATGGATAGATGTATATGTAGATAGATAGATAGATAGATAGATAGAGAGAGAGAGAGAGAGAGAGAGGAGAGAGAGAGAGAGAGAGAGAGAGAGAGAGAGAGAGAGTTGACCATATGTGAGGTCCTTGAAGAAGAAAACCAAAACCAAAACAAAGCAGCCCCTCTTCAAAGTAACATTCACAAAGTGGTTGGAACCTCTTTTCACTTTTTATCTTATATTGTTTATTTTTTACATCATGCAAATATATGCTACAAATGTCTTTTTGATATTTGTTTGTGAAAATATCTGCCATATAGATATTTTTTTTACCATGTTTCTGCACAGATCTGCCCCAAAGATCTTTTTGGTATTTGTTTATGCAAATCTCTGCTGTAAAGGTCTTATTTGTTCATGCAAATCTCTGCCATAAAGGTCTTATTTGTTTATGCAAATATCTGCCACAAAGTTTTTTGAATTGCGTATATTTTGCTGTATCTCGTGAGTACTGTTTTCTGTTATTTGGCAAATTTCTGTCACAAAAGTCTTTAAAAAAATTAAAGAACATTTTTTTTTTAGGATCATCGCACTCAGGGAGGTTACCTGTGTGCTCACCTTTTTTTTATGTCCCATTTTTTACGCCATCTTAATGGCCACAGAAACTGGCACAATTTTTTTACAATGCTATGATGATGATATCGATCAGGATGATAATCATGATGCTATGTAATTCCATCTAGGATTGAGACTGCATGACAGGGCTGTATTCAATGCTTACTATCATAATATATCCTGGTATCAACCAGGCCCGAGAGATACAGACACCTGCGGTGCTGGTCAGAAAATTTGAGCAACACCTTCAATGACACCTCTGCGAAGTGGATGAGACTCGACTTTGTGGTCCCAGTCTTCCCAGTGAGCCCATAGCACACCCAACTCTGGGTAGGAGCTGGTTAGAGCTGAAAAATCCCACACTGATTTTTGAAGGGACTGATGTGGATTCGAACCCACAACCTTCCAGTCAGTCTTCTGTTGCGTTAACCACTACACCATGGTAACTGGTTAAGTCTTTTAAAAATTGTTTGTACATTTATAGAACTGAAATGTGTGCCACTTGCTTTGCTTTACTGACAGTCAGGTTATTTGTTTCATATTTTGAATGAATAATAGATGATATTGTACTAAACCTTAGCCTTCTGATTGTATTGTTTCATTGCCGTAGTCAGTGGTGTTCAGTTTTGATTTATAACTGTATTTAACTTCTGTTATTAGCTAAAATTAATTAAGCCATCCATGGTTCTTGTGTGACTTCACAGTGAAAATCCATTTTGTTTGAGTGGCAGTCAGTAAACATAAATTGAAATTAATGGTGATGAGTGTGATTCAGGTGGTTTTGAGTGTTAACTTTTGTGAATTTTGCTCAGGACAAAATAAAATCAACAGCCTTAGTATGATGGGTACGACGATACAGTTTTATTGTCTACCGTGACTATTGACTATAGTGAACATACTTGGTATCATGGCAGATCAGCAATGCAGCTTTGATAATAGTGATAATAATAGATCATTCCTGTATCAGTATGGTGATATTCTTCAAACTCATTTGGACTCAAGGTGCATTACACATTTAACTAGACACAGAGTGTAATGTAGACAGAAGCGTTAATGTATCACACATACACATGTATCAGAATGGACATGCTGGTAAACATGCACAGATGAATATATACTAAAAATGTCCAGTCACACACATGTATTCATGGTCATAAACATGCACATATTATGTGAATGATGACATGGTGCGTGATCAGCAACCAGAAGTGGAAGTGCTGATTGGTGGATAAGCAACTATAATATCAAAAGTGGAACATCTTGGTGAACTGGGTTCTTTGATTGTGAATTGAAGTGTGGAATGGTGGGCAGATCCAGATCAGCCGGCAATGATCAGGACGTTTTACAGGTGGTACATTGTAAAATCAGCAATACACTTTTATTGTTTACAGGATGACTTGAGTGAACACAGTTGGTATCATGGCGAAATCACCAATATGCTTGTATTGTTTACAGGACGACTTGAATGAACATAGTTGGTATCATAGCAAAATCAGCAATACACTTTTATTGTTTACAGGACGACTTGAATGAACATAGTTGGTATCATGGCGAAATCACCAATATGCTTGTATTGTTTACAGGACGACTTGAGTGAACATAGTTGGTATCATGGCGAAATCACCAATATGCTTGTATTGTTTACAGGACAACCTGAGTGAACATAGTTGGTATCATGGCGAAATCACTAGTATGCTTGTATTGTTTACAGGACGACCTGAGTGAACATAGTTGGTATCATGGCGAAATCACCAATATGCTTGTATTGTTTACAGGACGACTTGAGTGAACATAGTTGGTATCATGGCGAAATCACCAATATGCTTGTATTGTTTACAGGACGACCTGAGTGAACATAGTTGGTATCATGGCGAAATCACCAATATGCTTGTATTGTTTACAGGACGACCTGAGTGAACATAGTTGGTATCATGGCGAAATCACCAATATGCTTGTATTGTTTACAGGACGACCTGAGTGAACATAGTTGGTATCATGGCGAAATCACCAATATGCTTGTATTGTTTACAGGACGACCTGAGTGAACATAGTTGGTATCATGGCGAAATCACCAATATGCTTGTATTGTTTACAGGACGACCTGAGTGAACATAGTTGGTATCATGGCGAAATCACCAGTATGCTTGTATTGTTTACAGGATGACCTGAGTGAACATAGTTGGTATCATGGCGAAATCACCAATATGCTTGTATTGTTTACAGGACGACCTGAGTGAACATAGTTGGTATCATGGCGAAATCACCAGTATGCTTGTATTGTTTACAGGACGACCTGAGTGAACATAGTTGGTATCATGGCAAAATCAGCAGAGATCGTGCCCAGACAATCTTCGAACGTGAACAGAAGGTTCGTGAACAATGACAAAACATAAATAAATGCTTTCTTATTCAGTTACTTGTAGCTTTGCTTATATTATTGGTAAACGCAGATAAAACTTTTGCAATGGGGTACTGCAAATACAAAAATTAAGGTTAAGGTCTCTTCCTCTTTAGGAGCTGTCTAGTTTGCATAAATTTAGACAGAGAGGGGTTCCTTTTACCTGTCATGCTTTCTTTTCCTCACTAGACTGTAATTTCTGCTTTCCAGATCATTTACCTGTAATTCTTCCAAATTCTCTCCATAGATCCCAAAAGATGGGAGTATGACTGCCTTTAAGGCGTGATAAAGAATAGTTATACATGCAAAAGTCTGTTCTCTTTGTTAGGTTGGTAGATTTGTATGAATTTGTGCTTGGATAGGGAGTGCTTGCAGAAGCTCTAGCCTGTGTAAGAAGAAGAATAAAAATCTTGAACAAAGATGGAACAAAGATAGAATCTTGAACAAAGATGGAACAATGAAGCTGAGAAGGTGGTGCCTGTATTACTGGTTATCTCATTGGTAATTTAGATGGCTCATCTTGACATGTGTGCATTGATTCCATTGTCAAGACAGGTTTTGAATGATATGGCATGATGAAAATGGATGCGCCATGATAAAGATATCCCCGCCTTATCGTGTATATCCCATTAGATGGTGAATACTGTCAGCTTTGTTGGGTTTAGGCACACTTCTGAGTCTAGAAAGATAAAGGGAGTTCCATAACCTTAAAGTTATTATGAAAGAGGTGGTAAATACCTCAGTGTTCTCTAGTTGGTGGGTTTTTTGTGTTTTTTTTTGTACAGCAGGTCCCTTTCCTCTTCTTTTCTGCTTTAACTTCTCCAGCCCTCGATCAGGTTTTAAAATTGTAGATCGTTGCACTCAGGGAGATTACCTTTGTGCTCACCTTTTTATTCCATCCCATTTTCTGCGCCACCTTAATGGCTGCAGAAGCTGGCACAGTTTTAACAATGCAATGATGATGATGTGGATGAGGACGATAATCATGATGCTATGGAGTTCCATCTAGGATAGAGACTGCATGACAGGGCTGTACTCTACGCTTACTATCATCATATATCCTGGTGTCAACCAGGCCCAAGAGACACAGACACTTGTGGTGCTGGTCAGAAGATTTGAGCAACATCCTCAATGATGCATCTGTGAAGTGGATGTGGTCCCAGTCTTCCCAGTGAGCCCATAGCATACCCAACTCTGGGTAAGAGCCAGTTAGGGTCGAAAAATCCCACAGTGATTTTTGAAGGGACTGATGAGGATTCGAACCCACAACCTTCCAGTCGGTAGTCCGTTGCATTAACCACTACACCAAGGTGACTGGTGTCCTGATCAGGGTTAGACAGTCCTTCACAGCTGGTGGATTGGGGGCTTAAAGGCTGCATGCTCAAAATTTTGTGAACCAGGCTAGGACCTCTGCTGTCAGATCAGCAAACAAGACCTCAGTCTTTCCATCATCCAGGGCTCCTTTCTTTCATAAGTAGTAACATCTGGTGGGTTTGTCATCTTGGGTTTTGAGGGAGTAAATATTTTCTGATGCTCCAACTTATGTACTGCCTCGGTGGCATTATGTCCAGCTGTTTTACTCAGGCTCCTCAGTATACCACCAACCTCAAGTTCGTTCAGAATCCCAGAGCCATGAAGCCCATGGGAGCCAGAATGTCTAGCCACCATGGGTCACCCACCAGAGTAGACTTCACTGCTGCTGGTGGAGTGTTCTGATCCAACTTACTAAGGACACTGCCTACTAAACCCTGTAATAATTGCTCAGTCACTGAGCCAGAATGAGCTATAAAGAGCCACCATCACAGCTCCCAGCCCCCCCCCCCATTCCCTTCAACAATAGCACCCATGAACCATTGACACCCTAGACCCCAACTTGAATTTATCTCAGGCACAAAAGGGGAAAGATGGTTTTTATCCTTCGTCTTTGGGTAAAGATTGCAGTTGATTGAAGTATCTTTATCTTATATGAGTACAGGTGAGATCTAGAGTTAGTAATTGTAAACAGTTGAACAGGTCTGTTGTTGTTTCATGCATGTGATATTGTATAATTTAAATGTTGTGTGTCAGTGATGAGACCATGTGAGTGTCATAGGCTACCTTGAGGGCGTGTTAACAATCATCATGATTATCATTGCTCATTTCATTGTCGTTGTTATCGTTATGACTGTTAATGTTGTTATTATATGAATCATGGACATTGGTTGGTAGGCTTGTGTTCCCTCCGTGGAGATGCCCGGGGGCTCTTTCAGTAGAAATAGTACCCCCACCTTCTGGAAATTCTGTGCTAGAAATTTCCTCTTTTCTGTCACTCTCTTTGTTTCTGCCTTGTTCCTTTGCTTTCTGTCATTTCTACCTATTGTTTTCTGCCTTAATGGTCCATTCACCTGTATGTGTTCGATAAAGTCTTACATACTTTTTCTTAGGATTGATAATTGGGTTCATGTATTAAGTGCATTTTTGGCTCTAGGGAGGTGAGATAAGCGGAAGCAATTTTAGGTAATTCATGGCCTGTTTTTACATATGTTTTGGTGTCCTTAGGTATGCTTAAATTAGTATTCAGGTGTGTTTTTTTAATCCCTTCTGTGATATGTTGGACGGAGTGGTCAGTGCCAGGGGCATGTCCTTAGATTATGTGTGCGAATGCATTGACATGTGTACTTAATTTTCATGTCTTTTTTTTTTCCTGTTAAATTTCGTGTTTTGAACTGGTTATAGCCCTGATATGGCTCTATGCAGTCGGCTGGGCTTTAAACAGTAATAACAATAACAAAGGCTTGTGTGTTTCTGTAATCCAGAGAGCTGTGCTGGCAAGAGCCTTCTGCTCTGGGTAGGGTCCCCAAGCCAGACAGGTCAAAGGATAGATACTAGATGGATAATGATCCACCCACTAAAGACAAGAGTATGCAGACTGCATAGCAACATACATGTATATTGCCTACACAATGTGTGGGCCAGAACAGTGAGCATACATGCATTTGAGAAAACACAACTACACTTTAACCCTTTGACTACTGCATCCTGTCCACCAGCCTCTTGCATGGTCAAACGTGCTGGCAAAGCAAAAACTTAACGCTTTGATTCCCTCTCACTCTCCACCAGCTTCCTGCAGGAAGCTAGTGGATAGGGAGAGGGAGTCAAAGGGTTAATTTTTTGCAGTTGGTGGATAGGGTGCGGGAATCAAAGGGTTAAACAAATGCAGTATTTTAAGCATGAGTATGCACGAATGGAAAAAAAAAAAATCACAAAAATAAGCACTTTGCTGACTTCACACACAGGATGGGATGTTCCTGATTCGCAAGTCTGAGCGCGACCCACAGCAGCCGTATACACTGGTGATATGGCATTGCAGTCGCATCTGGAACATTCCAATTAGAAAAGTCAGTAACAACAAGTTTGCAGCTGGAAAATTCAAACAAGGAGAAACAGTGAGTATTGAAATACTTTAAAATGATCAAAATAACATTTCTTAGTGCCTGCATTTCCGTGTATGTTTTAATGAAAAGATAATTTATTTGAATGAATGGGAAGAGGGGAAGAAATGATAACAGTGAAGAACGGATAACAGATTGAAGAAAGGATAACAGAGTGACAGATCATCAAATAATTATAATAGTGTATAAAGGTGATGTTGATAATTATTGCTATTATTGTACATAGGAAGATGATACTGATAATTATTGTTTTTATTGTATACAAGAAGAAGAAATAAATCTGAGAATCAGAAAGTTTGGAGCTTATCTGCACAATGTGTTTCAACTTTTTTCCAGTATTTTTGATAAACAAAAGGATAATAATTAATCACACCCTTGTGTGTTTTACCAGCAGTGCTTACAGCATGAAGATTTGTGTCTTGTCTTTGTAGGCTTTTTTTTTTAACAAGGAAACTTTTTTTTGGTAAAAATATGAATTAGCTGCAGGCAGTGGGTTAAATCATTTTCAAAGTGTGAAAGATATTGTTCCGTATTTTTAGAGCTGCTGTTCTTTAAGTGAGATTTTGAGACAAGCTTAATAGTAATGTATGATACTATGTTATATCATTATTAGCTCAGCGTCCTGGATATATATGTGTGTGTGTGTGTGTGTGTGTGTGTGTGTGTGTGTGTGTGTGTGTGTGTGTGTGTGTGTGTGAGTGTGTATGTGTGTGTGAGTTGAGTGTGTGTGTGTGTGTGTGTGTGTGTGTGTGTGTGTGTGTGTGTGTGTGTGTGCCCATTGTTTATGTGCTCCCGGTATTTGTGTGTGTGTGATGAAAATATTTGAGTTCATTTATATTATTTCACTGTTTTTTGTTCTTTGGTATAATTTTCATGTTTTGTCCATGTGATTATTTGTTTTAAAGTTTAATAGTATTCTGTTACTGTGAAGTGCAATGAACATGCTTTTGGCTTTGGTTGTTAACGCTATATATGTAGTGCAAAGAGCCGAAGCAAAAAGCATGTTCTTATATATGTATATGATACTATTATTATTGTTATCTATCCCTGACATAGTGGCAACATTATCATCATATTGTTGAAATCATCAGTCTTTCAGGTATCATTATTTGTCATTTCTAATGACAGAACTGCCATTTTTATTCCAAACAGCAATTCAACTCAATTGTGGACCTAGTGGAACATTTCAAAGTGGTCTCCCTGAACCTGAAGTCTGATGACCAAGTGCAGGGCTCCCATAACCTAACTGTGCCTGCTCCTCAACAGTGATGTCTCTTTTCCACCGACTGTACTTGTTTCCACTCAGTAACTTTCAGACCATGTTGGCTATGCTGCTCACAAACTGTGATTTTTTTTCTCAAGTCAGTTGGTAGCAGTTTGCCTGCAACCTTTTGATAAATTCTACAGAGATTTTCCATGAATATCTTTGTACTGTTTTTTGCCTTTGTGGTTCAAAGTGTAGGTAACAAAAGATGAGTAAACCTATACAGATATATTTTTTGAAGATTTTTAAAAATATTTTTTCCACATGTTATGATGAATTGTTTTTTCATGTGACAGATCTTTATACAAAAATGAAAACCAAAGTTTGTGCGTGAGCAGCGATTCCCTTCAGAAAGTTAAGCATGTGTGTTGGTATTGATAGTTTCTTCTTTGACTAAATTTTGTATGCTTGGGGAAAATGGAGTTCCTGTACAGATAATATGAATAAGATTAACCAGACACATTGGAAATTACCTGCAAATGTCTGTAAAAAAAAAAAAAGCATTCTGGCCAAACATATGTGTGCATGCATGTAAGACCATCCTCTGCCCCTGTACACAGAAGCAGACACAGACATGCGTATGTGCATACATTCTCTGTCTGTTTCTTACACACAATAAATGTGTTTGTACTTACACTCAAATGTGTTTATTAGAAAGACATACATGTATAAGAAACTCAAAAATCAGTAAACATGTTGCAGTATTTTCTGAAAAATGTCTTAAAAATTTTTGAGGACATTAATAGAAGGATATATTTCTGTCATGAAAAAGAAGTGTTTTACAGAGAAAAACATGTTTGATAACTGAGATGGTGTGTGTGTGTGTGTGTGTGTGTGTGTGTGTGTGTGTGTGTGTGTGTGTGTGTGTGTGTGTGTGTGTTTGTGTGTGTGTGTTGTGTGTGTGTGTGTGTGTGTGTGTGTGTGTGTGTGTGTGTGTGTGTGTGTGTGTGAAAGTGAGTTATGGATTGCATTTTCATGACTTTATAGTCCTTGACATGTAAATTTGTATTTAAGATTAATGGACTTTGGTGTATGTTTGTATAAATAGACAATGTCATCAACTGGAAATTAAACTAGATATCAATATGGACTCACAGTACTGCCATTCACCACATTGGTAAGTATGTCGTCAGAGAAAAAGAAAAGATTTTCTTGGTAAAAGATCTTGCATCTTAAGATTGTTATCACTTGCTGTTGGTGAAAAGAAAATTAGATGTTTTTGTAAACCGAGCTGCGTGTTTGTTAAATGTTATAAAGTCAAGAAAAAATAGAAATAGTTACAGTTGAGTTAAACGGAATCCCTGATGTATTGGGTTATTTAATGTTTCATTTATTCTCACCATTCCAAGAAATGGAATAATAATCCAGATTGTTAGTCCATGATGTGTGTGTGTGTGTGTGTGTGTGTGTGTGTGTGTGTGTGTGTGTGTGTGTGTGTGTGTGTGTGTGTGTGTGTGTGTGTGTTGTGTGTATGTATATATGTGGTATATACAGACATAAATGTGACAGCAACAATTTGTTGATTGTTTATGAATGGATGTTTGTATCCAGTTTGGACTAAGACACCAGTACTGTGGGAAGTTGATAACACTTACATTTGTAAAACATGAATTTATGAAACTGATTAACAGGTATTCCAGATGCAGAAAAGCATGTATGAACAGTTCTGACTATTTGGGCTTTGGGCTACAGCTACTGGAAATGTCAAAATATTTTGAGTACGTAAAGAAAAGATTCAAATGTTTCACCCAACAGGGAGTCTTTATGTATTAAGAATGACTGTTCTGTTTTAGAGCAATTGTTATTTAAGTATACGAAACACTTCTAAAGATACAGAAAAAAATGAAAGGATTTTTTGCTGTGCCTGTGATTCAATAGTGTGTTTTCAGTCATGTCTTTGGTTGATTTGACGAATGTATGTTTGTTGTATGTTTGAAGTTAAGTTGAATCATTGCAGTAATAACTTCTTAAACATTGCATTGTCTCAGATTCTGCGTGGATTCTGTGTTTGTTTGAAACTGCATAATTGCTGTTGAACTGCTCAAAATTGGTTTACTTGTGCATCCAGACATAAGTTTGTCATTTATATTGACAGAGTCATTGTTAGTTGATGACATTGCATGTCCGCCCGTGGGGATGCTGGGGGCTCTTTCAGTATGAATAGTATCCCCACCTTCTGGAAATTCTGTGCTAGAAATTTCCTCTTTTCTGTCACTCTCTTTGTTTCTGCCTTGTTCCTTTGCTTTCTGTCATTTCTTCCTGTCATTTTCTGCCTTAATGGTCCATTCACCTGTATGTGTCGGTAAAGTCTTACACACTTTTTCTTAGGATTGATAATTAGATACATGTATTAAGTGCATTTTTGGCTCTAGGGAGGTGAGTTATGTGGAAGCAATTTTAGGTAATTTATGCCCTTTTTTATGTATGTTTTGGTGTCCTTATGTCTGCTTAAATTAGTATTCAGGTGTGTTTTTTAAATCCCCTGTGCGATAAATTGGACGGGGCATGTCATTAGATTTTGTGCGCCAATGCATTGATACATGTATCTAATTTTCTTATTTTGCTGTTGAAATTTTGTATGTGTTGAAGCCCTGATATGGCTCTATGCAGTCGGCTGGGCTTTAAATAACAATAACATAACAAAACCTTGAATGTACAATCACTGTCAGTAGTGTAACTGTGCTTTTTGGTTGTGTGCAAAGTTTGTGTGGTGAACGGGAAATTACTTGGTTGTTATGATACAGTTTTAATATATTGTTTGTATTCTTTTTGATGTTCCATTCATTTATGGACAAAGGAACTATCGTTGTGGATATATTTAGAGAGCCAGAATTAAGTTATAGATATTAATTTTTAGTGTGTAGAGTTTAGATTGTAACCATCTGAATAAAAGACTTGTGACATCAGGCCATTGTGCACCCCCTCATGTTGTGTGGACTCCACCCACAAGGAAATTCAATGAAGATGGATTGTGTTAATTACGGCAGTAGTTCACAGTAGCTACAAGTAAGAAAAATCAGTGATCTTACACAGCGCTGACTGTTTGTTCCCTTGATGGTGGTGTTCAGATGTTATTCGCAACATTCCCTGTTTCATGTGTGTATTATGTTTATCAATCTGTTTTATTGCTTGGTCATTGAAAAATTAAAAAAGCAACACACACACACACACAACACACACACACACACACACACACACACACACACACACATACACACACACACATACACCCCACACACACACACACACACACACACACACACACATATACACACCACACACAAACACACACAACACACACACACACACACATACAAAACACACACACCACATACACACACACACACACACACACACACACACACACACACACATTCTCACACACACACACACACACACACACACGCACACATACACAATCTCACACACACCACACACACACACACACACACACACACAACACACACACACACATTGCTGTTGGCGTTATGTCACTGACATGGCAAAGTGGCTGACACAGTTTTCAGAAGTGCTTGAAGAAGTCCAGTACAGTACACCAATCCCAGTGGTACACACACACACTGTACAGTGCTGAAAAGTTGTACCAATCCTGAGCACTTGTTGTAGGACAAGGTTATACATGGGAAACTTGTTTTTTGGGAAAGAAGACCTTGTTCATACAAAGAATAATTCATTATACACGATAGTAGATTTTGTTTCTTCTAGGCAGTATATTATGGAAGGGAAAGAGAAGGCAGTGGGTAGGGAAATATGTTATTGTTGGAAATTCATAGCAGGCAGGTTCTTTATAGGCGGACTTCACTGTATGTTGTGTATCGATGCACAGAAATATGTGGAAGCGTGTATACATACGTGCATGCATATATAGCATGCACATATATATACTTACATGTGCACACACACTCACACATGTACATGCTTACACACACACACACACACACACACACACACACACACACATACACACACACACACACACACACATACATACACACACACACACACACACACAAAACACACACACACACACACACACACACACACACACACACACACACACACACATACACACACACACACGAAACTTGCTATACATCATACACATACACACACACACACACACACACACACACACACACACACACACAAAACACACACACACACACACACACACACACACACACATACACACACACATACACACACACACACATGAAACTTGCTATACATCATACACATACACACACACACACACACACACACACACACACACACACACACACACACATGAAACTTGCTATACATCATATACATGCGCATTTAATTGGTATTTGTTCAGTACATAATGTGGTTCATCACACCTGCTTCTGCTTCACTAAAATTTGATAAAGAAAACAAACAAGACAAGTGAGTTGTGATTGAACGTCATTTTAGATTTGCAAGTTGATGAAAGAGAAAAAAAAAGTCCTGCATATCAATGATTTTTGAGTGAAACATTTAAAAGTTTTAGTGAAATAGGAAAGCCTTTTATTTGTCCACGAAAGTGGTGAGGTACTTTCAGCCCTGATGGTGCTTGCAGAAGACTTGCAAAATCTGATGCAGAACTATAAGCCAAAGCATATGACCATGTCCGCAAAAGTATTTGATCCTGTAATGATCTGTACAGTGAAACAGAATGAAAATTAAGTTTCAGAAAATAATTACTGTGTTATATATGACTGAATTTTCATACACTTTATTGCATGATTTTTTTCTTTATCAAGTAGGCCTGTGTGAAGTCAGATTTTACTGAATGTCTCAGCTTACGTTGAAGTTAAGGTAATTAATATATTATTTGCAGTACAGTGCCAGTATTTCAGTGTGAGACTGAAATGGTTGGTTTACAGTAATACTTTGTTTTGTGTTTTACTAACCTAATGTTCAGGATTATGCAGACAATTCCTGCAATATTTCTCCTCCTTCCGCTCTGTCGTCCAAAGATTTCTATGATTGCTGTTGCTTACTTTTTGAAATATGCAAAATGGTTTGTTATAATTAACTGCTACAATAACTTTATTGCTTGTCGTTCCAGGTAGCTTTATGAGCTTTGTTAACAGATCAGTGTATCTGAAACTTTAAAATTTGGTGTCACACCTGCAGAGATATTGTAAAAATACACTGTTGATTTTTGGAAGTTTGTAGTCATTGCTTTGGGATAACCAGAAGAGTTGTAAAATATGTCTAAGGAGTGCACACTGTCACACCCCACCATCGCCTGTCACTTGTTCTAGGGTGGATCACTATGGTACCAGATTATTTCCTGACAAGTATAAGTGCAAAACATAAACCAGGTTGAAGTATGACATTTGAAGTAAACAAAAGTTATCTTCTATTTTGGACAGCAGACATGAAACATTGACCATTTTGGTGTGTTGAATGTGGTGAACCTTTGTTTAACCGATATTTTTGTTTATTAATAGATTTTCCCCCTTTTCGTTGTTGTTGTGATCTTGTTAAAGTGAGAGTTTGCTTGTGTTTGCTTGATTTAAAAGTAAAATAGAGTTGATACTATGTAAGGAGGTGTTATTCAAATTTCTGTGATATTTGTTATATCGTTGTCAAGCCTTAGAAAAACCATTCCACTCTGTATGAATGTTTCCAGGAATAGTTTTTTTTAATCTGCCATTTTTACTTAGATCAAAAGTGTTCACCTCACAGACCTTTCTTTGCCTGACAACATTTCGGTTCAGGTGCTTATACATCTCAAATTTCTCTTTCAGATGTACTTGGTATTTTTGTCTGAAAATATGAAGTTTTCTTTTCTTTTTATCTCTGTAGTAGAATATTTGAGATATTGGACATAGATACTTAAAACAGACTGCAAGAAAGTGTGGGAATCTATATGAGGAAACTAATGTAAAAAATGGAGATCAGAAGGCTTTGAAAGTTATACAAAAGTGTCCATTATTGAACAGACAGAATATGGATTGCCCCCAGTTTCTGTTTAACTGCTGCCAGTTTCATTTGACCAGGACAGTATTTCCGTACTCAGATGATTCCATATGTGCTAAGATCTGAAATGCTGTTTGATAGATGAGCAGGTGTTCGTAGCTTTGAGTTACTAACAAAAGACCTCAGAGTACACCCAAAGAAACTCTGTGATAAAAGTTGAACGCTCACCAGAACCAACAGCTTCAGATTCTGCAGGCTTCTCTAAGTGTATATCGATTTTGTTAAAAATTTCTTTGAACTAACTACACCCGTATACGGATGTACTTGGAGTGGATTATGTGCTGTTTTGTTTCCTTCGACTATGATATTCTCAGTTTGCATAATATGAAGGATAGTCTATTTTATCTTTGTTCGCTTTGACTTTGTCGTGTAATACCATGGACATACCTAGACAACTTATGTACTACAGACAACTTACTGAATACCACATTATTAATGTTAAAATTGTTATTAACTTTTCAGCTCTTTGATATCTATATTTTGTATTTGTAAGCCCCCCTCTTCCCTGGTTTTTCCCTACTTATACGTAAATAAAGCCAGTTTTCAACAATATGTACACAAGTTTCCTCTGCATGTGTGTGTGCGTGTGTATGTATGTCTGTTAGCATGCGTATGTGTGTGAGTGTACGTATGTGTGTGAGTGTGTGCATGCGTGTGCATGTGTGTGTACGTGTGTGTGTATTTGTGTATGTGTGTGTGTGTGTGTGTGTGTGTGTGTGGTGGGGGGGAGAGAGATAGAGAGAGGGGGGAGAGAGAGAGTGCATCTTATTTTTTCAGCAAGTTTTTGTTTGATGCCACTGGCCTCATCTTTTGATGCGTTGCACAAAGACAGACAAAACAAAGGAATTAGATGAAAACTGATCCAGACACAAACATCAGGATCACCAAGTTGTGAAGAAAGCAACAAAAAGCAGCTGGCATATCATTCAGTTAAAGTCTTTGTGAAGGGTGTTGTTCTTTCTCTAGCTGTCACCTTGTTTCTTTTCATTCAGAATTTAATACCCCATCCCCTCCTGCCATCCCCCCCCCCCCACCAAAGAAAAGGAATAGTCCATAGTATCAGGGCTAACTGAACAGAAGATAGACATTGGTTGTACATGGGAGTAACAGACAGGGAAGAGACCTTATAAAGCGACCGTTTTATTGCTACGTTCTAGGTGTCGGTATGTCATATTTTGCATAGGTTTCTTCTCTTTGACTTCATGATTGTTTTTGAAATGTAGATTCCTAAAGGAGAGACGGGGGTGGTTCTTTTCAATATATGTTACTTCTTGATTATTACGGAGTCTAGATTTGAAAGAGTCTTAGACGCAAGTGCAAATTAATACATACCCGGATTCTAAGAGTTGTAAGTCGAATTTGTTGTGAGCAGAATCTCTCTTTGTGTGTGTGTAAGTGTGTGTGTGTGTGTGTGTGTGTGTGTGTGTGTGTGTGTGTGTGTGTGTGTGTGTGGATATGACTTCTGTGAAGGTGATGTCAAAACTGGAAGAAGTTAATTGTGTGAATATGCATGAGCACACATGAACTTGCATGTACATTGGTGTCCTTGCTCATCACAAATTTAATACAATTAGTTATGTGTCTTACGTGTTCGTGTGTGTGTGTGTGTGTGTGTGTGTGTGTGCACGCGCGCGCGCGCGCGTGTGTGTGTGTGTGTGTGTGTGTGTGTGTGTGTGGTGCGCATGTCAGTGTGTGTGTGTGTGCGTGTTGCAAATGTAAAATGTGCAATACGATGGGGGGAACGATGCCAGTTCATCATTCTATTCATCAGCAGAGAACAAGATGCTTAGATCACCTGATCCACAATGTAGCCCTACCCTCTGACTCAAAACACACAACAAAAGGACATAACACAGAGAGATAGAGAGAGATCTGGATTTAAATCGAAAGGCACACTAAAAGACCTTGATCGACGATCTGAAGAAGACTTTGACATCACATGGCACTTTCGACTTCAGGCCTTCCACTTTACAGGCCTTTCTCCCCGTTACACCCATGATGGTACAAACACACGAATACAACAACAACAAGAATAATAATAATAATAATAATAATAATGATAATGATGATAATGATTATAATAATGATAATAACAATAACAACAACAATAATAATAAAAGAAAAGAAAGAAAAAAAGAAACATTTAATGAATAACAAATTGAATTTAGAAATGGAGTCGAGGATGGAAGTGAGACGTTTCATGTACAGCTCAGTGGTATAACTGGACTGACCGTACACATCTGTGTGTTATGTATCAGATATTGCCTTGCGCTACCGGGTTCCGTAAGACTGACCATGATAAACAAGACACGAACGCGCAAACAAAGATCGTGCACTGTTTTATAACGGTACTGATATAGCGTCTGAATAATACTGGTGTTGATCTGGGTTTGCAATGGTCTATAGAATCAGGAACAGTTCTCATCACGAAGATCGTGCGCTGTTTTATAACGGTACTGATCTAGTAGCATCTGAATAATACTGGCGTTGATCTGGGTTTGCAATAGTCTATAGAATCAGGAACAGTTCTCACCACGAGCACTGTTTTATAACGGTACTGATATTGCAGCATCTGAATAATACTGGCGTTGATCTGGGCTTGCAATGGTCTATAAAATCAGGTACAGTTTTCATCACGAAGACAGAATGGCTGCCTCTAGGACTTTTGTCAACCTCTGCACTGCCCTGACGAATCAGTACAGTTCTTGTAAGGCGGACATGAGCCACCTCCATTCCAACCAGCACATTATTGAACTCTTGAATTCCTGAACTCAAACAAGTCAGGTAGAGTTGGTACAGACCTGCACCTTGTTCAGAAACACATGACGGTAACAGAATAGATGTCGAAAACTGTGATGAGTCAATTTAATTTATATAAATGCGGATAATTTACAATGATCATTTGTAATAACTCGTACCTTCGTGTGAAAAGAACACAGATACTGTAGCTTTCCAGGGTTCTGACGAGCATCTGTTTCATTGTGACGTTTGTACCTCATAAAATCACCAGCTTACACAACGCTGGTAACACATTCCAGATAGTGAGTGAGAGGGAATGAAATGGTTAACAGGTCACGAACAGTAGATGCATGAGAGTGGAAACATAATCGGTATCATTAACCGAGGGCGCTGACATCTGTCCACATTGTTCCAATCCACCATAGGCACAGCTATGGGGAGTGGAGGAGCGGAAGCAGGCTTTGAATAGTGGTTAACTATCCTTTACCTCTGCGTCCACTATTCCGATATAGTGCTATGCTTACGTGACAGAACGGCGTCCAGAACGAACATTCTATGAGCAAGAATACAAGTAAAAGTGAGTATAGAAGAAACTACAGAAAACAAATGTTGGCTTTGGATGACGAAAAGCAACCAGGTCGATATGTTTGAACAAACACTAATCCAGTTTCAATGTAACGTGACCATCGAATGTC
Source organism: Monoplex corrugatus (assembly GCA_030674185.1). NCBI lineage: Eukaryota > Metazoa > Mollusca > Gastropoda > Littorinimorpha > Ranellidae > Monoplex > Monoplex corrugatus. Next base: position 40,300,881 of record CM060309.1, read on the forward strand.
AGTGAATTGGGTCAGATGGGTATTTTTCTTGTCTTTTTTATTTTTTTATTTATTTTATTTATTCACCTATTCATTTCTTTTTGTAGAATACCTTTTACAATAATTGATTCATGTTTATGTGTTCGAATGGATTCGTAAGCTTAGATGTGAACCAACAGATTTGATTTCTTTTCTTTTTTCTTTTTCTTCTTTTTTCTTTGCATGGCTTTTTTTTAATGCGATGATAACCTTTCACACAAAACAGATTATGTTTAGTTGTACTGTAAACAAACAATGAGTAACAAGAAGAGGTCTCTAAAACAGGCATGCATGCACACACTGACACTGTATAACAGTTCAGCATCAGATGCTTTACGCCAGTCGTTATTGAAACGATCCTAAAAATGCCCAATAACTACTATAGCATCCATTTCCACGCAGTTTGTGGTAACCATACCACTGACGTGTGAGCTGTGAGTAGAGAAATCAGGGAAAATAAATGACGATCCGTACTGATTACTTTTTACAGGTGATAATAGTAAGGAGCGAAACAATGAAGAACTCAACACCGTCTGCTTTTTCTTTATCAATGTTTAACAAGAAACCTTCCTTCCAGACAATCTGGACAAGTGCTTACCACAACGGGCTACTGACTGGAGGTCGTGGATTCAAATACATATCAGCTGAAAAAAAAAGTATTTTTTTTATTTTGTAGTTTAGTCCCAGTCGGCTCTTACTTATACCTGAGCGTACTTTGGACTAACCGGGAAGACTAAAATCACACAGTCAGGTATATCAACTTTACGGATGCGTTATTGAGGGTGTTGCTCAAGTTTCCTAACCAACACTGCAGGTGTCTGTATCGTTGACGTCAGGATATATACGCGCAGAGTACAGACCAGTCAATTCTTCTTCTTCTTGGCGTACGCTGCTACACAATCAGCTGAGTCCAGGTGATGAATGCAGCCGTCTTTTCCAGCTCCTGTCTGCAGCCATGGAGTTTGGTTGTCAGTGGAGTGTCTGTTGGTCACACGTCCTGTCTTGACCCTGGTGAAGGGGACATCTTTGGAGTATATGCTCCGTGGCTTGGTCTTCTTGACTGCAGGGACAGGTTGGGGAGGGCGCCAGCTTCAGTTTGCGGTACATGTGACTGTTAAGCTTATTGTGACCAGTGCGCAGCCTCACCAGGACAACTTGCTGCTCTCTAGACAACAGGTGGTAGTCATCCCTGTGTCTCCTCGGCAAGGAAAGCGCCCTGATGATGCCCCTCTTCTCACTGTCGCTGACACTGTTGTTAGGTTGTTTTCTCTGGCTCCCTCCTTAGCAAGGATATCAGCTCGCTCATTCCCAGAGACTCCGCAGTGGGCTAGAATCCACTGCAGAACTGCTCTTCTGGTTGTGGCAACCTGGTGCAGAGCTCTAGACAGGATGGGGAGCGTGTTGTTCTGGCATGCCTGCAGCACGGCGAGGACGTCAGACAAGAAAACTTGTCTGCAGTCACAGTCTGTAGCCTGAATTATGGAGGCCGCCTGCATGAGTGCTTCTGTCTCAGCACGGTAGTTAGTACAGTGTCTTCCGGTGGCGACACTTGCTGTTGTTGTTTGTCCTCCTGGGAAAAGGACAAGGATGCCTGCACCCCCGTTGGCTACAGTGTTGGTTGCTGACCCGTCGGTGTATACATGTATCCATGCCTCCTGTGGGTATCTCTCAGCAATCATGGCCATTGTTAGGAAGTGTTTCACCTTGTCGTCTTGTGTGTCTCCCGGTATGAGGTATGGGACGGTGGTGTGGACCTTGATATCAGGCTGGTCTGGTGCCCAGGGTTCTGGCATGTCTGTTGGGCAAAGGGGGAGCGTGTCCTTGGGCAGACTTTCTTGGAACTGGCGAGTCAGCCTCTTGCTCTCGTAGACAAAGCTGCTCCTTTTCAGTCGGTTTTTGGTGAGGCTGTTCAGTTTCTGCTTCATGGGATGGTCTGGTAAACACCTGAACTTTTCTGCTTGCACCAAGACCTTGGTTTCTCTCCTCTGACTGAGAGGTTGGATTTCTGCAAGCTTTTCCATCTCCTTGATTGGTGTTGATCGCATCGCACCTGTGATTATGCGGAGGGCCTGGTTCTGGACCTTGCTAAGCGTCTGCTGGTTCGTCTCTGCAGTAGTTGGCCACGCTGAAGAGCCGTATTCGAGATGGGGTCTGACTGTTCCCTGATATACTGTTTTCAGTATTCTCTCATTTGCTCGCCAGGTGGTGCCTGCAAGTTTACGAAGAATTGCCAGCTTGCGCCTCGCTTTTGCCTCTGCCTTCGTGATGTGTGGCTTCCAGGTCTGCCTCTTGTGGAAGGTAACGCCAGGTATGTGGCTTCTTCATCCTCCTTCAGAGGGGTTCCACCAAGGGTGATGATGCCAGCCTTCTGTTTTGGAGACAAGGTAAACAGAGTGGTGGAAGACTTGTCTTTGTTGACAGCAACACACCAATCTTCAGCCCAACTGCTGAGCTTGTCTGCCGCAATCTGCATTCGGTATGTGGCAGTTGATGCATGCTCTTCCTTGCACCACAAAACCAAGTCATCTGCATACAACGCAGCCTTTATCCCCTTGGGCAGTTCAGACACAAGGTCTTGATGAAAAACAAGAACAGAGTGGGGGAGAGGACTCATCCTTGTGGTATGCCATGACGCAGCAGGAACTTCTTGCTGTGTACTCTGTCTACAGAGACTCTTGCCCTGCGGTTGAAGAGGTAGGACTTGATCCGTTGGAACATATTGTTTGCCACTCCATTTCTCAGTAGTTTGACAAGGATTCTCTAGACTAGTCATGCAGTCTGAATCCTACATGGAACTCCATAGCGTCATGATCATCATCCCCATTATGATATCATGGGTGTCATGATCGTCATCCCCATTATGATATCATAGGTGTCATGATCATCATCCCCATTATGATATCATAGGTGTCATGATCATCATCCCCATTATGATATAGGTGTCATGATCATCATCCCCATTATGATATCATAGGTGTCATGATCATCATTCCCATTATGATATCATAGGTGTCATGATCATCATCCCCATTATGATATCATAGGTGTCATGATCATCATTCCCATTATGATATCATAGGTGTCATGATCATCATCCCCATTATGATATCATAGGTGTCATGATCATCATCCCCATTATGATATCATAGGTGTCATGATCATCATCCCATTATGACATCATAGGTGTCATGATCATCATCCCCATTATGATATCATAGGTGTCATGATCATCATCCCCATTATGATATCATAGGTGTCATGATCATCATCCCCATTATGATATCATAGGTGTCATGATCATCATCCCCATTATGATATCATAGGTGTCATGATCATCATCCCCATTATGATATCATAGGTGTCATGATCATCATCCCCATTATGATATCATAGGTGTCATGATCATCATCCCCCATTATGATATCATAGGTGTCATGATCATCATCCCATTATGATATCATAGGTGTCATGATCATCATTCCCATTATGATATCATAGGTGTCATGATCATCATCCCCATTATGATATCATAGGTGTCATGATCATCATCCCCATTATGATATCATAGGTGTCATGATCATCATCCCCTTTATGATATCATAGGTGTCATGATCATCATTCCCCATTATGATATCATAGGTGTCATGATCATCATTCCCATTATGATATCATAGGTGTCATGATCATTATCCCATTATGATATCATAGGTGTCATGATCATCATCCCCATTATGATATCATAGGTGTCATGATCATCATCCCCATTATATATCATAGGTGTCATGATCATCATCCCCATTATGATATCATAGGTGTCATGATCATCATCCCCATTATGATATCATAGGTGTCATGATCATCATCCCCATTATGATATCATAGGTGTCATGATCATCATCCCCATTATGATATCATAGGTGTCATGATCATCATTCCCCATTATGATATCATAGGTGTCTCATGATCATCATCCCCATTATGATATCATAGGTGTCATGATCATCATCCCCATTATGATATCATAGGTGTTCATGATCATCATCCCCATTATGATATCATAGGTGTCATGATCATCTTTCCCATTATGATATCATAGGTGTCATGATCATCATCCCCATTATGATATCATAGGTGTCATGATCATCATCCCCATTATGATATCATAGGTGTGCATGATCATCATCCCCATTATGATATCATAGGTGTCCATGATCATCATCCCCATCATGATATCATAGGTGTCATGATCATCATCCCCTTTCATGATATCATAGGTGTCATGATCATTATCCCCATCATGATATCATAGGTGTCATGATCATCATCCCCATCATGATATCATAGGTGTCATGATCATTATCCCCATCATGATATCATAGGTGTCATGATCATCATCCCCTTTCATGATATCGATAGGTGTCATGATCATCATCCCCATCATGATATCATAGGTGTCATGATCATCATCCCCATTATGATATCATAGGTGTCATGATCATCATCCCCATCATGATATCATAGGTGTCATGATCATCATCCCCATTATGATATCATAGGTGTCATGATCATCATCCCCATTCATGATATCACTAGGTGTCATGATCATCATTCCCATTATGATATCATAGTGTCGTCATGATCATCATCCCCATTATGATATCATAGGTGTCTCATGATCATCATCCCCATTATGATATCATAGGTGTCATCAGATCATTATCCCCATTATGATATCATAGGTGTCATGATCATCATCCCAATTATGATATCATAGGTGTCCATGATCTTTTTTTTTTTTTTTTTTTTTTTTTTTTTTTTTTTTTTTTTTTTTTTTTTTTTTTTTTTTTTTTTTTTTTTTTTTTTTTTTTTTTTTTTTTTTTTTTTTTTTTTTTTTTTTTTTTTTTTTTTTTTTTTTTTTTTTTTTTTTTTTTTTTTTTTTTTTTTTTTTTTTTTTTTTTTTTTTTTTTTTTTTTTTTTTTTTTTTTTTTTTTTTTTTTTTTTTTTTTTTTTTTTTTTTTTTTTTTTTTTTTTTTTTTTTTTCCATTATGATATCATAGGTGTCATGATCATCATCCCCATTATGATATCATAGGTGTCATGATCATCATCCCATATGATATCATAGGTTGTCATGATCATATCCCCATTATGATATCATAGGTGTCATGATCATCATCCCCATTATGATATCATAGGTGTCATGATCATATCCCCATTTGATATCATAGGTGTCCATGATCATCATCCCCATTATGATATCTAGGTGTCATCATATCAATAGTGATGCATCATCCCCATAACAAGTTCGCATCACCCCTTTCATGTTCAAATCTATCCCATGATATCATGTGTATGCATACCCCATAGAATCTGGTGTCAGATCTCTCCTCTTAAAGGTGTCATGTCATCATCCATAGATTCTAGGTGTCATGATCTATCCCATAGAATCATAGGTCATGATCATCATCCCCATATGATACATGGTGTCATGATCTCATCCCCATTATGATATCATAGGTGTCATGATCATACCCATTATTAGTGATATATCATATGTCAAGGTCATTATCCCCATTATATCTAGGTGTCATGATCATCATCCCTTATGATATCTAGGTGTCTGATCATATCCCCATTATATATCATAGGTTCATGATCATCATCCATTATGATATCAAGGTGTCATGATCATCATCCCCTATGATATCATAGGTGTCATGATCATATCCCATTATGATATCATAGTGTCATGATCTCATCCCCATATGATATCAAGGTGTCATGATCATATCCCATTATGATATCATAGGTGTCATGATCACACCCCATTATGATATCATAGGTGTCATGTCATCATCCCATTATGATATCATAGGTGTCATGATCATATCCCATTATGATATCATAGGTGTCATGATCATATCCATTATGAATCATGGTGTCATGATCATCATCCCCATTATGATCATAGGTGTATGATCTCATCCCTTATGATATCATAGGTGTCATGATCATCATCCCATATGATATCATAGGGTCAGATCACATCCATTATGAATCATAGGTGTCATGATCACATCCCCATTATGAATCATAGGTGTCATGATCACATCCCATATATATCATAGGTGTCTGACATCCATTTGATATCTAGGTCAATCATCCCTATATCATAGGTGTCATGATCATCATCCCATTATGATATCATAGGTGTCATGATCTCATCTATATCCGATCTCACCATAATCATAGTGTCATGATCACATCCCATTGTATCTAGGTGTCATGATCATCATCCCCATTGATATCATAGGTGTCATGATCATCATCCCATTATGATACATAGTGCATGATCACATCCCCATTATGATATCATGGTGTCAGATCATATCCCCATTATGATATCATAGGTGTCATGATCATCATCCCATTATGATACATAGGTCATGATCATATCCCCATATGATATCAGGTGTCTGATCATATCCATTGATATCATAGTGTCATGAATCATCCCCATTATGATATCATAGGTGTCTGATCATTTCCCTAGCATGATATCAATCCCAATATATCAATGTCATGATCATCATCCCCATATGATATCATAGGTGTCATGATCATATCCCATATGAATCATAGGTGTCATGATCAATCCCTTATGATATCATAGGGCTCTTATCCCATTGATACATATCTATCTCATCCCATATATATCTAGTGTATGAATCATCCCATTGATATCATAGGTGTCATGATCATCCCATTATGATATCATAGTGTCATGATCATCATCCCCATTATGATATCATAGGTGTCATGATCTCATCCCATTATGAATCATAGGTGTCATGATCATCATCCCCATATGATATCATAGTGTCATGATCATCATCCCCATTATGTATCATAGTGTCAGATCATATCCCATTATGATATCATAGGGTCATGATCATCATCCCCTATGATATCAAGGTGTCATAATCATCCCATTATGTACATAGGTGATCATTCCATTGATATCTAGTGCTATCCACCATATGAATCTGTCATGTCAACCCCATATGATCATGTTCTACCAAACAGTTCTGATCACCCCTTATGATTCAAGTTCTGACAATCTATGATTCAATGTCATGACCTCCTTATGATATCAAGTGCTGACCATCCCAGTACATAGGTGATGACTATCCATATACATATGTATTCTCCTCCACACCTATGATCATAGGATGCATATCCTATGATCATAGGTATATCCATCCATTATGCAAGGGCATGCAATCCCATTATACAAGGTGTCATGATAATTTATATAGGGTTGATCTCTCCATTATGATCATAGGTGTCATGATCATCCATATGAATCATGGTATGATCTCATCCCATTATGATTCATAGGTTCAGATCATCATCCCATTAGTCATAGTGTCAGATACATCCATGTCATAGGTCATGATCATTCCATTATGATATCATAGTGCATTCTCATCCATTATGATACTATGTCATGATCATCATCCATTATATCATAGGTCATGATCTCATCCATTATATATAGGTTTGATCATACCATAGATATCATAGTGTCATGATCTCATCCATTTGATATCATAGGTGTCATGATCATACCCATTATGATACATGCATGATCATCATCATTATGTATCTAGTGTATGATCATCATCCATTGATCAAGGTGATGATCATATCCATTAATCAGGGTCATGACATCTCCCATATGATATCTAGTGTCAGATCATCCCTTATCATAGTGTCATGATCACATCCATAGTATAAGGTGTCATGATCATCATCCATTTCAGGGCATGTCATTTCCCAAAACAGTTCATTCATCACCCCTTATGATTCAAGTGTCTGTATACCCATATGATATCATAGTGTTATCATCTCCTTTGTATCTGTTCAGACTCATTCCCTTGAACATAGGTGTATGATCATATCCCCATTTGATTCAAGGTTCTGATCATCCCTATGAATCATAGGGTCATGATCATCATCCCATTATGATATCATGGTGTCATGATCATTCCCATTATGATATCATAGGTGTCATGATCATCATCCCATTATGATATCATAGGTGTCTCATGATCATCATCCCATTATGATATAGGTGTCTATATCCATCATGCTCATCCCCATTATGATATCATAGGTGTCATGATCATTATCCCCATTATGATATCATAGGTGTCATGATCATCATCCCATTATGATTCATAGGTGTCATGATCATTATCCCCATTATGATATCATAGTGTCATGATCATTATCCCCATTATGATATCATAGGTGTCATGATCATTATCCCCATTATGATATCATAGGTGTCATGACATCATTCCCATTATGATATCATAGTGTCATCAGATCATCATCCCCATTATGATTCATAGGTGTCATGATCATCATCCCCATTATGATATCATAGGTGTCATGTCATTTCCCCATTATGATATCATAGGTGTCATGATCATCATCCCCATTATGATATAATCGGTGTCATGATCATCATCCCCATTATGATATAATCGGTGTCATGATCATCATCCCCATTATGATATAATCGGTGTCATGATCATCATCCTCATTATGATATCATAGGTGTCATGATTGTCATCACCATTATGATATCATGGTGTCATGATCGTCATCCTCATTATGACATCATAGGTGTCATGATCGTCATCCCTATTATGATATCATAAGGTGTCATGATCATCATCCCCATTATGATATCATAGGTGTCATGATTGTCATCCCCATTATGACATCATGGTGTCATGATCCTCATCCTCATTATGACATCATGGGTGTCATGATCATCATCCCATTATGACATCATGATCATTCGCATTATGACATTGGTGTCATGATCATCATCCCCATAATGACATCATGGTGTCATGATCATCATCCCCATTATGACATCATCGGTGTCATGATCATCATCCCCATTATGGCATCGTGGGTGTTATGATCATCATCCCCATTATGACATCATCGTGTCATGATCATCATCCCCATTATGACATCGTGGGTGTTATGATCATCAACCCCATTATGACATCATCGTGTCAATGATCATCATCCCCATTATGGCATCGTGGGTGTTATGATCATCATCCCCATTATGACACCATCGGTGTCATGATCATCACCCCCATCATGATATCATCGTTGTCACGATAATCATCCCATTATATCATCGGTATCACGATCAAAATATCCATTATGATATCATGGGTGTCATGATCATCATCCCCATTATGACATCATCGGTGTCATGATCGTCATCCCCATTATGATATCATGGGCGTCATGATCATCCTCCTCATTATGATATCATGGGCGTCATGATCATCACCCTCATTATGATATCATGGGTGTCATGATCATCACCCTCATTATGATATCATGGGTGTCATGATCATCATCCTCATTATGATACCATGGGCGTCATGATCATCACCTTCATTATGATATCATGGGTGTCATGATCATCACCTTCATTATGATATCATGGGCGTCATGATCATCACCCTCATTATGATATCATGGGTGTCATGATCATCACCCTCATTATGATATCATGGGCGTCATGATCATCACCCTCATTATGATATCATGGGTGTCATGATCATCACCCTCATTATGATATCATGGGTGTCATGATCATCATCCTCATTATGATATCATTGGCGTCATGATCATCACCGTCATATGATATCATGGGTGTCATGATCATCATCCTCATTATGATATCATGGGTGTCATGATCATCACCCTCATTATGATATCATGGGTGTCATGATCATCACCCTCATTATGATATCATGGGTGTCATGATCATCATCCTCATTATGATATCATAGGTGTCATGATCATCATCCTCATTATGATATCATGGGTGTCATGATCATCATCCTCATTATGATATCATCGGTGTCATGATCATCATCCTCATTATGATATCATGGGCGTCATGATCATCATCCTCATTATGATATCATGGGTATCATGATCATCATTCCCATTATGATATCATGGGTGTCATGATCATCATCCTCATTATGATATCATGGGCGTCATGATCATCCTCCTCATTATGATATCATGGGTGTCATGATCATCATCCCCATCATATCATATGTGTCATGATCATCATCCCCATTATGATATCATAGGTGTCATGATCATCATCCCCATCATATCATATGTGTCATGATCATCAGCTCCATTCTGATATCATAGGTGTCATGATCATCATCCCCATCATATCATATGTGTCATGATCATCATCCCCATTATGATATCATAGGTGTCATGATCATCATCCCCATCATATCATATGTGTCATGATCATCATCCCCATTATGATATCATAGGTGTCATGATCATTATCCCCATTATATCATAGGTGTCATGATCATCATCCCCATTATGATATCATAGGTGTCATGATCATCATCCTCATTATGATATCATAGGCGTCATGATCATCATTCCCATCATCATATCATCGGTGTCATGATCATCATCCCCATTATGATATCATAGGTGTCATGATCATCATCCTCATTATGATATCATATGCGTCATGATCTTCATTCCCATCATGATATCACAGGTGTCATGATCATCATCCCCATTATGATATCATAGGTGTCATGATCATCATTCCCATCATTATATCATCGGTGTCATGATCATCATCCCCATTATGATATCATAGGTGTCATGATCATCATTCCCTCATCATATCATAGGTGTCATGATCATCATCCCCATTATGATATCATAGGTGTCATGATCATCGTCCCCATTATGATATCATAGGTGTCATGATCATCATCCCCATTATGATATCATAGGTGTCATGATCATCATCCTCATTATGATATCATAGGTGTCATGATCATCATCCCCATCATGATATCATAGGTGTCATGATCATCATCCCCATCATGATATCATAGGTGTCATGATCATCATCCCCATTATGATATCATAGGTGTCATGATCATCATCCCCATCATGATATCATAGGCGTCATGATCATCATCCCCATTATGATATCATAGGTGTCATGATCATCATCCCCATTATGATATCATAGGTGTCATGATCATCATCCCCATCATGATATCATAGGTGTCATGATCATCATCCCCATCATGATATCATAGGTGTCATGATCATCATCCCCATCATGATATCATAGGTGTCATGATCATCATCCCCATTATGATATCATAGGTGTCATGATCATCATCCCCATCATGATATCATAGGCGTCATGATCATCATCCCCATTATGATATCATAGGTGTCATGATCATCATCCCCATTATGATATCATAGGTGTCATGATCATCATCCCCATCATGATATCATAGGCGTCATGATCATCATCCCCATTATGATATCATCGGTGTCATGATCATCATCCCCATTATGATATCATCGGTGTCATGATCATCATCCCCATTATGATATCATCGGTGTCATGATCATCATCCCCATTATGATATCATCGGTGTCATGATCATCATCCCCATTATGATATCATCGGTGTCATGATCATCATCCCCATTATGATATCATAGGTGTCATGATCATCATCCCCCATTATGATATCATCGGTGTCATGATCATCATCCCCATTATGATATCATCGGTGTCATGATCATCATTCCCATTATGATATCATCGGTGTCATGATCATCATCCCCATTATGATATCATCGGTGTCATGATCATCATCCCCATTATGATATCATCGGTGTCATGATCATCATCCCCATTATGATATCATCGGTGTCATGATCATCATCCCCATTATGATATCATCGGTGTCATGATCATCATCCCCATTATGATATCATCGGTGTCATGATCATCATCCCCATTATGATATCATCGGTCATCATGGCATCGTAAGAATGGTCCCTGTTTCTTCGGTCCTTCGTGCCTTGATCTCGTTGTGACCTCAGCTGCGGTTCCTCTCCCACTTCTGTGCTTGAGTCAAGTGCAAGTTAGGACCTTATGTGTCAGCAGTGTCCTTACCAGGGGGTTGATCACTCTGTCTGGCTTCGTGACTGGTTGCTTACTGTTGTTAGTACGAGGTTTAGTACAGAGTCTTTAGTAATTTTGGGACAGGCACGGTTGAACTACACTGAAAAGAGCCAGCAGCAGCAGGGCAGTGTCATCTCTTGCCAGTTAGCTTTAAGGGTGGCTTGAAATCTCTGGCTCCCACGGCTGCCTTGGCACTGAAATTTCGACTGAATAAGTTTGGGGTTAGTGGTTTGCTGAAGAACCAGAATGAGTGAGATCATCGCCATTGAAATGGCCTGGAAGATGGGGCAGCGGGGAAAAAGTCCTGCAGTGTCTGTCCAAGAGAATGTCTCAAAGCATACATAGTTATAAGTTTGTTGAGCATCCTCTGACACACTTGATTAATCTGTCTTCTTTTTTGTGAGTACGATTCCTTGCTTGATATTGACAATGACTTTGTGAGTTTTACTTCACCCTTTGGCTACCTTATTCACCAACTACAAAAACTTAACCCTTTGACTACCTTATCCACTAACTACAAAAACTTAACCCTTTGACTACCTTATCCACTAACTACAAAAACTTAACCCTTTGACTACCTTATCCACTAACTACAACAACTTAACCCTTTGACTACCTTATCCACTAACTACAAAAACTTAACCCTTTGACTACCTTATCCACTAACTACAAAAACTTAACCCTTTGACTAACTTATCCACTAATTATAAAAACTTAACCCTTTGACTACCTTATCCACTAACTACAAAAACGTAACCCTTTGACTACCTTATTCACCAACTACAAAAACTTAATCCTTTGACTCCCTTACCCTATCCACTAGCTGGTGGATACAGTGAGGAAGTCAAAGGGTTAAGATTTTGCTTTCCTAGCATGATTGACAATGCAGGACTCTGATGGACATGGTGCACGAGTCAAAGGAATCAGCCGCCTTGAGATTCGGTTTCAAAATGAAGAAGTGGTACTAATCATATGGACATTTGTAACATAACAGGCTACGACTTCCCATAACCCTAAGGTCGTGAGGGAGTGAGGAGCCAGCATTATGAGGGTAGTACCTCTATCCTGTGCCTCACTGCTTTACCTTCCTTATGGGAAGAAAGGCAGGTGCCCATTCACAGCTGTGGTACACTGAAAGCTGCTCGCCCATATACAGGGGGGTGCAAAAGTAAGTATACAGTTATGAAAAAAGAAAACACGTACAATACTCATTGCATTTATTATGCAAACAAATGAATACTGCATATACATGTAATAACAAGCACAGCCTTAATCCCTCAGATACTCGAACTGCTTGCCGTCGGTATTCACACACTCCTCTAATCGAGAGCGGACACTCATGCACACTCTAGCACAAAGTTCTTTATCAGCATCAATTTCTTGACAAGCCTGCAAGATGAACTGAATCATGTGCGCGGCTTGCGTGCGAAAACCCTTTCCTTTACATATCCCCCCAAAAAGAAGTCCATCCGTTTTCCAGTATTGTTTTAAAATCCATTTGCGCTCCTTGTCTGTCAAATTACCAGCCATGGTTAAATTTAATTGCCGCTTAGATCTAAATTAAATTGCCGCTTTACTTGCAAAAAATAAAAGAATTTAAAAAGTTAGGATAAAAGTACATGCATATTATTAGTTACGATAAAATATAATTAATGACACTGAAAATATCGAAAACAAGGCCAACTAACTTAATGTGCTAATAATTTTAATGAATTAAGCATTATAATAATGATGTGATACTGTATAACTACTTTTGCACCCCCCTGTATTGCTTCTCGGAGTGTGATTCTTACCCGCACAATCTCGTATGCACTGGCGGGAGGTTTATCTCTACGCTAGGGAGGAAAACGGCCCATTCAAGTGCACTTTTATCAGTTCTATCTTCTTGTCTTATATCCCCGTTTAACTGACACCAAAACCTATTTTGGGCAACCTCCTTTTGTCCTGTTTTTAAAGTGCATCCCCAGAGCAAAGAAGAAGAAGAGATGGTCTTGAAGTAGATATATATTTAAATTCGTGTAAGTAGGTCTAGTCTTGACATTACATAGGTTTAAATTCGTTAGATACCTATCTTGTGTACAAGTAAGCATGGTTTGTTTGCTTGACCTTGATATTGATTTTGTCAAATATAAATTGCATTGCTTCGGGATTTGATCTACTTTCTTTGTCAATCGATCCTGTACAGACAGGATTTGACAGGTCTTGAAGTACATGCAGATGTAGGCTTGTAAACACCTGCCTGATGTATAGTTGGTAACTTGTGAGCTTACTTTCTTGTTTTCGTGTTCTTGGTTTCACTGGTTGACCTGGACAGTGATGGATTTCTTTTTCAGTGTCATCCTTGACACGCAAAGTCAGAACAAGATTGAGGCAACTGAAATGTGATTTCTAAGAAGAATGTTAAGAATTCCATGGACAAAAAAACAAAACAAAAACAAAACAAAAAACAAACAACAACAACAACAAGAAAAACAAACAACACAACAAAAAACAAACAAAAACAAAAACAAACAAACAAACAACAACAAAAAACAAACAAAAACCAACCAACCAACCAACCAACCAAACAAACGAGAGAGTCTTGAAGGAGGGAGACACAAGAAGAACATTAACAAAGAAAATTAGGAAAGGACAAGCAAAATTAATTTTATAGGACATTTTATGACGGACTTGCAGAGTGGCTGAAGACAGAGAAAGTGAGATATGTACTTGCAGCGACAAGGCATAGATTCGTATGGAGGACCATGATCGCCAAAGCCATGCGACAGGGAACTTGATGACGGTGATGAACTCATACTCGGTGATGTCCTCGTTTCACCATATAAAATGAAACATAATAATACTGCCTATCGGTAAAAAAAAAAGAAAAAAAAAAGGCCTTTAACCAGTTCAGTGCCTATAAGCCGTCAGCTGACGTTGCACAAAAGGTGTTGCTATATTGCCTAAGAGCCGTCCGCTGACGTTGCAGGAGTTTTCCGATTTTTCGTTCACAACTGTGTGAGCCAGTCAGCACACAGGAACACTGCACACTGAGCTATATGTGTCTACAATATAAAAATAGGATGTAAATTAGGATACGTCATAGGGAAGACACTTTTATTGTCGCTAATGATTTGGTAACTGGACCACGTGAAGTGGAGCACAATGGCGACGCAACCTTCGACAAGCCGAACGGTGTCTCACATCAGCGGACTTTCACGACTCTAGAGGCCGTTCAAATGATTTTACAGCATGATGACGATGAGAGAATTTGTTATCTGATGATTCCCTTCAACATGAGGGTGGAGAAAGTAACAATGACCACGCCGACATTCAACGCTTGCTGGCTGAATCGATGCAAGCAGACGATAACAAGTACGAGTCAGACCGCAACTGCCGTGGTCAGTGCGAGTGGCGAGCGCGCAGGCCGTGACACTTCGGACCC
>CM060309.1:40323924-40328924 GCA_030674185.1 Monoplex corrugatus
CAGAGACAGAACACATACAGACAGAGAGATACAGAAACAGAACACATACAGAGAGAGATATACAGAGACAGAACACATACAGACAGAGACATACAGAGACAGAACACAGACAGACAGAGATATACAGAGACAGAACACATACAGACAGAGACATACAGAGACAGAACACATACAGAGAGAGATATACAGAGACAGAACACATACAGACAGAGACATACAGAGAGAGGACGCGCAGACATATAGAGACAGGAAGACACTTAGACAGAGATAATTATACAGAGATAGGACACACATAGACAGAGACATACAGGGACACGACACACACACAGAGACTGAGACATATAAGAAAAAGACACGCACACACATAGAGAGACATACAGAGAGAGGAACACACAGATGCATTGAGACCAAATGCACACAGAGACATATAGAGACAGAAACGCATACACACACAGGCATGAAAACAGAAGAACACATACAGGCATATAGGTTAAGTTTAAATATCTGGGAACGATCATTTCACCAGACGGCAGATGCATATCAGAAATAGCTAGCAGAATCGGCCAAGCCAAAACGGCATTCAATAAGATGAAAAGCATTCTTACCAACAAATGCCTATGAATTAAAATCAGGAAGAGAGTTCTTGAATATTATATAGAACCGATAATGTTATACGGTTGTGAGGCGTGGACAGTCAACAAGCAAAGCCAAAACAAGATTGAGGCAGCCGAGATGTGGTTTCTAAGAAGAATGTTGAGAGTTCCATGGACAGCAAAGAAAACAAACGAGACAGTGATATACGAATAGATATTGTTGAATTGATGGAGGTTCCTACCTACGATTTTCTAATATTCAATTCGTTGTACTGATACTGATGCACGGTTGTGAAGCGTGGACAGTCAACACGCAAAGCCTGAACAAGATTGAGGCAGCCAAAATGTGGTTACTGCGAAGAATGTTGAGAGTTCTACACAGCAAAGAAAACAAACAAGACAGTCTTGATGGAGGCAGACACAAGAAGATCATTGATAAAGAAGATTAGGAAAAGACAAGCAAAATTTATACGACATTTTTACGAGGAAAGGGGAATTAGAGCACCCAGTCACAACAGGAAAGCTGGAGGGATAGAGAACACCAGGTAGACCCAAGGAGAAACTATTGGACAGACTTGCAGGGTGGCTGAGGACAGAAAGGGTGGAAGATGAACTTGCAGCGACAAGGGATAGATTCATATGGACGGCCATGATCGCCAATGCCATGCGGCAGGGCACATGATGATGGTGAATTTGTTGCAATAACGACAACAATTGCACCATGGCAACTATTAGATATCAAGTTATCTACCGATATTCAATACTATTTTCTTCAGCTTTGCATCAAGCTTGAAAAGCAGTAAAGAAATTTTAAAGTGATTCTAATACCAGCAAAAGGAAAGGAGGACAGAGAAAGAGAGAGAGAGAGAAGAGAGAGAGAGAGAGAGAGAGAGAGAGAGAGAGAGAGACAGAGAGAGAGACAGAGACAGACAGAGAGACAGAGACAGACAGAGAGACAGACAGAGGCAGACAGACAGAGAGACAGACAGAGAGACATACATACATACATACATACAGACAGACAGACAGACAGACAGACAGACAGACAGACAGACAGACAGAGAGATAAATAGAGACAAGACAGAGAGAGAAGAGAGACAGAGACAGAAACAGAGAGAAACAGAGAGAGAGACAGAGACAGAGAGAGAGAGAGAGACAGACAGACAGGCAGAGAGAGGGAGAGACAGAGACAGAGAGAGAGGAAGGGAGGGATGAAGGGAGAGTGGGTGGTGTGGGGAGTGAGAACAAGTGACACATAAAGTTAGAAAAACCCGTCTTTGTTGTTCATATCCATTTCAGTTCTGTAAGAAGATTGTATTACAGAAGTTAATTCCCGCTGAAAGTTATCCTTGCGTCTGTGTTTGTCTCAACAACACAGCTGAAAACAAACAAGCAATGACAAAGAAACGTTATGATAGTCAGACCATATCAGAATTTTCCTTTTATGGCGTTTGCGAGGCCATTCCAGTGTGTGCTGTGCTGAAAATTAACTTTACTTCAACTGAACTTACGTGAAACGTAAAACCAGACTGACTTTCATTTCTGTAGAAAAACGCCAGCGACCGTCTGATAAGTTATAATATAGATGTATACTAATGATAATAATGATTGTGATTATAATTATGATGATAATAGGAACAACAATTACAAAATAATAGTGATAATGATAGTAATAATAATGTAGTGATGATGATGATGAATTTGGGCTCACCTGCGCATTACATATTTACGAGACAGATTCTAATACTACTGATGCACTAATGTCACACACACACACACACACACACACACACACACACACACACACACACACACACACACACACACACACACACACATACACACACACACACATACACGCACGCACACACACACACACACACACACACACACATATATATATATATACACACACACACACACACATACACACATACATGCACACATGTATACATACACACACATACATACACGCACGCACGCACACACACACATACGTGCACAAATGAATATATGTGTATATGTATATATGTATGTATGTATACATATACATACATATATAAATGTATGTATGTATATGTGCGCGCGCACACACACACACACACACACACACACACACACACACACACACATATATATATATATATATATACATACATACATACATACATACATACATACATACATACATACATATATAATATATATATATATATATATATATATATATATATATATATATATATATATATATATATATACATATACAGTCAAAGATCAAGCCGTACATATACATATGCCTACGATCACAAACATACACATAGACGAATGATTACAAGACTTCACATAATCAGTACTTAGAAGCACCTATTGGCCGGTGGGCAATTATAATTTCAACAGTGGAAGGCCTGGATGAACACGAAGTCTATAACTGTGAACTGAAGTTCAAAAAGGGGTGGACAGATCCCTCAGATCAGCTGTTGGTGAGATCAAACCGATAGCGCAACGAAACTGAAAGCACACTCATCAGCTGACTTAAGATTGCATTTCAGCACCATCAGAAGTTTTTTTGGGGGGATAGCAGGTGCATGATATTCGATACATATGCGCAGGAAAACTGTAAGGAAAGGAGAATGAGAGCACCTGGTGACAACAGGAAACCTGGAGGGAAATAGAACACCAGGTAGACCCAGGGAAAAGACATTGGACGGACTTGCAGGATTGCTGAGGACAAAGAGGGTGTAAGATATGCTTGTAGCGACAAGGGATAGATGCATATGGAGGGCCATGATCGCCAACACCATGCAGCACGGCACAAAATGATGATAATCTGAAAGGTAGGGTGGTAAAGACCCATCAGCATGGCGATATACACGCCTCACAATTTTATACTTCGTGTTGGTGCAGCCTTAGGTCGCCGTGACCTCAGAGCAGGCATATGTATTTGTGCGATGCCATAATACGCTTTTTAGAAAAGCAGTTTCTGAGTGGGTTGGAGCTATGACTCAAAGAGAAAGATCCTTCAACGAACAGCTGAGAAAATGAATTATTATCAAAGCGTTTCACTACTTGCTGTGTAGATTCTTTTGTCTTGTTCTCAGACATCACTGTGCATAGCAGCAAACAATTTTTGCAAATACTTTTTTCACAACGAACGTCTGCACCGCCTTAGTGGTGTTCATCTCTCACTACTTGTTCCGGTTCCACAACACACCACCCATCCCAAGTTCATTCAAAGCCCAAGTGCCAGGGAGCTCATGGGAGTCAGAGATGCCAAGCGGACATGGGCCATTGATCAGAGACGACCCTGCACTGTTGCTGGTTCACCACAGTGCCTGTTCTGATACAACTTCCTAAGGATAATGCCTGTTAAGTCCCCTACTTACGCCAATAATTGCTCAGTCGTTTATCGAGATCAAGTGAGAGATCTCCCGGTAAAGAAACCACTACTATGGCTCTCGAACGATGGCTCCTATGAGCCACTGGCACCAAAGACCCCAACTTGAATACACCTGTGGCACTTAAGCGGTAGATATCTCTACGAGATCAGAGCATGAAGAGCCACAGAATCTGGGACCATTTTCATGATGCCAGGATTATTGAGGATTTCACAATAATGGGGAAGATAGGCATGATGCATAGAGCTCAAAGATTGAGATCACGTGACAAGTCTGCACACGACGTTTACTTTCATGATATATCCTGGCGTCAACCAGGCCTGAGAGATAGGGACACTTACGATGTTGGTCAGGAAATTTGAGCAACACCTCAATAACGCATTCGTGAAGTGAATTAGACTCGACTGTGTGGTATCAATGTTCATGATGAGCCCATAGCAAGCTCAGATCTGGGTAGAAAGTCATTCCATTGAAGGTATGAACCCACGACCCCCCACCCCCCTCCATTAGTCCGTCGCGTAACCACTTGGCTACAGTTACTGGTGCAAAAATTTTTTTGTACACATGCCTTCGATCATATATGCATGCGGTCTCTATGGGCAGCTCTTAATTATGGGGGACAGGACAACTTAGTGTGTAGAGTTCTACGTCCAGAAAGCCGAGATCATGCACTTCAGCTTCAAATTTCAAAAACACTGGACCTGACTTACAGCTAGTTCTCACTACTTTATAGGTATGATACAGACCCATTAAGAATAGATGAACCATAATACACAATGTCAAAGACGTTATAAAAAATTGTAATGAAAAGTTTATATTTATATGTCACTTGGTCGGCGCATTATAAAAGCATGAAACATACAAGCAGCTTCTGTAAAGCAAACACACGTCAACCCCTTACAGAAACAGCAGAAATAACAATAAGGACATAAGAACAATAGTAGTGGTAACAATAATGTGTATATATATATATTTGAAGTCAAAGTAAACTAAAAAGACATAAAAGAAA
>CM060309.1:40333924-40346424 GCA_030674185.1 Monoplex corrugatus
AAGAAGAAGAGAAGAAGAAGAAGAGAAGAAGAAGAAGAAGAAGAAGAAGAAGAAGAAGAAGAAGAAGAAGAATAATTGCGAAGAAGAAGAAGAATTGCGAAGAAGAAGAAGAATTGCGAAGAAGAAGAAGAATTGCGAGAAGAAAGAAGAAGAAGAAGAAGAAGAAGAAGAAGAAGAAGAAGAAAGAAGAAGAAGAAGAAGAAGAAGAAGAGAAGAAGAAGAAGAAGAAGAAGAATGCGAAGAAGAAGAAGAAGAAGAGAGAAGAAGAAGAAGAGAAGAAGAATTGCGAAGAAGAAGAAGAATTGCGAGAAGAAGAAGAAGAAGAAGAATGCGAAGAAGAAGAAAGAATTGTGAAGAAGAAGATGCGAAGAAGAAGAATGCGAAGAAGAAGAAGAGAGAATTGCGGAAAAAAGAAGAAGAATTGCGAGAAGAAGAAGAAGAAGAATTGCGAGAGAGAAGAAGAAGAATGCGAAGAAGAAGAATTGCGAAGAAGAAGAAGAAGGGAAGAAGAAGAAGAAGAAGAAGAAGAAGAAGAAGAAGAAGAAGAAGAAGAGAAGAAGAAGAAGAAAAGACGAAGAAGAAGAAGAAGAGAAGAAGAAGAAGAAGAAGAAGAAGAAGAGAAGAAGAAGAAGAAGAAGAAGAAAGAAGAAGAAGAAGAAGAAGAAGAAGAAGAAGCGAAGAAGAAGAAGAAGAATTGCGAAGAAGAAGAAGAATTGCGAAGAAGAAGAAGAATGCGAAGAAGAATGCGAAGAAGAAGAGAAGAAGAAGAAGAGAAGCGAAGAAGAAGAAGAAGAAGAATTGCGAAGAAGAATGCGAAGAAGAAGAAGAATTGCGAAGAAGAAGATTGCGAAGAGAAGAAGAAGAAGAAGAAGAAGATTGCGAAGAAGAAGAATTGCGAAGAAGAAGAAGAAGAAGAAGAAGAAGAAGAAGAAGAAGAAGAAGAAGAAGAAAGAAGAAGAAGAAGAAGAAGAAGAAAGAAGAAGAAGAAGAAGAAGAAGAAGAAGAAGAAGAAGAAGAAGAAGAAAGAGAATTGCGAAGAAGAAGAAGAAGAAGAAGAAGAAGAAGAAGAAGAAGAAGAAGATTGCGAAGAAGAAGAAGAAGAAGAATTGCGAAGAAGAAGAAGAAGAAGAAGAAGAAGAAGAAGAAGAAGAAGAAGAATTGCGAAGAAGAAGAAGAAGAAGAAGAAGAATTGCGAAGAAGAAGAAGAAGAAGAAGAAGAATGCAAGAAGAATTGCGAAGAAGAAGAAGAAGAAGAAGAAGAATGAAGAAGAAGAAGAAGAAGAATGCGAAGAAGAAGAAGAATGCGAAGAAGAAGAAGAAGAAGAATTGCGAAGAAGAAGAAGGAGAAGAAGAAATGCGAAGAAGAAGAAGAATTGCGAAGAAGAAGAAGAAGAAGAAGAAGAAGAAGAAGAAGAAGAAGAAGAAGAAGAATTGCGAAGAAGAAGAAGAAGAAGAAGAAGAAGAAGAAGAAGAAGAAATAGAAGAATTAGAAGAAAGCGAAGAAGAACAACAACGAAGAAGAAGAAGAAAAAAAAGAAGAAGAAGACAGACAGAGACATAGACAGAGAAAAAGGGAGACAGAGACAGAGAGACAGGAACAGAGACACAGACAAAGCTACAATAGGAAGCAATCTCCTTAAAAGAAGGTTAAGCCACTCTGACAATCTCCCTTCTAATACAAAAATTGTTACAGAAAACCCACATTTTGCATTTTTTGAGGTCACTCGGACCTTCAAAAAAATTTCGGTTGGAATAAAACTTGACATGCATCGAAGACAATGGGAGACTGTCATAACAGTAAAAACAGATTTCAAATATTATAAGAGATTTTTGAGAGAGTGCCAAGCCATATAGATATTCTTCCTTTCATGTCATGTAGATGATAAAATTGTAAAAGACCTTGGAAATAACTTAATGTGAACGAAACTTTGATGTATTAAAAGAAGTTATGATTCGGCGATACAAACTAACTATAATGATATTGGACCCATAAATATTAGAGATATAACAAGACCTGTACATTTCAACAATTTTGTTGTGATGACCTTGGAATTGTGCCAAAATAATCCAAACTTCAGCATCGACGAGTCTGACTTAAGGTGTGACTCAAGCTATGAAATCTATGTAAAGGATTATGTTCACTGTCATCTGTGATGTGATATTGCCGTTCACACAAACGGCATAATAACTCTTCTGATAAAAACAAGTTTATCTATATGGCTTGACCGTTTCTGTAACAAATGTTGAGATTCAGTACACACAATCTATGATTCTGTCAGAAATTGAAATGATCAAACTATAAACCGGCTGTGAAAGTTCTTGGTAAGTGCTCTTGACAACCACCGCGTAAAGTGCTGATTTTAGAAACTTAATGATACCTGACCTTGACCTTGGTGCAGTGATTTTCAACTTCATGCATTTGCCACTTTTTGGTAGTCCATACCTCTGGTCCAGATTTGATAAAGATCCGTCCATAAACAACCTGGGGAAATCTTGCCAACACATTTTTGTCACGGATTTACGGATAAAATATCTCCCTTTCCTGTCGATACGAAATAGTTTCTCAATTTAAAAAAAAAAGGGAGAATAAAAGGTAAAGTAAAAACAAAGGATCTGTTTGACCGGACATTACATAAAGATAGAGGAATGGTCAAAGCATATAACAAATAAACAGGTGTCCTTGAAAACAACCCGAGGTCAGTGAAACTTTGTCATTTTTCTGAAAGGTGTTATTCAACTACAAAAAAAAAAAAAAAAAAAAAAAGCAGATATCATTACATCTATTATATAAATCTCTGAATTATGTCGAGACGTCTATTTCAATAATCTTGTCGCTGTGACCTTGGTTTCAGTTTCAGGTTCAGTTTCAGTTTCTTAAAATGGCTTCTCCAGGCTCGGAATAAATTTCAATATGCGCTGATGCCAAAGATACTATATAACAAATAAGAGCCCAGTTTGATTTATTTATTGATTGATGACCATGGCATGGGCAGTAAAATGCCCGTAATTTCTACGCGCGGGCAAGGTCCTGAGATCTTACTCAACATATATGTTCTATGTCTATCGTTGTATAAGTTTGTCATTAAAACAACTAGATTATGGTGAAATGTATTTCTTCATCTGCTATGCTCTAGAAAGTATGGACCCCCTTTCCCCTCAGCATGAATGCACTGTAGCACTGTTCCACAGACGCACGTCACAGAGACATTTATTGGCCATCCAAGACATAACTTAACCCCTTTCCTCTCTCTGACATAATTTATCATTCCCATCACCTTAATTCCCTTTGTCCAACCTCCTTCCTAGATCCATTAAAAAACAACACACGCACGCACACACACACTTGCACGCACACACACAAACACACACACATACACACACACACACACACACACACACACACCACACACGCACACGCACACGCACACACACACACACACGCACACGCACACACACACACACACACACACACACACACGCACCACACACACACCACACGCACACACACACAACACACAACACACACACACACACACGCACACACACACACACACACACACACACACACACACACACACACAACATCACACACACACACACACACACACACACAACACACACACATCACTTGTACTCCGCCCAGCGCATTGTTCTTTCTCTCTGGTCTTTTGTCCTTTTTCGTTTCTTTAAATTTCTGTAATATCTGGTTAAAAGGAAAAACTCTGAAACTTTGTGTCTTACGCTGCTGGAGTCGGCGCAGTTATACTTTTGAGACAACACCATATTCTTCAGACTGATGATGGCTTTTGCGTTTCGTTTCATGGTGGATTTCTTTTGTCCCTTCCCCTATTTCTTTCTAAGTGGGACGATCAATGATTATCTATATTTTGTGTGCGAAAATATGATTTTAGGTGACTAATGACCTGAAAATAGCCGGCAGAATCGGCCAAGCCAAAACAGCAAGATGACAAGCATTCTTACCAACAAATGCCTATCAATTAATATCAGGAAGAGAGTCCTTGAATGTTATATAGAACCAATACTGTTATACGGATGTGAGGCATGGACAGTCAGCAAGCAAAGCCAGAGCAAGATTGAAGCAGCCGACATGTGGTTTCTAAGAAGAATGTTGAGAGTTCCATGGACAGCAAAGAAAACAAACGAGACAGTCTTGATGGAGGCAGACACAAGTAGATCACTCATAAGGAAGATTAGGAAAAGACAGGCAACATTTATAGGCCATTTTATGAGGAAAGGGGATTTGGAGCACCTGGTCACAATGGGAAAGCTGGAGGGAAAGAGAGCACCAGGTAGACCCAGGGAGAAAATACTGGACAGACTTGCAGAGTGGCTGGGGACGAGGAGGGTGGGGGAGATGCTAGGGACAACGAGAGATAGAGACAGATGGAAGTCCATGATCGCCAACGCCATGCGGCAAGGCACCTGATGATGATGATGAATGACCTGAAATCTTCCAAGATGTAGACTATTTGTCGTATTGGCTTTATCTGCGGGTTTGTCAGCACCGTTCCTTTCTCTTCACACTAGAATGTCCAGAACAATAAATCCACATGAGCTTTTGTCAATTGATACTGCTCAGTACTTCGTGTTATTCCGGGGCTTCCCTTTCCGTTTTCTATTTTTTTTGAAGTAGGTTCACCGAGTCAGTCAAAATGATGGCTTCGCTGTCTTTTATCTCATCATTTAGTGAAGTAGACCATTTGTTTTAAGGCATGCTTGACTGCCTCAGTTTCCATCGTTAGACCGGAGATTGTGATATTTCAAGCAGCAAGAAGACTGAAATCAAGGTAATCAGTAAAAAACATGAAATCCCCTCATGCAAAATAACAGCAAATGGCACAGCCTTGAGCGACAGGTTGATAAGTTTAAATATCTGGGAACGGTCATCTCACCAGCCGTCAGACGCACATCAGAAATAGCCAGCAGAATCGGCCAAGCCAAAACAGCATTCAAAAAGATGAAAAGCATTCTTGCCAACAAAAAGCCTATCAATTAACATTAAAAAGAGAGTTTTTGAGTGTTATATAGAACCGATAATGTTATACGGTTGTGAGGCGTGGACAGTCATTATGCAAAGCCAGAGCGAGAATGAGGCAGCCTAAATGTGGTTTCTAAGAAGAATGTTGAGAGTTCCATGGACAGCAAAGAAAACAAACGACACAGACTTGATGGAGGCAGTCACAAGAAGATCATTGTTAAAGAAGATTAGGAACAGACAAGCAACGTTTATAGGCCATTTTATGAGGAAAGCGGAATTAGAGCACTTTGTCACAACAGGAAGGCTGGGGGAAGGAGAACATCAGGTAGACCCCGGGAGAAAATATTGAACGGACTTGCATGGTGGCTGAGGACAGAGAGGATGGAAGATGTGCTTGAGGCAACAAGGGACAGATGCATATGGAGGGCCATGATCGCCAACACCATGCGGCAGAGCACATGATGATGATGATAATAATGATGATGATGTTTTTTTTCCAGTGTGTGTGGCAGAGAAGTTCCATCCAGCTGTTATTTTTGGTGGTGACTGAATTATCGGCGTATATGATAATATTTTTGTGGTTGCTGATGAGTGGTTTGATTTCTGCATCAGCTTTACTTTATGGCCATATGCAACATTGCTTTCCTGGATTTCTTTAGGTATGATGCTTTTGTATAGACCTGTGAAACAGTTAGGTATTTTCACCATTCTTTAGTTCTTTGAGGTCTGTCAGCTGGCATATGTGCTGAATGATGCTTGCGTGTCCCATCCATAATTTTCCACCCTGGAATAGACTGCCTTTTTGGGTTTGTCCATCTTGCGAAGTGGGTTTCTGGGTGTTCTGGTGCCTTAAAATATGTCTTCGGTTGTAACCACTTTTGTTGTTGTTTAGATCGTATTGAAGGAAGGTCAAGAAGGTATCGCGTAGTCTCTTGGGGGTATGTTTCTTGTCTCATACCTTGCACGGATGCGTCATTGAGAATGTCGCTCAAATAATCTGACCAACACCACAGGTGTCTGTATCTCGTGGACCTGGTTGACCCCAGGATATATTATAATGACATGGAGCAGAGCCTTGTCACGTGATTTCATCCTAAATGGAATTCCATAAGATTATAATTATCATCTTCATCGTCATCATCATCATCATCATTGCATTATAAAAAG
The DNA here is from genome assembly GCA_030674185.1 of Monoplex corrugatus. NCBI lineage: Eukaryota > Metazoa > Mollusca > Gastropoda > Littorinimorpha > Ranellidae > Monoplex > Monoplex corrugatus. The sequence goes on from CM060309.1 coordinate 40,340,091, forward strand.
AAAGCCTGCCATTTTCTGTGTCCATTAAGGTAAAAAATAGTGCAGAACAGTACCTGTGCTTTAGCAGGGTTGATTGAAGATAACAGTTCATTGGTACCATTGATCTACTTTGCTCACTGGTCTTGGATTGCTTTGTCATTTTCTTGTGCGTGTTTATTTTTTCTTGTAGATGAGCCCGTCGTCGGCAAAGTGGAGTGTACGGACTGGTCCATCGTTGACTGGGCAGAGTGGCAATCTTTGAAAGGTCTCACGTAGAGTTGTAGGATGCCGAAGTCTCCATGTCTCAGAACTACCACTCTTTCTTGGAGTACACCGACAATCGATCTTGTGACTGTCATGCTGACATATCGTTGAAGCAGTTCCATGAGTAGTGTGAACTGCACTTTATTGCATGCATCTTCTAGGTCAATAGAAACAGCGAGAGTGTCTTCATTTTGGAAATCCTGTATAAACTTTGTAAGCAAAGACAGTTTCATTTTTTTCTGTACTTTTCATGCTCCAAATCTCCATTAATTCAGAGGGAGTATTTTTATGTCTTCAAGATGTTTAGTCGTTTGGTTTCTTTTTGTTGCTACGATGCCTTCCATCGATTTTCCAGTTACATTTTGGTGATCAGAATGCGATATCCATTCATTTTACGTTGATCTTTCCCTGTTTGGTTAAAGTTTCAAGGAGCTATAGCACCCAGACTCGGGAACATGGCCTTTCTCAAAACTGTTTTGATATACAGTGTACAATTCCGTTTTGTCATTTTCAGGCAGGGTGACTTTGGAATTGCACAAAGTGATTCAAATTCCTGCATTTTCGAGTCCGACCCAAGGTCTTACTGAAGTTTTAAAGCAATCTTGTGTGCTCTAATCTTTAAATGTGATGTTGCTGTTCACAGAAATGACAAAATACGGCGTATGATAAAAGGAGGTTTACACACATAAATTGACCCTTCTGAGACTGACATTATTTGTGCAATGAATCTGCCGAAAATCAAAATGATCAAATTATATACATCCGAAGAGATTCAGTGTAAAATTTTAGCTGTTCAAAAGAAAATCTGTTTGTGTGTGTAAGTGTGTGTGTGTGTGTGTGTGTGTGTGTGTGTGTGTGTGTGTGTGTGTGCGTGTGCGTGCGTGCGTGCGTGTGTGTGTGTGTGTGTGTGTGTGTGTGTGTGTGTGTGTGTGTGTGTGTGTGTGTGTGTGTGTGTGAGTGTGGTGTGTGTGTGCGTGTGTTTCTTTGTTTGTTTGTTGTAGGTTTAAGAATCACTGTGATCTTGAAGAAGTATCAATAGAAATAGAACTTGACGCAAAATGAGAGCAACAGTAGACCATTAGAACAGTAAAAACAGAATCCAAATGTTCCGAGATGCATCTAAGAAAGTGCTGTTCAGCTTTGATTTTGGGCATTTTCGAGGCCCGTGTAACCTTTACCTTTAATGTCACGGCTTTTAAACTTAAAATTTCGGGATTCCTTAGCGATGCATTAAATGCATTAAATTTAATTTTTTTTACCCAGATTTGATAACGATCAGTTCATAAAGAGTTGAGAAAATCTTGCTAACATACTTCAGTCAGACACGCACACACATACACAGAGGCATACAGAGAGACGAACAGGCACGCAGACACACAGAAACATCTTTCTCTCCGGTCGACATGAAATAGTCTGCCCCCCCCCCCCCTTCCCCCTCATTTTTTTTACGGGAGATTCGTGAAAAGCAAGTGGTTTTCGGTTTCTGTCATATTGGAAACGGAGAAGCTTTGTCCACGGGAGAAAAAGTCTTCTGTGGCAACACCAGCAAGCCCTGAAAAAAAAAGACATTTTCAGACATTTTCATCATCGCCATTGCAACTGACAGAACCGTAAACACCAGAATAGGTGAACTTTGAAATCGGCGCTGATGTCCCTCCATATCACTTCAGCGAAAGTACAAAATGACATAGCGCATGTGGCTTTCACATCGGCCATGACAGAAGAATGTTGCCCACAGGAGGTATGACTACATGTATACATTGATGGGTCAGCCACTGATGCCTATATCCAGTGGAAAGACAGAAGACAATGTCGCCTGTATCCAGTGGAACAACAAGAGATAATGTCGCCTGTATCTAGTGGAACGACAGAAGACAATGTCGCCTGTATCCAGTGGAACGACAAGAGACAATGTCGCCTATATCCAGTGGAACGACAGGAGACAATGTCTCGCCTGTATCCAGTGGAACAAGAGACAATGTTGCCTATATCCAGTGGAACGACAGGAGACAATGTCGCCCGTATTCAGTGGAACGACAGGAGACAAATGTCGCCTGTACCCAGTGGAATGACAGGAGACAATGTCGCCTGTATCCAGTGGAACAAGAGACAATGTCGCCTATATCCAGTGGAATGACAGGAGACAATGTCGCCTGTATCCAATGGAATGACAGGAGACAATGTCGCTTGTATCCAATGGAATGACAGGAGACATGTCTCATGTATCCAATGGAATGACAGGAGACAATGTCGCATGTATCCAATGGAATGACAGGAGACAATGTCGCATGTATCCAATGGAATGACAGGAGACAATGTCGCATGTATCCAATGGAATGACAGGAGACAATGTCGCTTGTGTCCAATGGAATGACAGGAGACAATGTCGCATGTATCCAATGGAATGACAGGAGACAATGTCGCATGTATCCAATGGAATGACAGGAGACAATGTCGCTTGTATCCAATGGAATGACAGGAGACAATGTCACATGTATCCAATGGAATGACAGGAGACAATGTCGCATGTATCCAGTGGAACGACAGGAGACAATGTCGCTTGTATCCAGTGGAATGACAGGAGACAATGTCGCTTGTATCCAGTGGAATGACAGGAGACAATGTCGCCTGTATCCAGTGGAACGACAGGAGACAATGTCGCTTGTATCCAGTGGAATGACAGGAGACAATGTCGCTTGTATCCAATGGAATGACAGGAGACAATGTCGCTTGTATCCAATGGAATGACAGGAGACAATGTCGCTTGTATCCAATGGAATGACAGGAGACAATGTCGCTTGTATCCAATGGAATGACAGGAGACAATGTCGCTTGTATCCAGTGGAATGACAGGAGACAATGTCGCTTGTACCAGTGGAATGACAGGAGACAATGTCGCTTGTATCCAATGGAAACAGAGACAATGTCGCTGTATCCTAGTGGAATGACAGGAGACAATGTCGCTTGTATCCAATGGAATGACAGGAGACAATGTCGCTTGTATCCAATGGAATGACAGGAGACAATGTCGCTTGTATCCAATGGAATGACAGGAGACAATGTCGCTTGTATCCAGTGGAATGACAGGAGACAATGTCGCCTGTATCCATTAGAATGACAGGAGGCAATTCGCTTGTATCCAGTGGAATGACAGGAGACAATGTCGCTTGTATCCAATGGAATGACAGGAGACAATTCGCTTGTATCCAGTGGAATGACAGGAGACAATGTCGCTTGTATCCAGTGGAACGACAGGAGACAATGTCGCTTGTATCCAGTGGAATGACAGGAGATAATGTCGCTGTATCCAGTAGAATGACAGGAGGCAATTCGCCTGTATCCAGTGGAACGACAGGAGACAATGTCGCTTGTATCCAGTGGAATGACAGGAGACAATGTCGCTTGTATCCAATGGAATGACAGGAGACAATGTCGCTTGTATCCAATGGAATGACAGGAGACAATGTCGCTTGTATCCAATGGAATGACAGGAGACAATGTCGCTTGTATCCAATGGAATGACAGGAGACAATGTCGCTTGTATCCAGTGGAATGACAGGAGACAATGTCGCTTGTACCAGTGGAATGACAGGAGACAATGTCGCCTGTATCCAGTGGAACAAGAGACAATGTCGCCTTATCCAGTGGAATGACAGGAGACAATGTCGCTTGTATCCAATGGAATGACAGGAGACAATGTCGCTTGTATCCAATGGAATGACAGGAGACAATGTCGCTTGTATCCAATGGAATGACAGGAGACAATGTCGCTTGTATCCAGTGGAATGACAGGAGACAATGTCGCTGTATCCAGTGGAACAAGAGACAATGTCGCTTGTATCCAGTGGAATGACAGGAGACAATGTCGCTTGTATCCAATGGAATGACAGGAGACAATGTCTCATGTATCCAATGGAATGACAGGAGACAATGTCGCATGTATCCAATGGAATGACAGGAGACAATGTCGCATGTATCCAATGGAATGACAGGAGACAATGTCGCTTGTAGTCCAATGGAATGACAGGAGACAATGTCGCTTGTATCCAGTGGAATGACAGGAGACAATGTCGCCTGTATCCATGGAATGACAGGAGACAATGTCGCTTGTATACATGGAATGACAGGAGACAATGTCACATGTATCCAATGGAATGACAGGAGACAATTTCGCATGTATCCAGTGGAATGACAGGAGACAATGTCGCTTGTATCCAGTGGAACGACAGGAGACAATGTCGCTTGTATCCAGTGGAAGACAGGAGAAATGTGCGCCTGTACCAGTAGAATGACAGGAGCAATATCGCCTGTACCAGTGGAACGACAGGAGACAATGTCGCTTGTATCCAGTGGAATGACAGGAGACAATGTCGCTTGTATCCAATGGAATGACAGGAGACAATGTCGCTTGTATCCAATGGAATGACAGGAGACAATGTCGCTGTATCCATTAGAATGACAGGAGACAATGTCGCTTGTATCCATGGAATGACAGGAGACAATGTCGCTTGTATCCAATGGAATGACAGGAGACAATGTCGCTTGTATCCAGTGGAATGACAGGAGACAATGTCGCCTGTATCCAGTAGACATGGAACTAGGGACGGGCAATGTCGCTTGTATCCAGTGGAACGACAGGAGACAATGTCGCTTGTATCCAGTGGAATGACAGGAGACAATGTCGCTGTATCCATGAATGACAGGAGACAATGTCGCTGTATCCAGTGGAATGACAGGAGACAATGTCGCTGTATCCAGTGGAAAAGGAGACAATGTCGCTTGTATCCATGGAATGACAGGAGACAATGTCGCTTGTATCCAATGGAATGACAGGAGACATGTCGTCTTTGTATCCAATGGAATGACAGGAGACAATGTCGTTGTATCCAATGGAATGACAGGAGACAATGTCGCATGTATCCATGGAATGACAGGAGACAATGTCGCTTGTTCCATGGAATGACAGGAGACAATGTCGCATTGTATCCAATGGAATGACAGGAGACAATGTCGCATGTATCCAGTGGAATGACAGGAGACAATGTCGCTTGTATCATGGAATGACAGGAGACAATGTCGCTTGTATCCAATGGAATGACAGGAGACAATGTCGCTGTATCCAGTGGAATGACAGGAGACAATGTCGCTTGTATCCAGTGGAATGACAGGAGACAATGTCGCTTGTATCCAGTGGAAGACAGGAGACAATGTCGCTTGTATCCAGTGGAATGACAGGAGACAATGTCGCTTGTATCCAGTGGAATGACAGGAGACAATGTCGCTTGTATCCAGTGGAATGACAGGAGACAATGTCGCTTGTATCCATTGGAAGACAGGAGACAATGTCGCTTGTATCCAATGGAATGACAGGAGACAATGTCGCTTGTATCCAGTGGAATGACAGGAGACAATGTCGCTTGTATCCAGTGGAATGACAGGAGACAATGTCGCTTGTATCCAATGGAATGACAGGAGACAATGTCGCTTGTATCCAGTGGAATGACAGGAGACAATGTCGCTTGTATCCAGTGGAATGACAGGAGACAATGTCGCTTGTATCCAATGGAACGACAGGAGACAATGTCGCTTGTATCCAGTGGAATGACAGGAGACAATGTCGCTTGTATCCAGTGGAATGACAGGAAACAATGTCGCTTGTATCCAGTGGAATGACAGGAGACAATGTCGCTTGTATCCAGTGGAATGACAGGAGACAATGTCGCTTGTATCCAGTGGAATGACAGGAGACACTGTCGCTTGTATCCAGTGGAATGACAGGAGACAATGTCGCTTGTATCCATTGGAAGGACAGGAGACAATGTCGCTTGTATCCAGTGGAATGACAGGAGACAATGTCGCTTGTATCCAGTGGAATGACAGGAGACAATGTCGCATGTACCCAGTGGAATGACAGGAGACAATGTCGCTTGTATCCAGTGGAATGACAGGAGACAATGTCGCTTGTATCCAATGGAATGACAGGAGACAATGTCGATTGTATCCAGTGGAATGACAGGAGACAATGTCGCTTGTATCCAATGGAATGACAGGAGACAATGTCGCCTGTATTCAGTGGAACGACAGGAGACAA
>CM060309.1:40351424-40353924 GCA_030674185.1 Monoplex corrugatus
ATTTGAATAACAATCTGGAGTGCCACACTTGATCGTATGCTTTCGTTATATCAAAAAATGTAGCTAAAACACATTGACGTCTTGCAAATTGTTGTTTTATGTTAGTAGTTAGCTTTGTTAGGATTTCTACTGGTGACCTGCCTTTTCGAAATCCTGCCTGATTTACTGGTATTATTTTATTCTTTTCACAATAGTGCATCAGTCTCTTTAAGATTATTTTCTCCATTAGTTTACATACGTGTGATGTTAATGCAATTGGCCTGTAGTTTTTCAGATCGGTATTACATTTACCTGATTTTAGTACAGGAACCACTATTGTTTCTTTCCAGTTGTTGGGCATTTTCCCTCTATTCCAGCATTTTTGAAATATGTCATGTAGCAAAATTATAAAATTTTCTGGTAAATTTTTCAGCATCTCATTGGAAATTGCATCTAGTCCAACTGACGTTTTTTTTACTTGGAAGGGACTGAATGGCATCTTTTAATTCTTGAAGTGTGAGTGATGCATTTATGTAGTGAGTATTGTCAGAGGCAGGATCCTTATATACATCTTTCTTTTCTTCTCCTTCCCTAAAGTCTCTACTAGAGACAGGAAGTCCTTCTACACGACAGGTCTCAGCAAACACGTCTGCAAAAGCTTCTGCTTTTTCCAGTGAGCTAGGAAAAGGGTTATTTTCTAGCTTTACTGGAATTGATGGCAACTTAATCCCGTTTTTCATTAATTTTAGTTTTTCCCAAATCTTTATCATGTCTTTGTGGTCATTTACTTCACATTTACAAAAAGACGTCCAGTGTTGTTCTTTGGCTTGCTCTATGATTCTGTTACACTTAATGTTGGCACTTTTCATTGCTGTATGATTTTCAGGTGACCTGTTTGCTAAATAGATTTTGTATTTTTCTTTCTTTTCGTTCACTGCCTTTTGACAATCCTCATTCCACCAGACATTTCTATGATGTTTTCCTATTTTCGACACTGCAAGTTTTGGAATTGAAATGTTAGCAGCTCTTAAACAGTGAGTTACAGAAAACTTCGTACATGTCGTTTATGTTCATTGCTTCAGATAGATCTGTTCTTGTCTTTTCAAGGATTGCCTTAAAACTGATCCAGTCTGTGTTTTTATAATTAAACTTGGGTAAACTATCTTGTGGCATGGCGTCTATTTTAGTAGTATGGTTTAGGGTAAGACGTATGGGGATGTGATCTGATCCCAACAAGTCATCCTCTGTTTGCCACGTGGCGTTTGGGGCTAGGGATGGTGAGATTAAAGTGAGGTCGATAGCTGTGGGTCTGTGGGTTGGTATATCGGGGATCCGGGTAACGTGTCCGTTGTTAAGTAAATATAAATTGGAATCTACAATATTTTCGATCAACCTGTTGCTTGTTATGTTTGTACAATACTTTTCCCAAAATGGAGCATGTGCATTAAAATCACCTCCAATTATCCACTTGTCGTCCTGATCTTGAAAGTGTCTTAACCATTCAGTGTTCACAGAGTCTGGGCCTCTTGGTAAGTATACAGAGGCCATATTCACAACTAACGATGAGGAAAATTTTATAATGATTGCACATGATGAAATAAATGCGGTAGATTTAGGTACTGGCGATGTTCGTTCACAATAGTTCAGTCCTTCCCGAATGTATATAGCTGTTTGTATACGGCCACCGTCATTTACAGAGTCACATATTGGTGGATAATAAAAACCGGATATTTTAGGTAATTTGGTTTTGATGGTATTCAGCGACTGTAGAAGGATGACATGGACGTTTTTAGAAGAGAGATAGTTACTCAAATATGAGATGTTTTTAACAATGGAACGAGTGTTTCAGTGAAAAATGTTGATATCACTTACTACACACGTCTTCATGAGGAACGGTTGATAAACTTTAGAACAATATGGTAGGTTTAGATAATTAAATATTCATTTAACTTGGAATCAAAAGGTACAAATAACATAAAAACGAAGTAGGTAAACAAGTAAATAATTAAGTAAAACAATATAGTTGAGAGCTGAACGAAGAGGAACTGAATCTGGGCTGAATCTAAAATGACCAGGGAGAGAAGAAAAACTGAGAGTGGAAGCCGGGTCTTTGTTGATGTCGTTGCCGGTTTGATCTCCTCCTCGGTTTTTCCCAGAAAAGCTGATGGATTTGCCTCCCTAAGTTTCTGGCCAGAACGCTCGCCCCTCTGGTGGTTGGATGGACGTCGTCCTGGCTGACTTGAGTGTGACTGATAGTTTGGAGATTATCATTGTTGACGTAGTTGACACTTGCTGCTTTTAGGAGTCGCGCTTTTGTCAGGGCATTAAGAAGCTCTCTTTTAACGTTTAGGTGTTTGTCCCTCACAGGAGCGACCTGACTGACCACTACCTTAGCTTTCGGTAATTGTGTGTTGATGATTTTCACACATATTTCTAGATTTATGCTACATTCAGTGGGCTCCTTTGTTTTCAAATCTGTAATCCCCACATGTAGAACAACACAGTCAGGTTCAGGTGTCAG
>CM060309.1:40361424-40371424 GCA_030674185.1 Monoplex corrugatus
TGGCCGAAAATTTGCGCCTGTCTTGTTTTGTTGTATTAAATACGCGTTCATATTCTTCTTTCGTGTTTTTTCTGGTTCCTGTTTGCTTGAACGCGGGCAGTCACACTTTTTTACTATACAATAAACATACATGTGCAAACACAGAATTGCATGCAAACAACCTTTCCCCACCTTGCCACGTACGCACAAAGATAAAGACAAACTTGCGCTCAAGATAGACGCATGCACATATACGTGCACGTCCGTACTGTGCATAATTTTTTTTAGCGCACGCCTGTGCACACATACTCACACAAGTGTTTTCACACACCCCTTTCTAGAGATGTAATTGGTAAAGATGGTTGTTAGTTTTTATCCCATGAGAAAAAAAGGGAAATTTTTTAGAATGGCATGTCCATCCTGTTTATTATTCCCTTCGCTTTTCTTAAACTCTGGTAATAACGACACAAGCTGTACCATTGTGTTACTGATACTGTGATGTTGTTGGCTTTAATAGTTGTGCTGGTTTAGTTTTCCCGTCGGGATGCAGGGGGCTGTTTCAATATAAAAACATCTCCACCTTCTGGAACTTGTGTGCTAGAAATTGCCTCTTTTCTGTCACTCTCTTTGATTCTGCCTTGTTCATTTGTTTCCCGTCATCTCTTCCTATCATTTTCATCCTTGCTTGTCCATTTACCTGCATGTGTTCTATAAAGGTCTTACATACCTGTATTAGGATTGACGATTGGGTACATATATTGTGAGCATTTCTGGCTCAAAGAAAATATAATGTGCAGAAGCAACTTGAGGAGATGAAGCATTTTTAAAAATTTGTAGTGCATTTAGACATGTCTATACCTTTATATTCAGGTTCGATTTTTAAACCCCGTGATAATAAATTGGAATTGTCAACGCCAGGGAAATCTCTTTGAATCATGTGCACGACTATATTGATAAGTGTACTTAATTTTCTTTTCCAGTGTTTTTTTTTCAGGGCCGTCAAGGTGTTGTATGTATTCAGAGATGGTTATAGCCCTGATATGGTTTTGCGCAGTTGGCTAGACTTTAAACATTAATAGTATAATACAAGCTTAATGAAGATTTGCAAAGAGAACACGTTCTTTATTAATGAATAATTGTTTTCTTTTGATCAATTTACATAAAAAGGACATATTATGATGGCCCGACCATTTTTTGAATTTTTTTTTTCAAATTCTATTACATATCAATGTTTGTTGGCAGAACTATTATTTTTTTCTGTAGATCTCCACTGTTGTAGAAAAGCCTTATTCGTTGGTCTGTTATTACGAACATTCATAAATGGTTTCAAGAAACGACGATTTTTACCCCATCGTCACAAACAAATTATTGGTATCGTTATTATTTTTTAAAGCCCAGCCGTCTGCGTAGAGCCATATCAGGGCTATAATCGCTTCAAAACTTCAACAGGGAAAAAAACATTAAGTACATATATCAGTGCATTCGCGCACATAATCTAAGGACATTCCCTGGCGGACTATGTAGAGCCATATCAGGGCTATAACCGCTTCAAAACATACAAAAGTTTAACAGAAAAAAAAAAAAAAAAGAAAATCAAGTGCACATATTAATGCATTCGAGCACATAATCTAAGGACATGCCCCTGGTGCTGGCCACTCCGTTCAGTTTATCGCACAGGGGATTTAAAAAACATCTGAATACAAATAAAAGCAAATCCAAGAACATCAAAACATATATAAAAAACAGGCATAAATTACCTTAAATTGCTTCTGCATATCTCACCTCCCTAGAGCCAAAAATGCACACCCAATTATTAATCCTGAGGAAAAAAAAACCGTAAGACTTTATCGAACATATACAGGTGAATGGACCAGCAAGGCAGAAAACGATAGGAAGAAATGACAGAAAGCAAAGGAACAAGGCAGAAACAAAGAGAGTGACAGAAAAGAGGAAATTTCTAGCACAGACTGGACTGGTGTTATTTCAAGAGGGATTAATCGCGCTCGGACATCTCCATATGCGTTCCACCCAAATCTGCCAGCAATTATCTGACAGATTTCCTGAGCATGCACAAAACCCTATGCGCTGGCAAGGTCTTGAAACGGGGAAAGGGGAGAAGGGACCCATCAAACACTAAGCTAACACCACCACAATGATGGAAACATTAAGATGGGCAGCGAACAGATCAGGTTTTAATGTTGCGGGCTGGGATAGCACAGAATTTCCAGTAGGTGGGTATACTATTTATACTGGAAGAACCCCCGGCATCCCCACGGGGTGACGAACAAATTAAGTAATACAATATAGCAAATATGCCATCCTACATTTTGTTCTATTAGTAACAAAATCAAGAACACACACAAACATGACCACATCAATAAAAGTTTCTCTGACTGTTCTTACGTCTAATAATAGCATCCAATGTACATGAAAAGACTGTATATTACGATCTCATATTATTTTTACTTTAGCGTTTCTACAGAGACTAAACCTCAAACTTGGTAAGTTTGTACTAATACTGTTGTTTCTTTTCATAAATATAACCTTACTGATCAAAACACAAAAGCGCATGTTGCCCCTTTTCCCCATTTTGCACATCCATCCACACTCCCCCACCCCCACCCACACACACACACACACTCACACACACACACACCACACACACACACACACACACACACACACACACACACACACACACACACACACACACACACACACATTTTATCTCTTTCTAGGGAAATGACTCCCTGTGGGTATGCCGGGGGCTCTTTCAGTATAAATAGTATCCCCACCTTTTGTAAATTCTGTGCTAGAAATTTCCCCTTTTCTGTCACTCTCTTTGTTTCTGCCTTGCTCCTTTGCTTTTGATCATTTCTTCCTATCATATTCTGCCTTGCTGGTCAATTTACCTGTATGTGTTCGATAAAGTCTTACGTACGTTTCCTTAGGATTGATAATTGGGTACATATATTAAGTGCATTTTTGGCTCTAGTGAGGTGAGATATGCGGAAGCAATTTTAGGTAATTTACGCCCGTTTTTATATATGTTTTGGTATCCTTAGGCATGCTTAAAATTGTATTCAGTTGTGTGTTTTTTTTTACCCCCCATGAGATAAATTAGGGGCATGTCCTCAGATTATGAGCGCGAATGCATTGATACGTGTATATAATTTTCTTTTCTTGTTTTTTCCCTGTTGAAGTTTTTGTATGTTTTGAAACGGTTATAGCCCTGATTTAGCTCTACACAATCGGCTGGGCTTTAAACACCAATAACAATATCAACAAGGGAAGTGACTGGAAAATATTTTTTTGGTCTAAAGAAAAGGGAGATTATTGGAACGGCTCGACCATTAATTCATGTGTGTGTGTGTGTTGTCCAATCGCCAGTCATTTTACGTCTTAGCTTTTCAGCAGAATTTCACGTGATTTTTTCAACAGTCCAAGAATTGTGAACTTCACGAAAAAAATATCTTGTAACTTTTCTCGCTGAACACGCTGCGTGTTAATTTAAACGCTTTCAGTACGGGCTATGGTGCAGGTCAGTTTAGGTCTCCAACACACAACTAAACTGTATTTTTATCGACATTTCTTGAAGAACAAGCGTAAATTCCATAAGGAGGAGATGTGCAAAGAAAGAAACCCGAGTATTATCGGTGTCTTCGTTGTTCTTTTATTTTTTCCTGTCATGGAAGATTTCACGGTGTAATGTAGAAGCGACCGCGACCCCCATTGGTGGAGTGGGGCTACAAACATCTGACTGTTTCTAGCGCGTTTGCAGAGGACAGGTAAGTCCATTTTGATGTGGAACTCAAAACAGTCTGAATGAAAGTCAGAGGGCAAACGACTGTGTGACGTGCTTGCGTATCATGTGTATTTTGCATGCCTTTGTCTCTCTGTCTGTCTCTGTCTCTGTCTTTCTGTCTGTGTGTGTCTCTGTCTCTCCCTGTCTCTCTCTCTGTCTCTGTGTCTTTGTCTCTCTGTCTCTCTGTGTCTGTGTCTCTGTGTCTGTCTCGCTCTCACTCTTTCTTGCTCTCTCTCTTTATCTCTGCGTTTGCGTTCGATGGTCATACTTAAGTGTGTGTTGTGTGTGTGTGTGTGTGTGTGTGTGTGTGTGTGTGTGTGTGTGTGTGTGTGTGTGTGTGTGTGTGTTAGCACAAGTGTATAGCAGGAAATTTGTTAATTCAGCGAGTAGTGAAATTGAAGCAGATCTCTATCTGTCGATCAAGAGAATCGAATTTGTTTTTTTTGTAATTTATCTTATAGTAATGATTTCACAGCTGTTCAGTGTTTGTGGGTGCAGTCTGTTTTGTACCGTTAAGGCCAAGTCACATGCAACACATGAAACAATGGTGTGTGTGTGTGTGTGTGTGTGTTTGGTTTTTTTTCATGAGAACGGCCAGACACCACCATGATCGTTGAGAACGGTCCTCTGCAGTGACTTTTTGGCGTATACTGTCTTCACTATTATAGCACATGATTCTCAAAACACCTTTTACTTGTCTGTACTCATTCGCTCATGAGGAAAATATCGCCACCACCAACAAAGCTGCTGAAACATGGCAAATGAAAAAAAAGCCACTGATGCGAAGAGGACACGTTGAGAAGGAAGGAAACGGGTTCTGGTTCGCATATCACTTACCTACAGTGTCGAGAGTAGTTTTACGACATTTTGTTTCGTGTGACATCGCCTTAAGTAGAGCCCAGTTTATGGCGTGGGTAGGAGTGTTCGTGGTAGTTCAAAATGTGAAAATATTTGTCGAAATAACTCGGCTAAAGACAGGTTTTATCAAACAAATATGGCACAAATGTCTGTTGCGATACATTTTTTTTTTGTGTGTGTAATAAACTGCGAGTAACTTAAGATCCGCCAAAATGTCAGCTCTTGAAAACTTGTTTCATATGTCAGTAAGGATTTCTTAGTCATTTTATTGACAAGATTTTCAAACCAAATTTAGAATGTTTGTCGCCGTGCCTATATGTCACCGTGTCCCTCACCATGTTTCATCATATTTTTTTTTTTCAATAAGCGTTCCTGTCACTTTGTCAGTATGTCATTTTCTTTCTGTAGAACACAGGATCTGTATGTCACCGTGTGTGTCTCACCGTGTGTCACTACTTTTTTTGTGTTTCATTGAGGGTGTTATAAATGTCGGCATGTTCGTGTGTCTGTCACCTTTTTTTTCTACTGAAAGTTCTGCGAATGGATTTTGAGACATACACGGATACAGACGTAGTAATATCATTTTCTCAGGCGCAATTTAAAGATCAGCTCCAGTTCCATCAAGGAGAAGTCGTACAAGGCGTTCGTGAGACCCCTTCTTGAATATGCATCATCAGTATGGGATCCATACACACAGAAGAACATAGATAAGTTGGAGGCCATTCAGAGACGTGCCGCCCGTTTTGTGCTCAACCGATATCACAACACGTCAAGTGTCAGCCGATTGATCGACCAACTGGGCTGGCCATCTCTTGAGCAGCGAAGAAGAACCACACGCCTGGGGTTCATTTATAAAATCCACCATGGACTAATCCAGTGCCCAATTATCCGGAGCAAGCTAGTCCCACCACCACCACGACAGCGCCGTACCCACAACCAGCAGTTCTGCCTCATCAACACCAGAACTCAGTACAGAGGTGGCTCATTTCTACCTAGGACTGTTAGGGACTGGAACCATCTTCCCAGTGAAACAGTAGAGGCAGCAACAGTCGACGCTTTTGTGTCGCGAGCCTCCGCCCAACAGTGAGTTTCTGGACACCACGTGGCCCTTACGGTGACGGATTTCATCTATGTCTACGGACAATGAAAATAGTGAAATGATCGGAGCTTACGAATGGACTGTGTCTACAACCCCCCCCCCCTTATGTGCCGGAATGATCATCCTCAAGATCGTGGGCACCAAAGGAAGGGAAGGAATATATACTGAACGCCGATAAAAAAAACAACACATTTATACAGATATGTTGACGTACACAACAGGTGACGCACATAGTGATACAGGTATGTTCCTGGGCGAGACAGATATGCTGTCGGTTGCTACAAAGGTTTTCCTGGTCCATTCAGCATTGTCGTCAATCTGTCTGTTCCTGTTTTCTTTGTAAAAATACCTTTTTAGGATCATTGCACTCAGGCAGGTTACCTTTGTTCTCACCCTTTTTCCCCGTCTCATTTTCTACGCCTCTTTAATGGCCACAGAAGCTGGAACAGTTTTTATAGTGCGATGATGATGATGTCGATGAGGATGATAATCATGATGCTACAGAGTTCCATCTAGGATAAAGACTGCGTGACAGGGCTGTACTCTACGCTTACTATCATAATGTATCCTGGCGTCATCCAGGCCAGAGAGATACAGACACCTGCGGTATCGATCAGAAGATTTGAGCACACGCTCAATGACTCATCTGTGAAGAGGATGAGACTCGACTGTGTGGTCCCCGTCTTTCCAAAGAGCCCATAGCACGCCCAACTCTGGATAGGAGCCGGTTAGAGTCGAAAAATTCCACAATGATTCTTTGAAGGTAATGATGGGGATTCGAACCCACAACCTTCCAGTCAGTAGTCCGTTGCGTTAACCACTACAACACGGCAACTGGCCTGTTCCTTTTTTCTGCCCCATCTTCTTGGCTGGTATTAGTTCGTTCGTTCTTTGATTTAACGTCTTTTCGCTATAAGTGATATTAGACCATTAGTATATACCACTGGTATTAGTCCTTGCAAGGTGATGTTGAAAAGCCCGTTTGATCTCGTAAGTCTCCTCCGTGGGCATGCCAGGGGCTCTTTCAGTATTAACAGTATCCCCACCTTCTGGAAATTTCTGTGCTAGAAATTTCCTCTTTTCTGTCGCTGTCTTTGTTTCTGCCTTGCTCCTTTGCTTTCTGTCATTTCTTCCTATCATTTTTCTATCTTGCTGGTCCATTCACCTGTATGTGTTTTATAGGGCCTTGCATACATTCTCTTAGGATTGATAACTGGGTACATGTGTTAAATATATATTTTTGGCTCTAAGAAAATGTGATGTGCAGGAATACTTTTGGGTAATTTAGGCCCGTTTTCATGTATGGTTTTAGTGTCTTTAGTTATGTTTAAATACGTAGTCAGTTTTTAAAAATTCCCTGTTGATGAATATGGATGGAGTGGTCAACGGAAGGCGCATATCCTTAGAGTATGCACACAAATGCATTGATGTGTTCACTGACTTGTCTTTTCCGTTTTTCCGTGGTGATGTATTCCGTACGTTTTGAGACGGTTAAGTCCCTGTTTTGGCTGTGCTAGTTATGGCTGTGCATAGTTATGGCTGTGCATAGTTATGGCTGTGCATAGTTATGCTGGCATAGTTATGGTGGCATAGTTAGGGCTGGCATAGTTATGGCTTGCATAGTTATGGCTGTGCATAGTTATGGCTGTGCATAGTTATGGCTGTGCATAGTTATGGCTGTGCATAGTTATGGCTGGGCTTTAAACAAAAATAACAATAACAATCTCCCTAAGTTCCCACACCATTTTGGTTTCCTGCTCTTCGCTGTGGTCAGGTCTTCGCAGTGATTCATATGCTGAGCAACGGTTCGATGGACTTCTGTATTAGTAATATGGCTGATGTAAGGGATGTTGAGAGTTCTTCTGGTGTAATTTTTCACTGCTTGGATTTCCATTTGTACTTCTGTGGTCAGCGTTCAGATACATGGCATTAACTTCCAGTGTCCATTTTGACGATGAAATTTTCATTAACAAAACAGTTCCAGCAGATTCTGATATAATTGATCATGACAGAAAAGAGAAAGCATGAGTGTGGCCTGTTATCACGTAACCAGTGCTAAGTTGATGAGGGAGAACAGCAGTAGAAGCAGAAATAAGTGATGATAGTTGTTCTGGGTGATTTTTCAGTTTTCAACCATCGCACTTCTTAGACATCAAACTTTTGAAAGAGTTTTCTTTGCTGTCCTTAGAATTCTCAACATTATTCTTAGAAACAAGATTTCAGTTGCCTCAATTTTGTTCTGACTTTGCGTGTTGACTGTCCACGCGTCACAACCGTACAACAGTATCGGTTCTATATAACACTCAAGAACTCTCTTCCTGATGTTAACTGCCAGGCATTTGTTGGTCAGAACGCTTTTCATCTTATCGATTCTGCTGGATATTTCTGATGTGCATCTACCGTCTGATGAGATGACCGTTCCCAGACATTTCAACTTATCAACCTGTCTTAGTGTTGTGCCATTTGCTGTTATTTTGTTATTTATCGTGTTTTACTGATTACCATGACATCAATCTCCTTGCTATTTAGCTCCAGCCCTTTATTTTTGCTTTCTATTTCTATTATATTCAAATGTTACGTAGGTTTTTTTTAATTTTCTGCAATTAGCATGGTGGTATCTGCGTAATGAATGTTGTTTATAATTTTTCTTCCGACCTTTATCTCGGGGCTTTCTTCTAGGTTCTCATGATGGTTTCGCTGTAAAGTGAAAACAGATCTAGACATATTTCATATCGGCGGAAAAGTATCTTGATTTCACCGTGCTGTGATTCACTTGACAATAGCCGTACTGCTAATTAGGCATTCGGGTTGCTGAAGAAAATGTGACATGCAAGCGTATGGAATCTTTACAGGCCTTTCTCTTAAAATTACCGTCCTGGCAATATTTAATTTTAAACGACTAGTTTCCGCATTTTTGCCCTATGACATTCAATCATATATGAAAATCATCAAACGATTCTAAATTTCAGAATGTGTCTATCTCAAAACGCCCATAAATCGGGTTGGCAGTAATTTTGTGTTGATGGGTCACCAGTTTAAGTCGACGAATAATCACCAAACTGCCACTGCCGTTAACATGGCCTGGCTTCTATGTGTCTGGTGTGTTTCATTGCCATGTGTAACTGTTGTTGGTGACATGGAATTAAGTTTTTTCCCCCTAAACAATGAGAGATGACTAGTATCACCCATGTAAAATTGAAATTGAATTGTTTATTTTTGTCAAAAATTGCAGTGAAAAAGAAAACTCTCGTTGATGTGTGTTAAAGAGTGTGTGTGTGTGTGTGTGTGTGTGTGTGTGTGTGTGTGTGTGTGTGTGTGTGTGTGTGTGTGTGTGTGTGTGTGTGTGTGTGTGTGTGTGTACACATCCACGGAGTGATTGGGGGGGGGGGGGAGGCGTGTCTTCCACAAGATGCCCTTTGTCGTCGGCATGGGAGTAGTACATTTTTGTTGAGGAATCCATCTTCGTTGAGCATGGTTTTTTAAACTGCCATGAGATAAGCATTGAATTGTCCTGACGATAAGCTCTTAACGCCCATTCTGACAACGAAGCTTTGTTAAACGATGATAGACAGTAGGCTACGAAATGACTGACCATTGTAGACGTTGGACAAAGGACATATTTAAACCCATGGATAAACACAGGACAACTCTTGTCATGAATCTGCGATTTTACTTGTATGTTTTTATCCATCATAGCTACTGATTATGACACGGCTTTACATTTTTTTTATTCATTAAGAAATCTTTTTTTGAACCCTTTGACTCCCGCACCCTGTCCACCAAAATCCGCCCTTGACAACCATGCTTAACCCTTTGATTCCCTAACCCTGGAGAGGGTGAGGGAGTCAAAGGGTTAAGTTTTTGCAGTTGGTGGATAGGGTACGGGAGTCAAAGGGTTAACACCGAAATAGTGGTGCTGTACATCAGTTTCAGTTTCTGAAGATTACATCTCCGCCTTTAGCATATATTCACATGTCACTGAAGCCACAGATTTCATGGGATGGAGAGAAATCAAATAGAGCGTAGCATTAGTTGTGAACCTGCGCATGAGCCCTATGCACCGGTAACGCCTACCTATAACATGGGTTCTATTCGCTCTATCGTTGAAACAACTTAGATTTTATTATAGGGGAATTTTCATATTCGTCTACGTTCTGAAAACAACAACAAAAAAACAAACGAGGGCCAAAATGAGTGCATTGTACCAACGCTCTACAGATTCTTGTCATAAAAACACAGCTACAGTCAAACCGACACAC
>CM060309.1:40376424-40431424 GCA_030674185.1 Monoplex corrugatus
ACAGCACAGAACAGCACAGAACAGCACAGCACAGCACAGCACACCATACACACACACACACACACACACACCACACGTTCACACACACACACCTACCTACACACCCACCCACCCACCCACTGTTCCAACTTTTTTTTGCCAAGACTTCAGAAAGGCGAGAAGGCTAACTGGGCTTCAAGGGGAAAGATCTGGGAAATAAAAACTTTCTCTCCATATTTTTTGTGCAAGGTCAGCCGGGCGAATGTCCTGCTTGTCACGATTTTTCAACTGCAGTGGGATCATTTATCGTGCGCAGACCAGAAAGTTTTCTTCTTGCCAGGACCATTGCTGTGTTATCAAGTGTGTTTTGTTTGATGGTTATGGGTCAGCTATGGCTCTGAGCAGTCAGCTGGGCTTCGAATATGACAACAACAACAACAACAACAACAACAACAATAATAATAATAATAATAGCAACAACAACAATAATAATAATAATAATAATAATATAGTAATAATAATGATAATGATAGCAATAGTGATGATGATAGTTATAATGGTAATTAGTATTGATATGTCACGATATAACTAGTGGCATATGACAGGCCTCGATATAACCACTGCTGGTGCCATGACAAAACTATACAATAATTGCTGTTGACATGCTAGGATACAATTTTTGCTGTTGACATAGCAAAATATAATCATCATTGTTTATATGTGACGATATAATAATTATTGTTGACATGACACGATATAACATTTCCTGTAGACGTGCCACGATATAGCTATCATTGCTTGTATGTCACGATATAAACAATGCTGTTTATTTTTTGTTGTTGTTGAAGCTACTTTTTGTGTTCAAAGTGAGATTGCTTTATATCGACCGAAGAGAGGTACGTGTCTATGTGTATGTCTGTGACAATGTGCTGATTTTTTTCTTTCATAATTGCTGTGAAAAGCCACGTCCACTGATAGATCAAAATGTATGAACGTGCATTTGTGTATATGTGTGTGTGTGTGGCGTTTGTGTGGTGTATGTGTGGTGTGTGTGTGTGCGTGAGTTCGAGTGTACGGTGTGTGTGTGTGTGAGAGAAAAAATGAAAGGGAGAGAGGAGGAGGAGGTGGAGGAGGTGGAGGTGGAGGAGGAGGAGGAGAAGGAGGTGGAGGAGGAGGAGAAGAGAGAGAGAGAGAGAGAGAGAGAGAGAGAGAGAGAGAGAGAGAGAGAGAGAGAGAGAGAGAGAGAATACTAGTGTGTTGTGCGTACGAGTGAGGACGAGCGAGTGTCCTGTCACTTATCGTCTTTTCACTGTAAGCGATAATACATTGTGTGTGTGTGTGTGTGTGTGTGTGTGTGTGTGTGTGTGTGTGTGGTGTGTGTGTGTTTGTGTTTGTGTGTGTGTGTTTGTGTGTGTGTGTGTGTGTGTGTGTGTGGGGTGTGTGTGTCTGGTGTGGTGTGTGTGTGAGGTTTGTGTGGTGTGTGAGGTGGGTGGTGGTGGTGGTGTGTGTGTGTATGTGTGTGTGTGTGTGTGTGTGTGTGTGTGTGTGTGTGTGTGTGTGTGTGTGTTGACATGTCACGATATAAGCATTGCTGTTTTTTTTTCCAATCTCCTTTTTTGTTCAAAGTGAGATTGTATTTTATCAACCAAAAAGAGGTGTGTGTATGTGTATGTCTGTGATGATGTGCTGATTTATTTTTCTTTCATAATTGCTATGAAAAAACACATCGACTGATAGATCAAAATATATGAATGTGCGCGTGTGTGTATATGTGTGTGTAGTGTATGTGTGGTGTGTGGGTGACTTAGAGTGTGGGTATATGTGTGTGTGTGTGTGTGTGTGTGTGTGTGTGTGTGTGTGTGTGTGTGTGTGTGTGTGTGTGTGTGCATGCAGAAGTGGTAATGTGAGTGTGTGTGTGTGTGTGTGTGTGTGTGTGTATGGTGTATGCGTATGTATGAGTATTTGCTTGCACATGAATGGAATAATGAAAGTACGTCCTTGTTACGTTGTTGTCACAGAAAGCATGGATACAGTATTACAAATATAAATGACCCATTTGTAGAAAATTGATTTCTCTCATTATCATTGTCATGAGTATACTAAGTGACCATCGTATAACAATTACACCACACAGAAGACTTTTTATTCACTTTAAATAACATCAGGCACACACGCAAATCTCACCATCAACATAAACATATACATAATATATATATATATATATACTCCTAATCATAATTTAAGGGCCACTTCTTCCTTCCTCTCTAATTTTAAGTTGAAATAATTGACAATGTTTAGAATTGATTCTATGTTTTATTTCATCATTTCCACACCTGTTTTGGAAAAAGAAATTAGCACAATGACCCATTAGTGAACAGCACATGCATTTAAAGGAACATCCCCCCCTTTTCAAAAAACAGAAAGTGTCAGATTTGGCCAATCTGTTTTCAATATCGCGTGTGTCCGCCCCGAGCCTGGATGCATGCTTCACAGCGCCTATGCATCGACCCCACAAGGGTACGGAGTGTGTCCTGAGGGATGGCCGCCCACTCGATCTGCAGGATGTCGACCAGCCTGGCCAGGGTGCCCGGTGGGGGGTGGTTGTCCCTGATGCGCCTCCCGAGCACATCCCAGAGGTGTTCAATTGGGTTCAGGTCAGGTGAGCACGCTGGCCAGGCCATACGGACGACTTCATGCTGCTCCAGGAAGTCGGTCACAAGGCGTGTTCGATGCGCAGGTGCATTGTCGTCCTGGAAGATGGCGCCTTGACCAAGGTCCACAAGCGCAGGCAGTGCCACGGCCGCCAGAACCTCGTCCCGGTACCGGACCCCGTTCAGGATGCCGTCAATGGGGAGCAGGGGGTCCGGGTACCACGGCTCATGCCACCCCACACCATCACCGACCCGCCGCCGTACCGGTTATGTTCTTGGACAGTGGCGTCAGCGAACCTCTCCCCTTGACGTCGCCACACCCGAGCCCGGCCATCGTTAAAGGTCAGGGTGAACCTGGACTCATCCGAAAACAAGACCCGGGCCCACTGTTGCCTTGTCCAGGTCACGTGCTCCCTGGCCCAGGTCATGCGGCGCACTCTGTTGACCGGTGACAGCACGGGTCGGACGGCCGGTCTCCGTGACCTCAAGTTTGCCTCATGTAGCCGTCTTCTCACCGTGCTGCAGCTGATGTTAGCACCTGTTGCGTCCCTCAGCTGACCCCTCAAGGTCACCGCAGTGGATGCCCTTTCCCTCAGGACGGAGAGGGCAAGGTAGCGGTCTTGCTGTCTTGTCGTTACTCTGGGTCGACCCGTGTGACGCCTTTCCTGGACTGCTCCAGTCTCATTGAAGCGCTCCAGCAGTCTCTGGATTGTGGAATGCGACACTTCAAGTCGTCTAGCAACTTCCCGCTGCGCTAGGCCTTCATCAAGCAGAGCGAGGGCTCTCCCCCGCTGCTCATCCGTCATCCGTCGTCTTGCAAGCATGGTTAAAACGAACCAAGAACGGGTCCTTTTTATCCTCGTCTGCGGGCAACTTTGGCTGGAGTAGTGTTCAAAAAGGGCTTGCCTTGCACGTGCAAAGCGAATTTTGTCGCTACCTTGCCTGCGTCGTCAGAGAGACCCTGCTGAAGATTCGACAATTTCGTGTGGAAATTGTCTTCCTTGGGCCGCCCATTGCAAATCGGCAAATCCCCAAACACGTGCCAAAAGGAAACTGCAATGTTGTCTGAGCTCTTATCCATTCAGTGACGGCAACGAATTGGAGAAAAGAGTAAGAGAAAATAGGTTATTTCTCCTTTCAAAAATTGACTCAAAAACGTTCCTGGCCCTTCAATAATGACGTGTAGTATATATATATATATATATATATATATATATATATATATATGTATTATGTATATGTTTATATATACATGTATGTGTATATATGTGTGTATGTATATGTATACACGTGTATATATACATGTATGTGTATATATGTGTGTATGTATATGTATACACGTGTATATATACATATATATACACACACATATACATATCCATTTATATACATATACATGGTATCTCCTTTTTACGCACGGGCTTTATTGTTAGACACCAACAACCTTTAAAGAATACTAATTTGTTAATGTGTGTGTATATATGATCAGTGATATACGTTCCTTCTGATGCAATTTTCCAGTTTTTACAAGAGATCAATAGATTTCACCTATTCGGGTTGTCGATTTTGATGTGGTGTTAGCCCTGATATGGCTGTAATAGTCGGCTGGGCAGTAAGCAATATGAACTTGAATACATTTCACCTGATGTGATTTTATGGCTATATTTCTTTGATTACATTTGACTCGCAAGGTTAACGGTGAGCATGGTTTTTAATTGTTGTCTTTTATGTCAATTGGGTTGTCGTTTTTGACGTAGTTTTAGCCCTGATAATGGCTCTAGTAATCGGCTGGGCTAAAAGCAGTATGAACTTGAACTTGAACTTGATCAGTGGTGTCATACTTTCCGTACGTAACTTTCTATAGTATTGACAGAACAGATGCAAATATGGTCAGCTCGTGCTTATAAAGCCGTTTCTTATGAAAATAAACACATGCAAACAAAAAGTGTGTCTGTAAACCACATTGCGTGCGAGCAGATACAGAACTCAAACTTACACATGCACACACGTGCAGACACAAACACCTCTCCATGCACGCACATTTTTCACACATGCACCCGCCTCCCAATATACAATAATATACACTACGCACAAAAAGTTAAGGATCACTTGCACAAAAATTCATAACTTTCAAAATAAGAAAGCCAATGCGTTGAAGTTTGGCAAACATTTAATACCATGCTTTAGTGATAACGATGCACAATTGCCTTCAATTTCGAGCAATCGTTTGGTGTGTACATTTGATCAAAGTGGGTACGTATCGAAATTTGATTTCCCAAAGTCATTGAAATCACAAGACAGGGCATTCTGATGCTCCCAAAAGTTCAGTAATGCGTGTAACCGCCATGGCTGTTGTGGCACTCGACGCAGCGAGTCCTCATCGAGTTGACCAGGTTGGTGAAGATCCTCTGTGGAAGCGCCTGCCACTCAGCTTGCAGCATCTGGTAGAGGTATTGGGCATCCCTGGGAGGGGGGTGGTTGCTCCTCACTTTGCGATCCAGCTCATCCCAGAGGTTCTCAATCGGGTTGAGATCGGGACTGCATGCTGGCCACTCCATTCTGTTGACTCCAGACTGCTGCAGGAAGTCGTTGACCACCCTTGCCCTGTGGGGGCGAGCGTTGTCATCCTGGTAGACAGCCGTCGGTCCCATCTGCTGCAGTGTAGGCACAGCCAGCGGTCGAAGGATCTCATCCCGGTATCGGAGGCCAGTCAGGTTACCCTGTACATGATACAAGGGTGTTCTGTGGTGAAGGCTGAAGGCCCCCCAGACCATTACAGAACCTCCACCAAAGGCCACCTTTTCTTGGACAGTGGTGTCAACAAAGCGTTGCCCTGGGCGCCTCCAGACCCTCAGTCGGCCGTCGTTGTGGTTCATGGTGAAGCGTGATTCATCACTGAACAGGACCTGGGACCATTGCTGACGTGTCCACCTCACGTGACGTCTGCAGAAGGCGCGGCGTGCTGCCCTATGGGCTGGAGTTAAGCGTAGCCGTACAGCTGGGCGACGAGAACGGAGGTTAAACCCATGAAGGCGGTTCCATATGGTCTGCTGGCTGATGTTGATGTTAGTAGCCACCCTCAGATGCCTTCGAATGATGCTGGAAGAGGCTGTTCTTGTCTGCAGGGCTTGTCGTTCTACGAGACGATCTTCACGTGGGTTTGTCTTCTTCGGTCGACCAGATCTGCGTCTTTCATGGACCCTCCCAGTGGCTGTGAAGCGTTGAATCAGTCTGACAATGACCGAGATGGACACCTGAAGTCGCCTGGCCACTTCTCGCTTGGGAACACCATCTTGTAACCATGCAACAGCTCGTCCCCTCTCAAACTCGTTCAATTTTCGTCGTGGAGGCATTGTCAGATCAGGCCAACTACTGGTGGAATGTCTTCTAATAAAGCCAAACAAGAGACAGCATCTCACGCATAAACAGCAGTGCTTGCACGTGCATAATGGTTTTTCCATCTGGCTTGTGCAATGTGTTCAGGCAGAACGGTCCAAAACAAGGTCCTTTTTCGCAAGTTTCCGCTTTTCCGTTTGCGGCCAAGCTCAGTAGTAGAGAATCCCGTGCAATTTTCGCACTAACACAACATCGCCCACTTACAGCTGAACAAGAATTCATAACAATTTGGCTGGACTGAGAAACAAATAACAGTAGCGAACTGAGTTTATTACGCACCTGTTTTCTCATAGTGATCCTTAACTTTTTGTGCGTAACTTACATACACACACACACACATATATATATATATATATATATATATATATATATATATATATATATATATATATATATATATATATATATATATATTGTGTGTGTGTGTGTGTGTGTGTATGTGTGTGTATATATATATGTATATACATACATATGCACATATATATATATATATATGTGTGTGTGTGTGTGTGTGTGTGTGTGTGTGCGTGTGTGTTCGTGTTAATATACATATATATATATGTGTATATATACATATATTGTGTATATACACATATATTCAACTACACGCCCTGATCTTGGCACTAAAATGATGTCCCAATCCAAGCATAAAGAATTGAAACCAGAAAAACAGGAAAATAGAATCAGAACGCGTATTTAATAAAACCAGACAAGACAGGAGCAAATGTTCGGCCAGGAGAGAGGCCTTTGTCAAGTATAAACGTAAGATGACAAACGAACAAACAACAAATACAAAAATTAGGAGAAAAAGGCTAAAACTTCCCTGCTGCTTCGTCCAGTGGGAGAAAAGTTTGGTTTATTAGATACAGGTTCTGATTATATTTTCGTGTTTTTCTGGTTCCTGCTTGCTTGAACGCGGGCGGTCACACTTGTTTTAGATAAAGAATGGAATTTCTTATCTTTTCAGACTCCGTTTTTGCTTTGCAAGGAAAAGCTGGCCGTAACATTGGCCACCCAGAACTTCTAAAATCGATCCTTATAGCTATTTTACTGTCTTAAAACTGATTACAGTATTGTTTTTGCCAGGGTTCCTGGCCCACCTTGATATTTGAAACAATGAAAAAGCCATGGTATAACCTTTGCTGTTGACATGCGACGATATAACCATCATTGCTTGTATGTCACGATATAACCATTATTGCTTATATGTCATGATCTAACCATCATTGCTTATATGTCACGATATAACCATCGTTGTTTATATGTCACGATATAGCCATCATTGCTTATATGTCACGATACCATCGTTTATAAGTCACGATATAGCCATCATTGCTTATATGTCACGATATAACCATCATTGCTTATATGTCATGATCTAACCACCGTTTATATGTCACGATATAACCATCATTGCTTATATGTCACGATATAGCCATCATTGCTTATATGTCACGATATAACAATCATTGCTTATATGTCACGATATAGCCATCATTGCTTATATGTCACGATATAACCATCATTGCTTATATGTCACGATATAACCATCATTGCTTATATGTCACGATATAGCCATCATTGCTTATATGTCACGATATAACCATCATTGCTTATATGTCACGATATAACCATTATTGCTTGTATGTCACGATATAACCATCATTGCTTGTATGTCACGATATAACCATCATTGCTTATATGTCACGATATAACCATCATTGCTTATATGTCACGATATAACCATCATTGCTTATCACGGCTGTGCAAAACTGGCCAAATCGTTCTCTTTAGTTTACTGCGGACGGCAGCTGTAGGCCTGCAAAGCCTGGCATTCCAGAGTGGGGGAAGGGGGTGGGATGCAGGGTCGAGACGGGGTCACGACAGTAGCTGCGGACGAATCCCTTCTTTGTCTGTATTAAAACTTGATCATTTTACCCGATCTTCTCCTGTCTGTAGACACGGAACCTAAAATATCTGGATGTTGATTTTTTGTGATTTACAAGTTTGTTCTAAGTGCCCGCGTTACGTCTAAGAATTAGAATTTGTACCGTTGGCTGAAGTTTGTAATCTACAAACTTTTGCAGTGACTATGTGTTCAGCTGCTGTGCTTTTTTGTTAAAACGTGTATTGTTCACGTGTTAAAACTTCTAATTCCACTGATGCTGATTTTTAGTTCCCCCCCTCCCCCCCTTTTTTTTTTTTATCGTTTTCTCATCCTTTTGTTCTCGTTTTATTTCATCCATTTTTTTTGTTTTTTTTTTGTCGTTGACTTGGAGACTGGTTTCCAAATATATATGTGATGCTGAAGTATTGATGTTTATGAAGTTAAGTGAAAGTCTAAGGATAAGTTACTCACTATAATCTGCTTTGAACATCACATCATTCAGTCTTGTACTCAGAGCACTGTTGTGAGAGAACTGAACAGTTTTGTTGTTTTGATCGTAGTTCTTTCCTTACGTATTAGTGTTAAGTGTTGTGTGTATAATTGAACAATGGCTGTTGTTTATGAACACACTGCAATTTTGCACAATGAGAGACTTCAGTCTTTGTGTCGAGCATGTGGTGGGCGTTCCAGCAAAAAAAAACAACAACAAAAAACAAACAAAGCCCAGGGCTCCCATTCTCTGTCAGTATGTGCTCAAAGTGCTATGCATGGCTGAGAAAACTGAAGATGTCTGTTCCATCGAAAACAATAATGAAAACCAGTCTGTCTGATGTGGAGAAGGCGGCACCAATGTGGGTTAACTTTGATGCAGTTCAGTGTACACTATTCATTACTGTGTTAAAACTTCAACCTGCATTCAACACGCACCCGGCAGTGTGTGATGACCAACCTCTTGACCCCAATTCAGTGGAGTAATTAAAACGCGCACCTCTCCTCTCAGGTTCAGGTCGAAAACTTTCAAGTAAGTGGAGGTGCACGCTGGCATGCTGTAGTTTGTGTGGCATGTTGTTCTGTGTGCATGGAAACTGTCAGGACTGCATTAACGGCGGTTTAAAACAGCAAAATTTTGTGAAATCGGAAATTATCCGTCTCCGTACTTGTGGTTGTGCATGTATTTGAACTAACACTGCAGTCTGCTTTGCCAGTCAAACACATTCGTGTTTGGTATCATTTTAAAGCTCGTGGTTCTGGCCATCCAGCTATCTACAATACACTCTAGTTTGGCCAAAGCGCTTTAAAAAATGTAGCATTTAAAGTCATACCCATTTCCCCCAGTTAAACGCCAGATGTCAGCTATGGCTGCTGACAGGCGATATATAAACAATCTGCCCAGGGAAGGCAGGCATCATGGTCGGGTCACGCATAGGTCAGCGCGCTCGGCTCAGCAACTAAAGGGAAGGGTTGGAACAGCAGTGTTATATGTCACGATACCATCGTTTATATGTCACGATATAACCATCATTGCTTATATGTCACGATATAACCATTATTGCTTATATGTCACGATATAACCATCATTGCTTGTATGTCACGATATAGCCATCATTGCTTATATGTCACGATATAACCATTATTGCTTGTATGTCACGATATAACCATCATTGCTTATATGTCACGATATAACCATCATTGCTTGTATGTCACGATATAACCATCATTGCTTATATGTCACGATATAACCATCATTGCTTATATGTCACGATATAACCATCATTGCTTATATGTCACGATATAACCATTATTGCTTGTATGTCACGATATAACCATTATTGCTTGTATGTCACGATATAACCATTATTGCTTGTATGTCACGATATAACCATCGTTTATATGTCACGATATAACCATCGTTTATATACTCCTAATCATAATTTAAGGGCCACTTCTTCCTTCCTCTCTAATTTTAAGTTGAAATAATTGACAATGTTTAGAATTGATTCTATGTTTTATTTCATCATTTCCACACCTGTTTTGGAAAAAGAAATTAGCACAATGACCCATTAGTGAACAGCACATGCATTTAAAGGAACATCCCCCCCTTTTCAAAAAACAGAAAGTGTCAGATTTGGCCAATCTGTTTTCAATATCGCGTGTGTCCGCCCCGAGCCTGGATGCATGCTTCACAGCGCCGATGCATCGACCCCACAAGGGTACGGAGTGTGTCCTGAGGGATGGCCGCCCACTCGATCTGCAGGATGTCGACCAGCCTGGCCAGGGTGCCCGGTGGGGGGTGGTTGTCCCTGATGCGCCTCCCGAGCACATCCCAGAGGTGTTCAATTGGGTTCAGGTCAGGTGAGCACGCTGGCCAGGCCATACGGACGACTTCATGCTGCTCCAGGAAGTCGGTCACAAGGCGTGCTCGATGCGCAGGTGCATTGTCGTCCTGGAAGATGGCGCCTTGACCAAGGTCCACAAGTGCAGGCAGTGCCACGGCCGCCAGAACCTCGTCCCGGTACCGGACCCCGTTCAGGATGCCGTCAATGGGGAGCAGGGGGGTCCGGGTACCACGGCTCATGCCACCCCACACCATCACCGACCCGCCGCCGTACCGGTTATGCTCTTGGACAGTGGCGTCAGCGAACCTCTCCCCTTGACGTCGCCACACCCGAGCCCGGCCATCGTTAAAGGTCAGGGTGAACCTGGACTCATCCGAAAACAAGACCCGGGCCCACTGTTGCCTTGTCCAGGTCACGTGCTCCCTGGCCCAGGTCATGCGGCGCACTCTGTTGACCGGTGACAGCACGGGTCGGACGGCCGGTCTCCGTGACCTCAAGTTTGCCTCATGTAGCCGTCTTCTCACCGTGCTGCAGCTGATGTTAGCACCTGTTGCGTCCCTCAGCTGACCCCTCAAGGTCACCGCAGTGGATGCCCTTTCCCTCAGGACGGAGAGGGCAAGGTAGCGGTCTTGCTGTCTTGTCGTTACTCTGGGTCGACCCGTGTGACGCCTTTCCTGGACTGCTCCAGTCTCATTGAAGCGCTCCAGCAGTCTCTGGATTGTGGAATGCGACACTTCAAGTTGTCTAGCAACTTCCCGCTGCGCTAGGCCTTCATCAAGCAGAGCGAGGGCTCTCCCCCGCTGCTCATCCGTCATCCGTCGTCTTGCAAGCATGGTTAAAACGAACCAAGAACGGGTCCTTTTTATCCTCGTCTGCGGACAACTTTGGCTGGAGTAGTGTTCAAAAAGGGCTTGCCTTGCACGTGCAAAGCGAATTTTGTCGCTACCTTGCCTGCGTCGTCAGAGAGACCCTGCTGAAGATTCGACAATTTCGTGTGGAAATTGTCTTCCTTGGGCCGCCCATTGCAAATCGGCAAATCCCCAAACACGTGCCAAAAGGAAACTGCAATGTTGTCTGAGCTCTTATCCATTCAGTTACGGCAACGAATTGGAGAAAAGAGTAAGAGAAAATAGGTTATTTCTCCTTTCAAAAATTGACTCAAAAACGTTCCTGGCCCTTCAATAATGACGTGTAGTATATGTCACGATATAACCATCATTGCTTGTATGCCACGATATAACCATCATTGCTTGTATGTCACGATATACGCATTGCTGGTGTTTTTTTCATTCTCCTTTTTTTGTGTTCCAAGTGAAATTGTTTTATTCCCCCGTGGGGATGCTTGGGGCTCTTTCAGTGTAAAGAGTATCCCCACCTTGTGTTCCACAAATTTCCTCTTTTCTGTCACTCTCTTTGTTTCTTTCTTCCTCATTTGCTTTCTGTCATTTCTTCCTATCATAATCTGCCTTGCCGGTCCATTCACTTGTATGTGTTCGATAAAGTCTTACGTTATTTTTTTCCCTTCGGATTGATAATTAGGTACCTGTATTAAGTGCATTTTTGGCTCTAAGGAGGTGAGGCCCGTTTTATATATGCTTTAGTGTCCTTAGGTATGCTTGAATTTGTGTCAGGTGTGTTCTTTGAATCCCCTGTGCGATAAATTGGACGGAATGGTCAAGGTCAGGGGCATATCCTTGGATTGTAAGCACTAATGCATTGATATGTATACTTGATATTACATTCTTTTTTTTTTCTGATGAAGATTTGTATGTTTTGAGGCGGTTATAGCCCTGATGTGGCTCTACGCAGTCGGCTGGGCTTTAAACAATAATAACAACAAAAATTGTTTTATATCAACCGAAGAGAGATATGTATCTATGTGTATATCTGTGACACAAATTTGTAAAGATTTTCTTAGCTGTCTGTGTGTCTGTCTTAAAAACATATGTGACGATTTTCTCAGCTCCTTATGACCAAATTTTGGTTAAAGTGGCAAAAGTACAGGATTGAAAGATAAAACTGAAAGGCGGTGTGCTGGTTCTTTTCTTCCATAATTGCTTTGAAAAATCACGTCCTTTGAGAGATTAAAATATATGTGCATGTGTGTATATGTGTGAGTGTAGTGTGTGTGTGCGCGTGTGTGCATGTATGTGTGTGTGTGTGTGTGTGAGAGAGAGAGAGAGTGGGGAGAGAGAGAGAGGAGGGAGAGGGAGGGAGGGAGAGAGAGAGAGAGAGAGAGAGAGAGAGAGAGAGAGAGAGAGAGAGAGAGTGAGTACTAGTGTGTTGTGCGTACGAGTGAAGACGAGCGAGTGTTGTCATTTATCGTCTTTTCACTGTAAGAGATAATACGTACGTGTGTGTGTGTGTGTAGTGTGTGTGTTGTGTGTGTGTGTGTGTGTGTGTGTGTGTGTGTGTGTGTGTGTGTGTGTGTGTGTGTGTGTGTGTGTGTGTGTGTGTGTGTGTGTGTGTTGTGTGTGGTGTTTGTGTGTGTGTGTGGGGGGTGTGTGGTGTGGGGGGGGGGTAGGTGTGTCTGTTGTGTGTGTTGTGGGGTGTGTGTGTGTATGTGTGTGTGTATAGTGTGTGTGTGTGTGTGTGTGTGTGTGTAAGTGTGTTTTTGCATATGAATGGGATGATGAATCTGAATGTACTCGCTTGTTGAATTGGTGTCACAGAAAACATGGACACAATGTTACAATAATAAATGATCCATTTCTATAAATTGATTTCTCTCATTGTCATTATCATGGGGGTATCAAAAAAACAACAACAAAAAAACACCAAAAAACCCATCATATAACAATGACACCACTGAGACTTTTCATTCTCTTTAAATAATAAAACCAGGAATAGACGGAAACCTCACCTCATAAACAAATTAATATTCTTTGAAGGGTGTTGGTGTCTAACAGTAAAGCCCATGTGTATATAAGAAGATGCTATATATATAGATATATACATACATACAGATGTGGCTATATATATGTACATTATATGTGTGAAAATATATGTGTATATATATATATGTACATTTGTATATGTATATGTATGTAGATATATGATATGATCAGTGATGTAGGTCCCTGGTGAATCAATTTTCCAATTTTTTCAAGAGATCAATAGATTTCACCTAACCGGGTTGTTTTTGACGCGGTGTTAGCCCTGATATGGCTCTGGTAGTCGGCTGGGCAATAAGCAATATGATCTTGAATAGATTTCACCTGATGTTATTTTACAGCTGTTTTTCATAACTTGCATTTTAGACCTGCAAGGTTAATGGTGAGCATGGTTTTTAACTGTTGTCTTTTATCTTAACCTGGTTGTCGTTTTTGATATGATATATGGCTGTAGTAGTCGGCTGGGCTGTAAGCAATATGAACTTGAACTTGATCAGTGATGTCATACTTTCCGTACATGACTTTCTATGGTATTTACAGAATAGATGCAGAACTATGGTCAGCTTGTGCACATACAGTCGTTTCTTATGAAAATCAACACGTGCAAACACAAAACTGCGTCTCTAAACCACCTCTTTCAAGACTGCCTAGTTTGGTTTCTTTATTGTCCGTGGAACGCTCAACATTGTTCTTATCAACCACATTTCAGTTGCCTCAATCTTGTTCTGACATTGCGTGTTGACTGTCCACGCCTCACAACCCTACAACAGTATCGGCTCTAATTTACACTCAAGAACCGTCTTCCTGATGTTAATTGACAGGTATTTGTTGGTAAGAACGCTTTTGAATGCTGTTTGATACGTGTACTTAATGGTCTTTTCCTTTTTTTTCCTGTTGAAGTATTTTGAAACGTTTATAGCCCTGATATGGCTCTATGCAGTCGGTTGGGCTTTAAACAAAAATAACATTAACAACAACAATAACAATTACCCTCACACGCAAGATGTTGAGCTAGCGTACACTCAGACCTGCTCAGCGAGTGATCCTTGATCCTGGATTCAAATTGTTATATTCTCTTTCACACACACGCACACACACGCATGCACGCACACACACGCGAGCACAAGAGAACAGCACACCACACCACACCACACCACACCACACCACACCACACCACACCACACCACACCACAGCGCATCATATACCACACCACACCACACCACACCACACCACACCACACCACACCACACACACACCACACACACATACATATACATGTATATATACATATATACACACACACACTCACAGACACACACACACACACACACACACACACACCACACACACACACACGCACACACGCAACACACACACACACATTGTTCCAAATTTTTTTTGCCAATACTTCAGGAAGGCGAGAAGGCTAAATGGGCTGCAGTTGGAAAGATCTGTGAAGTAACAACTATCTCTCCATAGTTTTTTTTATGCAAGGTCAGCTGGGCGAATGCCCTGCTTTTCACGATTTTCCACACTGCCGTGAGATCATTTAGCGTGTGCAGGCCATAAGTTTTCTTTTTGCCAGCATCATCGTTATGTTGACAAGTGTGTTTTGTTTGATGGTTATAGGTCTGCTATGGCTCTGAGCAGTCTGCTGGGCTTTGAATGTGACAACAACAACAACAACAACAACACGACCACCACCACTAATAACATTAACAACAATAGTGATGGTGATAGTTATAATAGTAATTATTATTGATACGCCACGCTGTAACTATTGGCATGTGACATCTCTCGATATAACCACTGCTGGTGCCGTGGCAAAACGATACAACCATTACTGTTGACATGCTATGACATATCTTTTGCTGTTGACGTGCCAAAATACAACCATCATTGTTTATATGTGACGATATAACCTTTGCTGTTGACGTGTCACGATATAAGCATTGCTGTTTTTTTTCATTCTCCTTTTTTTTGTTCATAGTTAAATTGTTTTATATCAGTCGAGGAGAGGTGTGTGTCTATGTGTATGATTTTTGTCTTTCGTTTTTGGCGTGAAAAATCACGTCCACAGATAGATCAAAATATGAAAACGTGAGCGTGTGTATATGTGTGTGTGTGGTATGTGTGTGTGAATGTGTGTGTCTGCGTGAGTGTGTGAATGTGTGTGTCTGCGTGAGTGTGTGAATGTGTATGTCTGAGTGAGAGAGAGAAAGAGAGAGGGAGAGAGGGGAGAGAGACCTGGAAAGAGAGAAGGGGAGCGAGAGGGAGAGAGAGAGGGAGAGAGAGGGAGAGAGGGAGAGAGGGAAGGAGAGGGAAGGAGGGAGAGAGAGAGAGAGCGAGAGAGAGAGAGAGAGAGAGAGAGAGAGAGAGAGAGAGAGAGAGAATACTTGTGTGTTGTGAGTGTGCGTGAGAACAGGTGAGTGTCGTGTCATTTATCGTCTTTTCACTGTAAGTGATAATACATATGTACGTGTGTGTGTGTGTGTGTGTGTGTGTGTGTGTGTGTGTGTGTGTGTGTGTGTGTGTGTGTGTGTGTGTGTGTGTGTGTGTGTGTGTGTTGTGTGTGTGTGTGTATGTGCATGCATAAGTGGTAAAGTGTGTGTTTATGTGTATGTATGTTGTGTATGTATGTATGTATGTGTATGAGTATTCACTTGCACGTGAATGCAATGATGGCTCTGAATGTACGTGCTTGTTACATTGTTGTCACAGAAAGCATGGATACAGTATTAGAAAGATAAATGACCCATTTCTAGAAAATTGATTTCTCTAATAGTCATTGTCATCATCATCATGTGCCCTGCAGCGTGGTGTTGGCGATCATGGCCCTCCACACTAATCTGTCCCTTGTCGCTGCAAGTACATCTCCCATCCTCTCTGCCCTCTGCCACTCTACAAGTCTGTCCAATATTTTCTCCCTGGGTCTACCTGTTACTCTTTTTTCCTTCAGCTTTCCTGTTGTGACTAGGTTCTCTAATTTCTCTTGCCTCATAAAATATGTCCTATAAATGATGCTTGTCTTTTCCTTATTTTTTCCATTAACCTTTTGACTGCTGCATTCTATTCACCAACTGGAAAAACTTGAACTCTTTGACTTGCTCACCCTATTCACCAGTTTCCTGCAGGAAGCTGGTGGTTAGGGTGAAACAATCAAAGGGTTGACAATGCAGGATGCTGGTGGACGGGGTTTGAGAGTCAAAAGGTTGATGCTGTTCTGGTCTCTGCCTCCGTCAGGACTGCCTTTGCTGTACGTCCACATGTCAACATTCTTCTAGAAACCACATTTCAGCTGCCTCAATCTTGTTCTGACTTTGCGTGTTGACTGTCCACGCCTCACAACCATCCAACAGTATCGGTTGTATTTCACACTCAAGAACTGTATTTGCGCTTGTCTTGTCTTGTTGAAGACGCGTTCTTTTTGGTTTACTTGTTCTTCTGGTTCCTGTATTCCTTATGTTAACTAACAGGTATTTGTTGGTAAAAACGCTTTTCATCTTCTTGAATGCTGTTTGATCCGTGCACTTAGTTTTTGTTTTCCTTTTTTTTCCCGTTGACTGTCCACTCCTCACAACCACACAGCAGTATCGGTTCTATTTAATACACAAGAACTGAACACTCAGGAACTGTATTCCTTGTGTTAGCTGACAGGTATTGGTTGTTGAGAACGCTTTTCATGTTCTTGAATGTTGTTTAATACGTGCACTTAATTTTTGTTTTCCTTTCTTTTTTTTTCCTGTTGAAGTATTTTGAAACAGTTATAGCCCTGATATGGCTCTATGCGGTCGGTTGGGCTTTAAACAAAAATAACATTAACAACAACAATAACAATGATCGTCACACGCAAGATGCTGAGGTAGGGTGCACTCCATATTTTATGCAAGGTCAGCTGGGCGAATGCCCTGCTTTTCACGATTTTCAACTGTTGTGGGATCATTTAGTTTTCTTCTTGCCAGGATCGATGCATTGTTGACAAGTGTGTTTTGTTTGATGATTATATGTCTGCTATGGGTCTGAGCAGTTGGCTGGGCTTTGAATATGATAACAACAGCAGCAGCAACAACAACAGCAACAACAACAACAACAACAACAACAACAACAACACGACCACCACAAATATTAATAATGTTAACAATAGTGATGATGATAGTTATAATAGTACTTATCATTAGTATGCCACGATATAACTATTGGCATACGACATGCTTCGATATAACTACTGCTGGTGCCATGACAAAACGATACAACAATTGCTGTTGACATGCTACGATGTAACTTTTGCTGTCGGCATGCCAAAATACAACCATCATTGTTTATATGTGGCGATATAACAATTGTTGTTGACATGCCACAATATAACCATCATTGCTTATATGTCACAATGTAATCATTGGTGTTTTTTTTTCAGCCTCTCTTTTTTGTTGTTCAAAGTGAAATTGACCGAAGAGGGTACGTATGTCTGTGTATGTCTGTGATG
This sequence comes from Monoplex corrugatus, assembly GCA_030674185.1. Taxonomy (NCBI): domain Eukaryota; kingdom Metazoa; phylum Mollusca; class Gastropoda; order Littorinimorpha; family Ranellidae; genus Monoplex; species Monoplex corrugatus. Next base: position 40,394,053 of record CM060309.1, read on the forward strand.
ATGTGCTAATTTTTTTCTTTATAACTGGTATGAAAAACCACGTCCAGTGATAGATAAGAAGATATGAACGCGCGTGTGTGTGTATGTGTGTGTGTGTGGTGTGTGTGTGTATGTGGTGTGTGTGTGGTGTGTTGGGGGGTGGGGGGTTGTGTTGGGGGGTGGGGGGTTGTGTTGGGGGGTGGGGGGTGGGGGGTTGTGTTGGGGGGTGGGGTGTTGTGTTGGGGGGTGGGGGGTTGTGTTGGGGGGTGGGGTGTTGTGTTGGGGGGTGGGGTGTTGTGTTGGGGGTGTTGTGTTGTGTTGGGTGGTGTTGTGTTGTGTTGGGGGGTGTTGTGTTGTGTTGGGGGGTGTTGTGTTGTGTTGGGGGTGTTGTGTTGTGTTGTGTTGGGGGGTGTTGTGTTGTGTTGGGGGTGTTGTGTTGTGTTGGGGGGTGTTGTGTTGTGTTGGGGGGTGTTGGGGGTGTTGGGGGGTGTTGGGGGGTGTTGGGTTGGGGTGTGTTGGGGGGGTGTTGTGTTGGGGGGTGTTGTGTTGGGGGGTGTTGGGGTGTGTTGTGTTGGGGTGTGTTGGGGGGTGTTGTGTTGGGGTGTGTTGGGGTGTGTTGTGTTGGGGTGTGTTGGGGTGTGTTGGGGTGTGTTGTGTTGGGGTGTGTTGTGTTGGGGTGTGTTGGGGTTACTGGTCCATTCACCTGTATGTGTTCCTTAAAGTCTCAGGTATTTTTTTCGTAGGATTGATAATTGGGTACATGTATTACGTGCAAATTTTCGCTCTTTAAACAGTTTCCTGTCTTATTTTGGAGACTGTAGGGGAGAGAGAGAGAGAGAGAGAGAGAGAGAGAGAGAGAGAGAGAGAGAGAGAGAGAGAGAGAGAGGAGAGAGAGAGAGAGAGAGAGAGAGAGAGAGAGTCATGCAGGTATAACACGGTTACACGTCTTACACTCAGATATATCTTTTTTAAAAACGAAGAAGCACAATGGTGTGTACCGTGTGACGTGCCACTCAGTTTAAAACAACTTACTGAGTGCTTGGAATCGTACGATGTGAGTTATAAGCTCTATACAGCAAACTTCTTGAGGAACCGCTTCAGAGGTGTTCCTTCAGATGCAATTTTCAAGTCTTTACTAAAGATCAGTAGATTTCATCTGACATGATCATATACGTGTGTATGAGAAAGATTTTAAATATATTTAGACTTGAAAGGATTACGATGTGCTTGGTTCATTTTACACTTGCAAGGTTAACGGTGAGCATGGTTTTTAAGTGTTTTTTTTTCCATTCCATCCGGGTTGTCGTTTTTGATGTAGTGTTAGCCCTGATATGGCTCGAGTAGTCGGCTGGGTTATAAGCAATATGAACTTCAATTTTGTGTGTTTGGTTTTTAACTGTTAAGCTTTTAATTAAACTCGAGTTGTTTTAAACGTGGTGTTAGCCATGATATTGCTCTTCTGGTCGTCTGGGCTGTAAGCAATATGAATATGAAAGTTCGCAGTAAGTTTTGTTTCAACCGAGAATATTTCAAGGTAACTGTGACCTCGACAAATATGAAGTGTTTGCGGTTTCTTTTTTGTTTTTTTGTTTTTGTTTTTTGCCTGTGATGATATTGAAAAGCATTGTATGAAAATAGCGATTGTTAGAATGGCTTGACTGTCTCGCCAATTTATTTGACACAGTTTAACACATTTCGTACCGCGTCACGAGATCCTCTTGACTCAGCTTTCTCTCTCCGTGGACCGCAACACGAGGATTTCGTGCCCTGAACCGTAATCTCAGTTTCGAGTATATAATTAGAAAATGACTACATTGCTGACCTGAATCCTTTTCCGGCAAAGGGAGTATACTCTTGTAATTTCCTTTCTGCGTTTGCCCGTTTGAAGCGGCAAAAATGGCAAAAAAAACAACAACCCCAGGCGTAATTTGAGTGTTTCTGAAGTCTCTCTCCTAACATTACTTGGTCAATAGTTAGTACAGTGACCTATTTTCTTGGTAGGAAAAGGGCTAACAGAATGTGGTCTTTGTGATTACATATACCATTTCTGCCTGGATGAAGGTAAGATAAGTCTTTTACTGGAAGTGTCCACGTGCACCTTTCTTGACAGGCATCGTATGCAACTCACCGCCCCCTTTATTCAGTCATCTTACTTTTCTCATCGTTTTCTTCCTATGGAATGGAATGGAATCTTTATTTAATGTCTGTTCACAATAGTGATTTTAGACACACACACACACACACACACACACACACACACACACACACACACACACACACACACACACACACACACACACACACACAGGGAGAGGGAGAAAAAAAGTAGGGGTGGGGGACGTGAATGGGAAGGGGTAGTGGGAGGTTGAATGTAAGAAGGGGAACAATTGCAATTAAGAATTCAGAACATTAAGTGAACTGTCAATTAATAACAGACAACAATTAATTAACTCTTCATAACAATCTGCCAACAGGGGATCTGAGAATCAGCTGGACTACCGAAATAATATTATTTTTATTGTAAAGGATATCTCTAGAGTCAGTACATGAAAAATCGATGCTGTGTTGACAAGTGTGTTTTGTTTGATGATTGTGTCTGCTATGGCTCTGAGCAGTTGGCTGGGCTTTGAATATAACAACAACAACAACAACAACAACAACAACAACAACAACGACAATGTGTTTTTCTCTTTCTTTGCCTTCGCGTGGTTCTCAGGATACCTTTGTGAAGAGGTGGACATTGGCTGTAATCGATACTCGATCATGATGTCTTCAGCTCAAATCTGTCTCAAATATGTCAACTAAGAGTTCTCTTGCTTTTATATTGATTAAATTTATTGTGTGTTGTTGTGGTGTTGTGTGTGTGTGTGTGTGTGTGTGTGTGTGTGTGTGTGTGTGTGTGTGTGTGTGTGTGTGTGTGTGTGTGTGTGTGTGTGTGTGTGTGTGTGTTTCCATGGCTGCATTTCTTTGTTCGTCTCTTTTTAAATGTCAAATTTTGCTCAGAAAGTTCACGTCAGTGTTTGTCGTGTGTACTCATTCCGAAGGACGTTGCCTACTTTTGAGGACACAGTTGTACTTCAAGACTAGGAGTTTTTTTTTATATTTCTCGCGTGTCCCTAAGAAATTTTCCTCTCAAAATTTGTGTTGGTTCTTACTGATTGGAAGAAAGCGCTGTCTGCCTGCCTGTCTGTCTGTGCCTTTCTGTAAACTAAATACATGGGCAAAGATTTATCACTTGTGTATGGACGAGTTTACACCAAGTTTGATCTGATCGAGCTGTTCGGATGCCAGTCAGTGCATAACTTCAAACTGGCTTGATTCTGTGATTGGTGGCTGCGCCCTAAAATAATGCATCATCTTGTAACAGGGACAGTTTTGGCTGTTGATTGCCAGTTTTACCAAACTTTGAGCCACTTGTTTGGCATTTTAATGAATTATGAGCACATTAGTTCCAAAGACATTGAGCAATTTTCGAAGTCACCATTACTTCAAAGATAGTGGCTATTAAGCTTTCCCGAAATTAAAAATATTACCCTGGTGTGCACGGCGTCTTGGTATTAAAATGTGAACGTTGTCCCATTAATGTTGAAAAGATAAAACATTACTCCAGCAGTCTATGACTTCAAAGATAGTGGCTATTTAGCTAGCTGTCTCAAAATTTAAAAGATAGTATCCTGGTGTGCAAAGCTTCTTGATATTGAAAATTTGAATGTTGTGCCATTAATGTTGAAAAGAGAGCGTGTGCCATAACCCTGAGGTCGTCAGGGGATGAAGTGGTCGATCTCCAGATTTTTGCAGGGTTAACATTATAAAGGATGTGCTGTTCTCTTGTCCGTCTCTTAATGATCAGATATCAGTGCTGTGTAAGTTTGAATGACTTTTGACAAATCAGTGTTAGTGGTTACCTTTTAAAAAACAAAGCACCGTGGTGTATATCATGTGAAGAGCTGTTGAGTATCAGACACCTCCTCCTTGATTGCTGCGACTTGTACGATGTGAAAGAAAAGCACTACACGGCGGACTCCTTAAAGAACCTTTTAGGAGACATCCCTCCTGTTGCAATTTTCCAGTTTTTACAAGAGGTCAATAGATTTCATCTGATACAATTTTACGTCTGTTTGTCTTTAACTGCATTTTAGACTTGAAAGGTTGACGGTGAGCATGGTTTTCAACTGTTGTCTTCTACCTTAATGGGTTGGGTTTTGACGTGGCGTTAGCCCTGATATGGCTCTAGTAGTCAGCTGGGCTATAATCAATATGAACTGAACTGAACTGAACAAAGCGTGTATAGACGAGTTTCTACCAAATTTGGTTTGATCCGAGCTGTTCAGATGCAGATGCCAGTCAGTGCATCACTTTAAACTGGCTTGATTCAGTGTTTGGTGGCTGTGCCCTAGAATAAGTATTATCTTGTAACTGGTACGTTTGGCTGTTGATTGCCAGTTTAAACAAAATTTCAGCCACCTGTTTGGCATTTTGATAAATTATGAGCGCATTAGCTTCAAAGACATTGAGCAGTTTTCGAGGTGTGCTAGTTAGCTGTCTGGTAATTAAATGTAATTTTTATTATCCTGGTGTGCACAGCTTCCTGGTATTTAAAATGTGAATGTTGTCCCTTTAAAGTTGAAAAGATAAAACAATTCTCCAACAGTGTAAGACTACAGAGATAGTGCCCCCTGTGGGGATGCCGGGGGCTCTTTCAGTATAAATAGTATCCCCACTTTCTGGAAATTCTGTGCTAGAAATTTCCTCTTCTGTCACTCTCTTTGTTTATTTCTTCCTCCTTTGCTTTCTGTCATTGCATCCTATCATTTTCTGCCTTGCTGGTCCATTCACCTGTATGTGCTCGATAAAGTCTCACGTACTTTTTCTTAGAATTGATAATTGGGTACACGTATCAAGTGCATTTTTGGCTCTAGGGAGGTGAGATACGTGGAAGCAATTTTAGGAAATTTATGCCCGTTTTTATATATGTTCTGGTGTCCTTAGCTTAGGTATGCTTAAATTTGTATTCAGGTGGGTTTTTTTTTCAAATCCCCTGTGCGATGAATTGGACGGAGTGGTCAACGCCAGAGGCAATGTCCGTAGATTATGTTCGCGAATACATTGATATGTGTACTTAATTTTCTTTTCTGTATGTGTGTGTGTTTTTTTTTTTGTCCTGTTGAAGTTTTGTATGTTTTGAAGCGGTTGAAGCCCTGATATGGCTCTATGCAGTCGGCTGGGCTCCAAACAACAATAACAACAAAACAAATAACATAGATGGTGGTTATTTAATTGGTCTCGAAATTTTAAAACGTTATCCTGGTGTGCACAGCTTCTTGATATTGAAAATGTGAATGTTGCCCCATTAATGTTGAACAGAAAGAGCGTGTCCCATGACCCTGAAGTCGTAAGGGGAGGAAGTGGTCGATCTCCAGATTTTTGCAGGGCTCACATTACAAGGGATGTGCTCTTCTCTTCTCTGTCTTTTGCTGATCAGATGTCAGTGCTGTGTAAGTTGGATTAACTTTGGACAAATCAGTGTTAGTGGTTACCTTTTAAAAAACGAAGAAGCACCGTGGTGTATGCCATGTGAAGAGCCGTTGAGCATCAGACACCTCCTCCTTGATTGCTGGGACTTGTACGATGTGAGACAAAAGCATTACACAACAGACTCCTTAAAGAACCTCTTCCGAGACGTCCCTCCTGATGCAATTTTTCAGTTTTTACAAGAGATCAATAGATTTCACCTGACTTGATTTTACGGCTGCTTTTCCATAACTGCATTTTGAAATTGCAAGGTTAAAGCTGAGCACGGTTTTTAACTGTTGTCTTTTATCTTAACCTGTTGTCATTTTTGACTTGGTGTTAGCCCTGATATGGCTTTAGTGGTCGGCTGGGCTATAGGCAATATGAACTTGGAACTTGAACTCGATTGACAAGAATGGAAGTCACTTGGTCTGTGGCTGCTGTTTTGCTCTCTGTTTCCTGTTTTCTATCCAGCAGAAACAGTGGCTTCATCGTTTTGTTATTCATGTATTTATTTATTATTGGACTGGTTACGAATTTTTCATGTTATGTTGTCTTTTTCTGTCTCTTTCACACTCACGCACATGCACGCACACACATGTATACTTGCACATGCACATGCACGCACACTCACACACACACACACACACACACACACACACACACACACACACACACACACACACACACACACACACACACACACACACAGTATCGATTACAGCGAATGTCCAGCTACAGACACACACACACACACACACACACACACACACACACACACACACACACACACACACACACACACACACATATATATCTATATGTATATAAATGTATACATACATACATACATATATATACAAATGTATATATACATATTTATATATATGTATATATATATGTATATATATATATATATTATTATTATTATTATATATATATTATATATATATATATGTATATATATATATATGTGCAACGAAGATTTGTGCAAATGAACAAATGAACAGTCGACTTGTTTTTACCGTCTCAGAGCCATTCTTTACAGAATAATTGACTGGCTTTTGGTGTTGGATACAATTTTCTCTAATGTACAGATCTTAAGTTTGCAATTCAAATTTACTTGGGTTTCCAAGCAACCCATTGTCTGCATTTCCCAATTCGTCTTTGCTTTTATACTCTTTGCCACGTGAACACGTGGCTGTAAAAATAGCTGACTGTTTGGTGCCAGATTCTGAGAGTAAAGTTTCTACTCCCCTTGGAGATCTCAAGTGTTTTGTCACGTGCACAAATGACCGTAAGGATAACTTATTATTTTGGTAGCGGAGTTTTATATTGGGTTTGTCATCATTGCAGACAATACGTAGGTTAGCTAAACATCTTTTAACGCCATTAGTTTTAACCGTCTTTCTTAAAACGGGCTTTTTTCTCTTCTTCTTTCTCATTTATAACTTGAATAGTTTGATCGTGGCTGTTGAGAATCGTCATTATTGCTGTTGTTATCTTCTTTTAATTCTTCGCATTTCTCGTGGGTGGTTTCAAAGGGTTGATTCTGGCCATACACCAGAAAGAAGACTTGTTTTCCCTCCTTTTGCATGGAATCATTCATGTGATGTTGAATGTTATCTCAAAATGTTTTTGAATTTTACGAACGGTGAGTGGCCACATGTAAGATGTCAGCCCAAACAATCAATAAAATAAATAAATGAATACATGAAAATAAATAAATGAATACATAGATAAACAGCGGGAAAGGATAGGGTAGAGGATATAGTTGGACCTCATGGCCTTGGTACACAAAATGAAAGGGGAGGAAAACTTGTAGAATGGGCACAGATGAATGAGTTCATAGTAGGAAACACCTGGTTTGAGCAGCCTATTAGAAGAAAATGGACGAGTCCAGGAGATAATACCAAAAATCAGATTGAATACATCCTGATTAATAAAACATTTAGAAATTATTTACTGTCAGCAAAAACATTACCAGGCGCAGACTGCAACAGTGACCACAATCCTGTAGTGGGAAGATTTAGGCTGAAATTACAGAAAAGGAAAGAGGCCAAAAGCAACATCAAACTAAATCTTGGACTCTTAAAGACAGATGAAATGATACGTCAAAAATTTAATGTACATGTTCAAAACAAATTCAGTGCTCTGGAAGACGTTGGTGACAGTGAAGAACAGTGGACAAAGTTGAGAAATTCGATAAATGAAGCTTGTGAAGAAATCCCTGTAGTAGATAGAAAAGCGAAAAAGAACTGGATGACAAAAGAAATTTTAGGTTTGGTGGAGGAAATAGAAGACCACACAAAACGGATCCTCAGGGTATGTACAGATGATTTGAAGAAATTGTCCACAGGAAAAATACATGCACATCAACTGGTTGCTTAAAATCGGAAGATGGTACGCTTCTCATGGAAAAAGACAAAATAAGCTACGCACAAAAAGTTAAGGATCACTATGAGAAAACAGGTGCGTAATAAACTCAGTTCGCTACTGTTATTTATTTCTCAGTCCAGCCAAATTGTTATGAATTCTTGTTCAGCTGTAAGTGGGCGATGTTGTGTTAGTGCGAAAATTGCACGGGATTCTCTACTACTGAGCTTGGCCGCAAACGGAAAAGCGGAAACTTGCGAAAAAGGACCTTGTTTTGGACCGTTCTGCCTGAACACATTGCACAAGCCAGATGGAAAAACCATTATGCACGTGCAAGCACTGCTGTTTATGTGTGAGATGCTGTCTCTTGCTTGGCTTTATAAGAAGACATTCCACCAGTAGTAGGCCTGATCTGACAATGCCTCCACGACGAAAATTGAGCGAATTTGAGAGGGGACGAGCTGTTGCATGGTTCCAAGATGGTGTTCCCAAGCGAGAAGTGGCCAGGCGACTTCAGGTGTCCATCTCGGTCATTGTCAGACTGATTCAACGCTTCACAGCCACTGGGAGGGTCCATGAAAGACGCAGATCTGGTCGACCGAAGAAGACAAACCCACGTGAAGATCGTCTCATTGAACGACAAGCCCTGCAGACAAGAACAGCCTCTTCCAGCATCATTCGAAGGCAGCTGAGGGTGGCTACTAACATCAACATCAGCCAGCAGACCATACGGAACCGCCTTCATGGGTTTAACCTCCGTTCTCGTTGCCCAGCTGTACGGCCACGCTTAACTCCAGCCCATAGGGCAGCACGCCGCGCCTTCTGCAGACGTCACGTGAGGTGGACACGTCAGCAATGGTCCCAGGTCCTGTTCAGTGATGAATCACGCTTCACCATGAACCACAACGACGGCCGACTGAGGGTCTGGAGGCGCCCAGGGCAACGCTTTATTGACACCACTGTCCAAGAAAAGGTGGCCTTTGGTGGAGGTTCTGTAATGGTCTGGGGGGCCTTCAGCCTTCACCACAGAACACCCTTGTATCATGTACAGGGTAACCTGACTGGCCTCCGATACCGGGATGAGATCCTTCGACCGCTGGCTGTGCCAACACTGCAGCAGATGGGACCGACGGCTGTCTACCAGGATGACAACGCTCGCCCCCACAGGGCAAGGGTGGTCAACGACTTCCTGCAGCAGTCTGGAGTCAACAGAATGGAGTGGCCAGCATGCAGTCCCGATCTCAACCCGATTGAGAACCTCTGGGATGAGCTGGATCGCAAAGTGAGGAGCAACCACCCCCCTCCCAGGGATGCCCAACACCTCTACCAGATGCTGCAGGATGAATGGCAGGCGCTTCCACAGAGGATCTTCACCAACCTGGTCAACTCGATGAGGCTCGCTGCGTCGAGTGCCAGAACAGCCATGTGGTTACACGCATTACTGAACTTTTGGGAGCATCAGAATGCCCTGTCTTGTGATTTCAATGACTTTGGGAAATCAAATTTCGATACGTACCCACTTTGATCAAATGTACACACCAAACGATTGCTCGAAATTGAAGGCAATTGTGTATCGTTATCACTAAAGCATGGAATTAAATGTTTGCCAAACTTCAACGCATTGGCTTTCTAATTTTGAAAGTTATGAATTTTTGTGCAAGTGATCCTTAACTTTTTGTGCGTAGTGTATTAGACAGATGGGGAGAGCACATTAAAGACCTTTTTGAAGATGACAGAAATGTAGAACACATTATAAGAAAGAACTTCGAAGGACCACCCACAATGAAAGATGAAGTTAGAGCAGCATTGAAAAAGATGAAACCAGGAAAAACCCCAGGACCAGACAACATTACTACAGAGATGATTGAAGCCCTGGAGGAATTCGGTATAGAAAAAATAATAGTCCTCCTAAATGAAATTTACAACACTGGAAAAATCCCCAAAGATATGTCACAATCAATTTTCATTGCACTTCCAGAGAAGACAGGGGCTATACATACATACATACATACATACCTACATACCTACATGCATACATGCATACATGCATACATAGATAAGCAGACAAATAAGTAAATAAATAAATAAATAAATAGATAAATAAATAAATAATAAATAAATAAATGAAAAAACAATAAATGAATAAATAGATAAATACTACTACTACTATAGAACTAATAGTTACGGTAATGATAATAGGAAAAACTGTGTACACCTAGCAAACGCATGCGTGCGTACATGGTATATAATACATACATGCATACATACACACACAACACTACAACACACATACACATATACATACACACATACATACATACATACAGTACACACACAAAATAACACATACATACATACATACAGTACACACACATACATACATTACAATAATACATATATACTATACTAGTACTTATGGTAATGAAAATAGGAAAAACTGTATACACCTAGCAAACACATAGCAGTGAAGGAATGAATAAATAGATAAATAAGTAAATGAATAACTAAATAAATCCAATAGATAGATACATACACACACACATACATACATAGATAGATACATACATAGATACATAGATTCATACATACACACGTATATACATACATGCATACATATATACATACATACATACATACACACACATACATACATACATACATACATATTGCTGCAGTACTATTAATTCCTATAATGATACTAGGAAATACTGTGTACACCTAGAACAGATATTACCCTATTTTTGTATACATTGGAGTTTAATACTCCGAGCCGGTAGCTTTCCTCTTTCGTTTGCCGTCCACACGGTAAGGCAATGGATGTGGCCCATTTTTCCTGTCCCTGCTGTTTGTTATGGAGTTTGTATGTATGTATGTATGTATGTAGGTATGTATGTATGTGTGTGTGTGTGTGTGTGTATGTATGTATGTATGTGTGTGTGTGTGTGTATGTATGTATGTGTGTGTGTGTGTGTGTATGTATGTATGTATGTATGTTGTGTGTGTGTGTGTGTGTGTGTGTGTGTGTGTGTATGTATGTGTGTATGTGTGTGTGTGTGTGTGTGTGTGTGTATGTATGTATGTGTATGTATGTGTGTATGTATGTATGTGTGTGTGTGTATGTATACATGTGTGTATGTACGTGTGTATGTGTGTATGGTGTGTAGTGTATGTATGTATGTATGTATGTGTGTATGTGTATGTATGTAGGTATGTATGTCTGCATGTATGTATGTATGCACGTATGTATGTATGCACGTATGTATGTATGTATGCACGTATGTATGTATGTATGTACGCACGCACGCACGCACGTACGCACGCACGTACGCACTATGTATGTATGTAATCATGTATCTATGTATGCATGCATGCATGTATGTATGCATGCATGTATGTATGTATGCATGCATGTATGCATGTACATGTATGTATGTATGCATGTTTGTATGTACGCACGCACGCACGCACGTACGCACGCACGTACGCACGTACGCACTTATTCATTTATTGATTCATTCATTCATTATTATGTGTTTAATAGTTGTGCACAGTTTTTCCTGTTATCATTACTGTAAGTATTGGTACTATAGTGGTAGTAGTATTTATGGTGGTCAGTGGAATTGTAGTCAGCCATGCTTCCCGTTACTGAGCTTGCAGATAGAAATTTAGCACAATGGACCTAGAAAACACCGAAGGTTTGTTTTGATCTTGCGTCCTTCCGTAAGGACGGTACCATTTCACTGGCGTACAAGTCGTTTTAACGATTAAAGGCTGGAGGAAAAATGATAAACAGCATTCGATACACAGATAACACCGTGCTAATTGTAGAAAATGAAAGGGACCTACAAAACCTTGTGAATATAACAGAAATAGAAAGCAGAAGCAAAGGGTTGGAGCTAAACAGCAAGAAGACTGAAGTCATGGTAATCAGTAAAAAACATGAAATCCCCTCATGCAAAATAACAGCCAACGGCACAACCTTGAGACAAGTTTAAATATCTAGGAACGATCATCTCACCAGACAGCAGACGCACATCAGAAATAGCCAGCAGAATCGGCCAAGCCAAAACAGCATTCAATAATATGAAAAGCATTCTAGCCAACAAATGCCTATCAATTAACAGGAAGAGAGTTCTTGAATGTTATATAGAACCAATACTGTTGTACGATTGCGAGGCGTGGACAGTCAACACGCAAAGCCAGAACAGGATTGAGGCAGCCGAAATGTGGTTTCCAAGAAGAATGTTGAGAGTTCCATGGACAGCAAAGAAAACAAACAAGACATTCTTGATGGAGGCAGACACAAGAAGATCATTGACAAAGAAGATTAGGAAAAAATAAGCCACATTTGTAGGCCATTTTATGAGGAAAGGGGAAGTAGAGCACCTGGTCACAATAGGAAAGCTGGAGGGAAAGAGAACACCAGGTAGACCCGGGGAGAGAATATTGGACGGACTTGCAGAGTGGCTGAGGACAGAGAGGATGGGGGATGTACTTGCAGCGACAAGGGATAGATGCATATGGAGGGCCATGATCGCCAATGCCATGCAGCAGGGCACATGATAATGATGATGAGTTGTTAACAACTTCTCGAAATTTCTAGACAGCCCACCATGGACCTTGAAAACACCGAAGGTTTGGTTTGATCTTGCTTCCTTCCGTAAAGACAGTACCAGTTCATGGCATACAAATAGTTTTATGTAGAACTGTGTCAGAAATTTCCGTAAGGTGTTGTTGCCGCTGCCTTCTGTTCTGCGATTCCCAATCGAGTATTTTGAAAACATATTCCATCTGACAGTTCTGTTTACACTGCTGAATTGACTGCTCTGGTTTTGGCACTTAAAATGGTGTCCAATTCCAAGCGTAAAGATGTTCTCATTTTTGCTGACTCCCTTTCCACTTTGCAGGCAATTGCTGGCCGAAACATTAGTCACCCTGAACTTGTGAAGTTCTTCGAACTGTTTTCTACTCTTACAAATGAAGGTTATGGGAGTGGTTTTGCCTGGATTCCTGGCCACGTTGATATTGTAGGCAAGGAAAAAACTGACTGCCTGGCCAAGAAAGCCACAATAGAAAAGATGTCTAAATCCTTGATTCCTTACACAGATGTCAAATCGAACGTACATAGTTACGGGAGAAATCTGTGGCAGGAGGATTGGAATGAACAGACAGATAACAAACTTTTCCAAATCCGCCCTAGGCTGAAAGAAAATATCTGTTGCAGGGATCCGTAAAAAAGAGACAGTGTTATCTAGGTTACACACTGGTCACACATCCTACACTCATTCGTACCCTTAAAAAAATGAAGAAGCACCATAGTGTATACCATGTGACGAGCCGTTGGGCATTAGACACATCCTCCTCGATTGCTGGGACTTGTACGATGTGAGACAAAAGCACTACACGGCGGACTCTTTACAAACCTCTTCTGAGACGTCCCTCCTGGTGCAATTTTCCAGTTTTTTTAACAAGAGATCAGTAGATTTCATCTGATGTGATTTTACGGCTGGTTTTCTTTAACTGCATTTTAGACTTGCAAGGTTAATGTTGTGCATGGTTTTTAACTGTTTTTTGTCTTAACAGATTGTCATTTTTGACGTGGTGTTAGCCCTGATATGGCTCTAATAGTCGGCTGGGCTGTAAGCAATATGAACTCGGATAGGGTGAAGGAGTCAAAGTGTTAAGTTTTTGTTTTGCTAGCATGGTTGATAATACAGGCTGTTGGTGGACAGGATGCGGGAGCCAAAGGTTAAACTGTAGTGCTGATGTTTTTCACGCTATTTCTTGACACCTGTTTCTTTTGTTGCTCAATATTCGGATACTGAGATCAATATGCTGTGTGATTACTCCAGTTTGTATGAATATTTTTAATTTACGTTTTCATCATTTCTTTTTGTTTAACAATGGACAGACACAAAGAAGCAATATAGAAAGAGAAAATTATTTCAATTTGAACACATCAGAAAAAGGTTCGTTGACATATGAAGAACATATAACTTAAAAAAGACAAATACCGATATTTTAAATGTCAACAGTATTTTACAAAACACAGATAACAATATTTCAAACAATGAAGGTTTCAATACGTGCACCAAGATTTAGGTAAATGTCATGAAAATGCACCAGTTTTCTATTGAGAAAACATTGACATTTATGTCTTCTATTGAGCATTGAAAATTGCCAAGTGAAAGTTTATTTTTTCATCATGCTGCTGTATTTTGAATCTCATAGTTTGAATCATAACTTTAATAGTCGCAGGAAAATAGATATATTTGGAATGCATTTGGAATGCATTTGTATTAATATGAATGTTGAAGATGAGATTCTGTCATTTTAAATTCATTCATCAGTTACAGTGACAGTTTTATTGAAACTTTTAAGTTTCGTTGCTTACTTTTCGTCAGATCTATAGATCTAGCACTTGTTTCATACTTTAAATTTTCGGACAGCCCGCCTTGCATCTCCAAAATACTAGAGGTCATTTTTTTCATTTTATTTTCTTCCGTGAAGACTCCACCAGTTCATTATATGCTTTTATGGCTGTTTTTCTTTCGTTGCATTTTAGACTTGCAAGGTTAACGGTTAGCATGGTTTTTAATTGTTGTCTTTTATCTTAACCGGATTGTCGTTTTTGACGTGGTATTAGCCCTGATATGGCTCTGGTAGTCGGCTGGGCTATAAGCAATATAAACCTGAACTTGAACACCAATTCATTGGCATACAACTCTTATTATGCAGAACCCTGTGAAGAATTTCCGTCGGTCCAATAAATATTCACAGATGGAACAAAGCCTGACGAAGGTGTTGCTGCTGTTGCTGCCACCTTCTGCTATTTCCAATCGACCATTTTCAAAACACATTCCCTCTGATAGTTCCGTCTATACCCCCGAACTGATTGTTCTGGTTTTGGCACTAAAAATAGTGTACCAATCCTAGCATAAAACACACACACACATATTCTCTCTGTCTGTCTCTGTCTGTCTGTCTGTCTTTCAAGTCTTTTCCTCTATCAAACCTGATGGTTACAACGTTGTTCTTGCCTGTTCCCCCCCCCCCCCCCCCCCCCCCCCCCCCCCGTTGATATTCCAGGTAAAGAAAACGCTGAGTGCCATGCCAAAAATCCCACAATGGAAAAGTTGTCAAATCCCTTACCCCCTTGACAGATCTAAAACTCAAAATATAAACTTACGTGAAAAAGTTCTGTCAAGAGAACTGGAACAATCTCTGTGTGTGTGTGTGTGTGTGTGCGCGCGCGCGTCGTGCGCGTGCGTGCGTGCGTGTGTGTGCGTGTGTGCGTGTGTGTGTGTGTGTGTGTGTGTGTGTGTGTGTGGAGAGAGAGAGAGAGAGAGAGAGAGAGAGAGAGAAGAAACGTTTTCAAATCCACCCCGACCTTAACCCTTTAACTCCCGCACCCTGTCACCAGCACCCTGCATTGTCGACCATACTAGCAAAGCAAAAACTTAACCCTGTGATTCCCTCACTCTATTCACCAGCTTCCTGCAGGAAGCTGGTGGATAGGGTGAGGGAGTCAAAGGGTTAAAACATTTTCTCCCATCTGTTCTTGGGAACGTAGGAAAGAGACAGTGTCATGCACGTTACACACGGGTCACTTAGTCTATACTCGTTCATACCTTTCAAAAAATGAAGTAGCATCGTGTACGATTTTACGTCCAAGTATCGTCATCATCATCAAGTGCCTTGCCACATGGCGTTGGCGATCATGGCCTCTATCCCTTGTTGCCGCAAGCACATCTTCCACCCTCTCTGTCTTCAGCCACTCTGCAAATCCGTCCAATACTTAGACTTGCAAGGTTTACGGAGCATGGTTTTTAACTGTTGTCTTGAATTTTGACTGGTTGTCATTTTTGACGTGGTGTTAGCCCTGATATGGCTCTAGTAGTCGGCTGGGCGATAAGCGATATGAACTTGAACTTGAAGAAGCGTCATGGTACTTACTGTGTAATGAGTCAATCAGCATCGAACACCTTACTGAATACTTGGGACTCGCACAAGGTGAGACATAAGCACTACATACAGACTCCTTAAAGAACCTCTTCAGAGAAGTTCCTTCGCACGTAACATTTCAGCTCTCACAGGAGACCAGTATATTTCATCTGATGTGATCATGTAAACAAGAAAGATCTCTAAGTGGATTTAGACATGAAAGTTTAACCATGTACTTCGTTTTTAATTGTTTTGTTATTTAAACTGGAGATGTGTTTAGCGTGATTTTAGCCCTATCTCCCCCGTTGGGTTGCCGAGGGCTCTTTCAGTATAAATAGTATCCCCACCTTCTGGAAATTCTGTGCTAGAAATTTCCTCTTTTCTGTCACTCTTTGTTTCTGCCTTGTTGCCTTGCTTTCTGTCATTTCTACTCATTTTCTGCCTTAATGGTCCATTCACCTGTATCTTTTCGATAAAGTCTTACGTACCTTTTCTTCGGATTGATAATTGGGTACATGTATTAAGTGCATTTTTGGCTCTAAGGAGGTGAGATATGCGGAAGCAATTTTAGGTAATTTATGCCTTTTTTATATATGTTTTCGTGTCCTTATGTATGCTTATATTTGTATTCAGGTGTGTTTTTTAAATTTCCCTTGTGCGATAAATCGGACGGAGTGGTCCTTCGCCGGGGGCATGTCCTTAGATTATGTGTGTGAATGCATTGATATGTGTTCTTAATTTTCTTTTCTTTTTTTTTCCTGTTGAAGTTTTGTGTTTTAAAGCGGTTATAGCCCTGATATGGCTCGGCGCAGTCGGCTGGGCTTTAAACAACAATAAAAGTAAAAGTAAAGTAAAGCCGTGATATGGCTTTAATGGTTGGCTGGACTATGCTTAAACTTGCCAGTATCTAAGCTGTCTTCGTGTGTGTACGCACGTAAAATATCAAACATGCTCTTTAAAGCTCCTGTAAATCATACCATCGTTTTGTGGCTTATGGAAACATAAAAACATACAGCATACAATATGTATACCCACGAAAGATGGCACATGCAGCCTGTGTAACAACATATCACATGCACAGTGTAAGCAGAACAACGCGTGTACACGATCTAAGAAAATTAGAACGCTACTTTAAAAAAACAAAAAACAAAACAAAAACAAAAATAAAATAAAATTAAACAAGATTATAAAAAATAAAAAATAAAAACAAAATAAAACAACAAAAACCAAATCAAACCAAACTAAAAATAACACCCCAACAACAACAACAACACGCACGCATGCACGCACGCACGCACGCACGCACGCACATACACACACACATACACACACACACACACCCCGCAAACGCACACACACACACACGCACGCACGAATACACACACACACACACACACACACACACACACACACACACACACACACACACACACACACACACACACACACACCTCATATATGCTGAAAGAAAAAACAAAAACAAAAACGAAAGAAACAGGAAATCTTACAGTCAACAGTTCCTATCATTGACATTATCTTCGTGGACAGACTATGTTGCCTGACGCTGGCTGCTGTCACAAATGGCTGTAATGACGCCAACGGCTCAACTTGATGGTGTGGACTTAACGCTGCAGCTGTGGACTTAACGCTGCAGCTGTGGACATCATCTCTGACGAACGTAGGGCCAGGAACGAAGGAATACGGCGATGTGCCAATCTAATCGTCAAAGAGAGGGGCTGGAAAAACATGTTGACTCAACGCTAACAAATAATGAAAACGAAAAATGTCGCTGCTCGCTCGGGGAGTGGGGGTGGGGTGGGGGGGGGGGGGGGATGAAGGTGGCGGGGGGGTTAGATCACATTTTTTTGTGGCCATGAGAGCGATGAGGCAGTGATAAGGATCGGTCGTCCACCAGTCAACCGTAAGGGGAAGGTTTTCTTTTTTAACAACCCTAATTTGTCAGTGGAAAGCTGATATAGTTTTTCCTTTCACATTTGCTTCCATGTGCTTTACACACACACACACACACGCACGCGCGCGCGCGCACGCACGCACACACACACACACACACACACACACACACACACACACACGCACACGCGCACGCACGCACACACACACAGACACACACACACAGACACAGAGACACACAGACACACATACACACATACACACATACACACACACACACACACACACACACACACACACACACACACACACACACACACACACACACCACACACACATGCCGATGCTTGAACATGTCATAAAACTCTAGTACAAAAACGAAGGCAAGATGGAATACCTATCCCTTACACAGATGTCAAATCGAAAGTACACAGTTACGTGAGAAATCTGTGGCAGGAGAACTGGAATGAACAGACGGATAACAAACTTTTCCAAATCCGCCCTAACCTGAAAAGAAATTCTCCCATCTGCTGCAGGAAGCTGTAAGAAAGAGACAGTGTTATGTAGGTTACGCACGGGTCACACATCCTACACTCATTCCTACCTTTTAAAAAATGAAGCACCACCATGGTGTATACCGTGTGACGAGCCGTTGAGCATCAAACACCTCCTCCTCGATTGCTGGGACTTGTACGATGTGAAACAAAAGCACTACACGGCGGACTCCTTAAAGAAGCTCTTCCGAGACGTCCCTCCTGATGCAATTTTCCAGTTTTTACAAGAGATCAATAGATTTCACCTGATCTGATTTTACGTCTGTATTTTCTTTAATCAAATTTTATATTTGCAAGGTTAACGGTGAGCATGGTTTTTAATTGTCTTTTATCTTAACGGTTTTTTTTTCGGACGTAGTGTCAGCCCTGATATGGCTGTAGTTATCGGCTGGGCTATAAGCAATATGAACTGAAGTGAACAGATGGAAAATCCAATATGGTGTTATGAGTGTCAGTGAGTGTATCAGTTATTTAGTCTCAAGTGTCATATGGGCCTGCCCATTACTTAACTTGGTGTGTGTGCGCATACACACAGCGGGCCCCAGTGGCTCAGTTAATTTGAGCGTCGGATTCATATGCTAATGACTGTTGGTTCGAATCCCGGTGTGCGCTATATTAAAACTGGCCTTCTCACTGTCCCATCTTAAATCGTCATTCATATTCTGGTGGTGTCAGTATAGGATTAGGCAAGTCCCTCTTCCCCCACTTCCGTGGGATGGTTATCCCGTGGGCCATATCACCTGAGGTGGGTGTCGACTTAAAAACTGAACCAAATCAAATCAAAACGTACACACACCAAGGTGATCACTCGTGTATCATAAAGGTTTTTAAGTGTTCACATGTGTGCCGACGATTGAATTCTAATGCACTGCTCATTTCTGCGTAAAAAACAACAGTTCTTTCTCTGTTTGTCGTGTCTGTCGAATATGCACATGTAGACACACACACACATACACCTACAGACATGCAAACACACACACACACGCACGCACACACACACATACACAAACACACAGGCACACACACACACACCGTTCAAATGGCAGATGCACTGAGATAAGCAGACACTAACCGTTGGAATAAAAAGGAACAAATCGGTGTAGAACTACATACTCGCGCGCACGCACGCACACACACACACACACACACACACACACACACACACACGCACACGCACACGCACACGAAAGGTTTTTACATTTTACAGACATGCAGAAAGACAGTAGAGACACAGCCACACGACTACCCATGCATAAAATTTTATAAAATACGTAAATATGAGGAAAAATGACCATTTCACAAAATCTCTCTCTCTCTCTCTCTCTCTGCGCGCGCACGCGCGCATGCGTGCGTGCGTGTGTTTGACAAGCTGCGGGGTCTATTACAAAGCCTTCCTCGGGTGCGTTTTGTCGTCTTCGCGTTTGTTACACACCTCTACGGAAAAATCACAAAGGCCTTGGAAATCATACATAAATGTATAAAATAAAAAGACGAAGGTTGCCCTGTAACCCTGAGGTCGTAGGGGAGTGAGGTAGCAGATACCTCAAGTTTTCTTGGGGCCAGCATTATCAGGGCGGTAACCATCTCTTCTCCATCACTAGTTTTCCTTCCCTAACTTCTACGACAGACAGATGCGCGTTCACAGTGGGCTTGAATACAGAGGTCGCACTCAACGAAAATTTTGTTCCAAAAAGATTTGCAAACTCGCGCACACAGACTGGACAGCATGTGCTCTACCGCTAAGCCAGACCAGCCCTCCATATTCAGGGGGAGGGGGGGGGGGTGGAGGGGGAGGGGGCAACGTTTAGATCGGGACATTGGATACAAGCTGCTCTCATTATACAGAGGAGTGTTGAAGATTGGATCAGTTTATCCGAAACCTGTGCCATGCATGAGAGGACCCCAACACAAAGTAAAGACCTCAAAGTTCACCAGAAGAATACCGCAGCAAGAAGACTAGTTGGATATGGTAATAATAATAATTACAATATTTATATAGCGCAAAATCTTGATAAAATCAAATCTAAGCGCTGAAGCAGACACACACGCAGGCACGCACGCTCGCACACACACGCACGCACACATACAGACACACACACACACACACACACACACACACACCCACACACACGCATGGCTATAAATGGGGAGAAAGAATAAAAGCAATAAAAGCAAGAATAAAAGCAATGGAAAATTATAGAGAGCATAGCATACAATTATATATTATAACCATGTGATTCCCTCCGAGCGGAGACAGGCTGCAGAGGGGAGGGTTGAGTGAGGTTAGGATTTTATGCAGGAGAGAAAAGGTGAGTTTTGAGAGCGGACTTGAAGGAGACAAAAGTAGGTTGCTGACGGACTGAGAGAGGAAGTTTGTTCCAGGAGAGTGGACCAGAAACAGAGAAGGCTCGTGGACCATAGGTATTGAGCTTAGTGCGTGGAAAGCGAAGAGTCAGAGGATCAGAGGCAGAGCGGAGGGTACGTGAGGGAACATAGATCTCAAGTAGGCTTGACAGGTAATCGGGGGCTGCGTTATTGAGGCTTTTGTAGCACATGGTGTCTAGTTTGTACTGTATGCGCTTTGATACAGGGAGCCAGTGAAGTTGTGCCAGGAGAGGAGATATGTGGTCAGCTTTTTTCTTTTTGAGTACAAGGCGTGCAGCATTGTTTTGAATGCGCTGTAGGATGTGAATGGTGGAGGCAGGAAGACCAGACAGGAGTGAATTGCAATAGTCAATGCGAGACATTATGAAGGAGAGAACGAGTATTTCGTTTTTGTTGTACCGTTGTGAAGCGTGGATAGTAAACACGCAAGATCAGAACAAATTGAGGTAACTGAAACGTGGTTTCTGGGAAGAATGTTGAGAGTTCCATGGACCACAAAGAGAACAGACGAGCCAGTCTTGAAAGAGGCAGGCACAAGAAGATCATAAAAAAAGATCAGGAAGAGACAAGCAAATTTTATAGGACATTTTATGAGGAAAGAGAAATTAGAGCATCTGGTCACAATAGAAAAGCTGGAGGCAAAGAGAACACCAGGTAGATCCAGGGAGAAAATATTGGACGGACTTGCAGGTTGGCTGAGGACAGAGAGGGTGGGAGATGTACTTGCAGCGACAAGGGATAGACTCGTATGGAGGACCATGATCGCAAACGCCGTGCGGAAGGGCACAATCATGATGATGACGATGATGATGTTGCAATATGAACCCTACAGCTTGACAAAAAGGAATTGGAATGCTGTAACATTTTATATGCGAAAATGACAGAACAAACAACAGATTGTCAAGGGAATTGTTTTGTAAAATAGTTTGTGTATTTTGAAGAACAGCCAAGTTGAACAATCACATTGTATGAACCGGTATGTCGTTATATACACATATGCACACACTCATGCGCATGCGCACGTAAACAAGAGATCAGTAGATTTTATCTTATAGTGTCAGACGTATGGGAAATGTGTTTAATTAAATGCAGTTTTGACTTAAAAGGCTAATCGTACATTTTTTTTTTAAACTGACGTCTTTTTAATTAAACGTGGAGTTATTCTTAACATGATGTTAGCCCGGATATGGCTTTTGTCGCCGGTTGGGCCATAGCTCTATGAACTTGAAATCGCAGACAGACGCATGCGCGCACACGTGCGTGCACACACACACACACACACACACACACACTATAAGATGGTATTCCATCGACTGTGGGCGACACCCCGGCAAATAAAGACATCCACATACACACACGCCACACACACACACGCGCGCGCGCGCGCGCGCGTGCACACACACACACACACACTCGGGCACACACACACATACATACTCGTGCGCATGCGCGCACACATTCACACATAAGCACAAGCACACGCACGCGTGCGCACGCGCGCGTGCACACACACACACACAAAAGTGTGCATTTACTTCCGCCTTGCACACGGAAGCACACATTTGCATTCTCTCTCCTTAAACACACATACACACACACACACACACAAACACACACAACACACAACACACAAGACACATACACACACACGCGCGCGCGCACTCACACACATGCACACACGCATACACTTACACACACACACACACACACACATACGCACGCACACACACACACACACGCACACGCACACGCCCACGCACACACACACACGCACACGCACACACGCACGCACACACAGATGCGCACGCGCGCACACACACACACACACACATACACGCGCGCGCTCACCCCTTCTTCTCGATATAGTCATCATAGTCATGCAGTTTATTCCTCCCTTCTTCCCCAAAGTTTAAAACTTGTTACTTCATCGTTTCTTTTCGTACAGATATCGGGACGTCCTTTCATTTCAACAGGCATTACAGTAATGATGAAGACATCCGAGAACCCACATCACAACACGCAGAAGCTAAAAAAACAACAAAAAAATCCCCAGGAAGTTACAACAATACTTGACGACGACGCCGACGACGGCGCCGACAGGCACAACAAAGGATGTTGATGAAGGCAAAGCGAAAGTCCTTGTTGAAAAAGGTGTAGATGATGGGGTTGAGAGCAGAGTTACAGTAGCCCAGCCACAGTACCACGCCGCTTATGGCGGGGTGAATGTCACATGCTCTGCACAATGGCTTCAGCAGGGCGACTAGGAAAAACGGCAACCAGCAGAGGATGAAACAGCCCAGTACCACACTCAGAGTCTTCGCCGCTCGTTTATCCTGAGAAACGTATATCGACCTTCGTTTCTGAGTCAATCTATTGGTCCTGACGCATCTGGCCATCTGACCGACAACCCTGTTGGAGTCTGTGATAGGTATCAGCTTTTTCTTCTGGTTGTCTTGTGCGGGAGGCGTACGGAATGTGACCGATTTACGAGGACTTTCAGGGTACCTTCGTTTCACTCTTTGCTCTGTCTTGTTCTGTGCGTGTTTTACAGAGTCCTTTCCGTCTCCTGACAACATGATGGCGTTCTTTCGCACTAAAGGAGAAGTCATTCGGCACTTTGCAGGATAGTGGTCGGGAAACAGTTCTGAAGAGGACGTGGTGACGACAGAAGAGGAAGAGGTAGCGGTACTGGAATCACAGGAGGGAAGGTTGGAGATCTGACGAATCAGTTTATGTGTGAAGCTTCCGTACGTACGATGCGCAGGACGTTTGTGCAACTGTATGGCAGAAACCATGGTTGTTTTGTAAGCAGCGTCCACCTGACTTGTGATCTGGAAAATGCTGGGTGTAGCGTTGTTGGTACTACCACAGCTGCTGCTGCTGCTTCTTTCTTTGCGGCTCTCATCTTCCTCGGCAATGGCGCTGTCGTAATGGACGACGTACCGTAACGCCATGGAGGAGTTTCTCAAGAAAGCTCCAGAACCTGAAGACCTCCTTCTGCTGTCCCCTGTCCCGGGGCTAAGCCCTGCATGGCAAGGTGATGAAGACGGCTCCTTTTCCGTCACCAGCGGAGTCATAGGAATGCTGATGGACTCCTGCCGATAGCCCCGCTCTGAGATCATCTTAGAGGAACCAGGTCCACATCTCCATTGCTTGGTGCGCTTGCTGGTCTCTCGATAGATGCAGATGTAGGCGAAGAGCATGAAGCACGTGGGCAAGTAGAACGCCCCGATGGTAGAGTACAGCGTGTAGCCGGCGTTCTGGGATATCTTACATTGTCTGGCATCATGTCCCTTCTCCTTCATCCCCCACCCCACAAAGGGCGGCAGGGCAATGCATACGGAGTAAGCCCACACGAGAAAGATCAGGTAGAACGCCCTTCTCAGCGTCCTCCTGCGAGCGTACCTGAGAGGTTCGGTGATGGCGTTGTAGCGGTCGTAGCTGATGGCACAGAGGTTGGCGATGGAGGCCGTGCAGCAGATGACGTCCATGAAGACCCAGAAGTCGCAGACGTCACTGGAGAAGACCCAGTGACCGTGCAGCTGGTACAGCAGGGCCATGGGCGTCACCAGCACCCCCACCAATACGTCACTGACCGCCAGGTTGATCACAAAGCTGTTACTGACCTGAAAACACACACACACACAGATCATATCTACACACACACATACACAGTTCACATCTACAAGGCTGGGACTGGATCCTCATCAACACAATGACATATGCATGTACGTGTGTACGCATAATGTGTGTGTCTGTGTTGCATTATTTTCGTTTGGATTTACATCTTGTCGTAATGAACAGACAGATGACAAACTTTGCCAAATCCGCCCTAGCCTGAAAGAAATAATTCCATCTGCTGCAGATAACCGTAAGAAAGAGACAGTGTTACGTAGGTTACACACAGGTCACACATCCTACACTCATGCGTACCTTTTGAAAAATGAAGAAGCACCATGGTGTATACCGTGTGATGAGCATCAGACACCCCCTCCTCGATTGCTGGGACTTGTACGATGTGAGACAAAAGCACTACAGGGCGGACTCCTTAAAGCAGCTCTTCCGAGACGTCCCTTCTGATGCAATTTTCCAGTTTTTAACAAAAGATCCAATAGATTTCACCTGATATGATTTTACGTCTGTTTTTCTTTAATCAAATTTTATATTTGCAAGGTTAACGGTGTGCATGGTTTTCAACTGTTGTCTTTTATCTTAAGGGGCTATCTTTTTTTTTCTGACGTGGTGTTAGCCCTGATATGGCTGTAGTAGTCGGCTGGGCTATAAGCAATATGAACTGAAGTGAACTGAACATCATGTCATTTTGACATGTTGTTCACGTCAAATATTGTGATGCCAGTGCAAGAGAGTGCGCATCGCCACTGTAGGCTGCCACCTATCCCCCCATATGACTCCAGCAGTCGGCTGGGCTGTAAGCAATATGAACTTGAACTGGACCTATTCCCGTTACCCCCCAACCCCCCAACCTCACCCGCCTTCATCTCTATCCGATAGTTTTTTGTTGTTGTTGTGATGTGTGTTTTGGTTTGTTTTATTATTTGAATTTTGTTCTTCATTTGTTTCAAGTGTGCATGTACTTTTGCAGGCAAATATAATCACAACAGAGTTCTTTCTTTACACAAACACACGCACACGCACACACTCACGGTCGCATGCACGCACGCATGCACGCACACACGCACACGCACACGCACACGCGCACACACACACACACACACACACACACACACTAGTAGGTAGTAGCTTTACATCGCTTTCCGTCTAATATCACTTATAATGAAAAGACGTTAAATCAAGCAACGAAACGCAACACACACACACACGCACACACACACACACACACACACATACACACACACACACACACACACACACAGTCACACATACACACACGAACGCACACATACACAGTTATACATACAGTCACACACATTCACACTCCCACATGCACATGCGCACTCACACAAAACACACACACACACGTTCGCGCGACCGTGAACACAGAGACACACACACATGCACGCACACACACACGCACGCACGCACGGACGCACGCACGCACACACACACACACACACACACACACACACACACACACACATACACACACACACACACTAGTAGGTAGTAGCTTTACATCGCTGGACATCCTGGCACTGGATTTTTCAACAGATTGTACTTGTTTGATGCTTTACTGAGGTGCCGAAATGTGCAGTGTAGGGACAATTCCACTGAAGGCTAGGAGCGCATGTACGGCTTACATGAATATGTCTATGTGTGATTTATGTATGTATGTTATGTATGTGTGTGATGTATGTATGTATGTATGTATGTATGTATGTATGTATGTATGTATGTATGTATGTATGTATGTATGTATGTATGTATGTTGTATGTATGTATGTATGTATGTATGTAATGTATGTAATGTATGTGTGTGTGTGTGTATGTATGTATGTATGTATGTATGTATGTATGTGTATGTATGTATGTGTGTGTGTGTGTGTGTGTGTATGTATGTATGTATGTATGTATGTATGTATGCATGTATGCATGTATGTAATGTAATATAATGTATGTAATGTATATGTTTGTACGTACGTATATGTATATATATGTATGTGTGTATGTATGTACGTACGTACGTACGTATGTATGTGTACATGTATGTATGAACGTATGT
Source organism: Monoplex corrugatus (assembly GCA_030674185.1). Classification (NCBI taxonomy): domain Eukaryota; kingdom Metazoa; phylum Mollusca; class Gastropoda; order Littorinimorpha; family Ranellidae; genus Monoplex; species Monoplex corrugatus. Next base: position 40,420,414 of record CM060309.1, read on the forward strand.
ATGTACGTATGTACGTACGTATGTACGTATGTATGTACGTATGTACGTATGTATGTACGTATGTATGTATGTACGTACGTATGTACGTATGTATGTATGCATGTATGTATGTTAATGTTATTATTGTTTGTGTTATCGTTATTTTCATTTGTGAGTATCATTATTATCGTCGTCATGATAATCATTATCATAGTCTGATAGGTATCCCTCAACTGTTGTCTTTTATCTTAACTGGGTTGTCGTTTTCGACGTGGTGTTAGCCCTGATATGGCTCTAGTAGTCGGCTGGGATATAAGCAATATAAGCAGGCAACCCGGTGGTGATGCCGGGGGCTCTTTCAGTATAAACAGTATCCCTACCTTCTGGAAATTCTGTGCTAGAAATTTCCTCTTTTCTGTCACTTTCTTTGTATCTTTCTTCCTCCTTTGCTTTCTGTCATTTCTTCCTATCATTTTCTGCCTTGCTGGTCCAATCACCTGTATGATTAAAGGACATACACTAGACTGGCTTGTACACAGAGACAGTGACAATATCCTCCAGTCCACTGATGTCATTCAAACTCTCCCTTCTGACCACTACTGCATCCTGAGCCAACTTCAACTATCAAAACCTCCTCCACGTCAAATCTACGTCATGGCCAGAAACCTGTCAACCATCGACTTTCCATCGTTCAACAGCAACCTCCATTCCCAACTCCTCAATTCTCAGCCAACTTCTGCCGACGATCTTGACGCTGTCCTCCGCAATTGCCTCGATCAGCATGCTCCAACCACCCAAAGGAAGGTCTCTCATCGTCCCCCTTCACCCTGGTATGCTGCCGCTGGACCTCAGCTCCAGGCTGCCAAGCGTGAGAGAAGACGTGCTGAGAGACGGATGATCAAACACAAATCAACTGTGCATAAACAATCCTTCCAGTCTGCAAAGAAAGCATTTGATAAACTTGTCCATAGTGCAAAGGTTTCATTCTATAATGCTAAAATTACGTCTGCCACAACTTTTAAACAGCTCTTCAACATTACTAACACTCTTCTCTGTAAAACTAAAAACAGCCCTATACCTTCTCATGTTCCACCTGCTGACCTTCCTCTAGCATTCTCTAACTTCTTTAATGGGAAACTTTTTGACATTCGTGATAGTCTCGATTCGCAAAATACCCCTCCTCTTTCAATGCCTGAACCAACCTTCTCTGGCTGTCCACTGACATCCTTTCAGCCTGTCTCTGAGTCTTTTGTGAAGAAAACTATCAAGGATTCTGCTATCAAAACCAGTGAATTAGACCCCCTCCCGGCTTCTGTTTTGACACAATGTTTGGATACTCTACTCCCATTCTTTACATCTGTCATCAATCATTCACTGGTGTCAGGCATCTTCCCAAGCTCATTCAAATCAGCTATTGTCAAACCTCTCCTAAAGAAACCTTCTCTTGATCCAGATATTCTCAAAAACTACCGGCCTGTCTCCAATCTCCCCTTTCTTTCCAAGGTAACTGAAAAAATTATTTTACACCAACTTCTAGAACATCTTGAATCAAACCATTTATTATATCCCAATCAGTCAGCATATAGATCAGGACATAGCACTGAAACTGCTTTATTGAAAATTGTGAACGATCTTCTGACATCCCTTGATGATGGTGACATTTCTCTTCTCTCTCTCTTAGATTTGTCTGCTGCCTTCGACACTATAGACCATGAGATACTGCTTTGGCGCCTCCACAACTGCTACGGAATTTCTGGCTCCGCTCTCTCCTGGTTTCAGTCATATCTCTCTGACCGCACACAGACTGTATCTGTAAATGGCTTGCCCTCACCTCCCTCAGCCCTCAGATATGGCGTTCCTCAAGGATCCGTCCTGGGTCCAGTTCTCTTTGTTTTGTACACGCAGCCTCTCGCAAATATTATTCTCCGCCATTCTGTATCACATCATAGCTTCTCAGATGACAATCAAATTTACAATTCTGGTCCCATCTCTAATGTAAACAACATCGTACAAACCACTAAAGCCTGCATTTCCGACGTGAAAGACTGGATGACTTGTAACAAATTACAACTAAACCAAGACAAAACTGAAATGATTTTCATTACTCCTAAAAAACTTCTCAACTGTGACTTAATTCCATCTTCCATATCACTGAATGGGACAGACATCACCCTCTCCCAAAAAGTTAAGAATCTAGGTGTCACCATCGACAACACTCTTAACTTTCAGCAGCATGTCTCAAACATCTGTCGTGTCTGTTACCTTGAACTTCGTAAATAGGTTCCATCCGTCATCTCCTTACTCTCGAAGCTACTAAAATATTAGTTTGTGCTTTCGTTCTTTCTCGTCTTGACTATTGTAATTCCCTTCTGTCTGGTTCCCCAAAACAGCTCCTTGACAAACTTCAGAAAGTACAGAACCATGCCGCTCGGCTAGTATTTCGGTCTTCCAAATTTCAGCATGTCTCTCCTCTTCTCCAAGACTTGCATTGGTTACCTGTGTTGAAAAGGATCCAACATAAAATTGCTGTTCAGTGCTTCAGATACTTCGACAATTCTATTCCCTCTTACCTGTCTGAATATCTTCAACTATACGTTCCATCTCGTCATCTTCGTACCTCAGCCGATACCCGCTTATTTCGAATCCCAACTTTTCGAACAAAATCATATGGTGAGCGATCCTTTTCTTTTCAAGCCCCTTCCTCATGGAATTCACTTCCCTACCCGCTGAGGCACAAAACAAGTCTTCAGTCATTTAAATCTGGCTTGAAAACGCATCTCTTTCCTCTCTGAAATTTATTAACCTAAAAGAGCTATGCTGTCTGCGCGCTAGCGTGCTTCTGTGTATGTTATTGCTGTGCGCCTATAGATATGTCTCGGGGTGGGAGGAGGATATGTGTGTGTGTGTGCCAGAGAGTAGGTACTAATATTTGATATTATTAACGGTGTGTATGTGCTTGTGGGATGGAGTGACAGAGGTCCGCCATGTATGATGAAAATTATATTAGGCCTATGTTTCTATGTTCGATGTAATGTGTATTGTACAGTTTGTAAGCGCTTAGGGCTTTCCAGAAAGATTAGGCGCTCTAAATGCCCTTAATAATAATAATAATAATAATGTGTTCGATAAAGTCTTACCTTAGGATTGATAATCGGGTACATGCATTAAGTTCATTTTTGGCTCTAGGGAAATGAGATATGCGCAAAGCAATTTTAGGTAATTTAGCCCCGTTTTCATATATGTTTTAGTGTCGTTAGTTATGTTTAAATTTGTATTCACATTTTGAATACCCATGTGCGATAAATTGGATGGAATGGTCAACGCCAGGGGCATCTCTTTAAATCATGTGCGCGAATGTATTGATGTGTGTACTTAATTTTCTTTTTCTTTTTTACCTGTTGAAGTATTGTGTATGTTTTGAGCTGGTTATAGCCCTGATATGGCTCTGCGGTTGGGCTTTAAACAATAACAGTAACAATTGAAATAGTTATAGTCCTGATATGGCTCTAAGCAGTCAGCTGGGCTTTAAACAAAAATAACAATAACAGTAACTCTGATAGGTAAACAATACACGCATTCAGGTAAATGAATTCTTAAAGGGGTGCCACCGTACCATGGCGATATATATCCCCTTGCAGCGCAGTCTGCATTTTAGGGGGGGAAAGTTCCTTGTGAAAAAACTGCAGTCCATTAAATCCAGTCTGATCAACATCGTCATCACCGTCATTTTTCATCATGTTTCCCCTATGTGACAAATTGGACGGAGTGGTCAACGCCGGGGGCATATCCTTAGATCATGCGCGCGAGTGCATTGACATGTGTACTTCATTTCCTTTTCCATTTCTTTTTTAAACTGTTGAAATATTGTGCATGTTTTGAAATGGTCATAGCCCTGATATGGCTCTAAGCAGTCGGCTGGGCTTTAAACAAAAAATAATAACAAAAAAAAACAACAACATTGTGATTGATTATGACTGTTAGTGTACTTCATAAAACACTGCCCAGTCATTGGGGAAGCGGGGATGCTCTTTCAGTATAAATAGTATCTCCACTTTGGGAAATTCTGTGCTAGAAATTTCCTCTTTTCTGTCACTCTCTTTGTTTCTGCCTTTCTCCTTTGCTTTCGGTCATTTCTTCCTATCATTTTCTGCCTTGCTGGTCCGTTCACCTGTATGTGTTCGATAGTCTTACATAGTTTCTCTTAGGATTGATAGTTGAGTGCATGTGTTGAGTGCATTTTTGGCTCTAGGGAGATGAGATATGCGGAAGCAATTTTAGGTAATTTATGTCTGTATTTGAGTGTTTTGGTGTCCTAAAGTATGCTGGAATTTGTAGTCAGGTGTGTTTTTTTATATCCGCTGTGCGGTAAATTGGACGAAGTGGTCAACGCCGGGGGCATGTCCTTAGATTACGCGCGAATGCATTGATATGTGTACTTAATTTTCTTTTCTTCTCTTTTTTAAACTGTTGAAGTATTGTGCATGTTTTGAAATGATTATAACCCTGATGTGGCTCTACGCAGTCGGCCGGGCTTTAAACAAAAAAATAACAATTACAAAATTGTTGTGGTCGTGTTTGGCTGCTAGAGTAACTCATCATAATTCACTGCCCAGTCATTGAGTAACTTAGAGTTGATGTACATGACCATAATCATAATTCACGATGCAACCATTCACCAAGATAGCTGACAATCAGCTAGACCGTCGAGCTTGTAACACAACGTGTTGTCGTTTTTGACGTGGAGTTAGCCCTGATATGGCTCTAGTAGTCGGCTGGGCTATAAGCAATAGGAACTTGAACTTGAGCTTGTAACACCAGATGCTCGGGATTCAGAGCCAGAGAAATACCACAGTAGTGCCGGATGAATGGAGTGGCAGACACACCTGTGCACATCTACACATAATTACATCAGGTTTCCCGCTGCATTCATCTTCCCAGGAGACTTGTACGATGTGAGACCAAAAGCACTACACGGCGGACTCCTTAAAGAACCTCTTCCGAGACGTCCCTCCTGATGCAATTTTCCAGTTTTTACAAAAGATCAATAGATTTCACCTGATCTGATTTTACGGCTGTTTTTCTTTAATTGCGTTTTAGACTTGCAAGGTTAACGGTGAGCATGGGTTTTAACTGTTGTCTTATTTTAACAGGTTGTCGTTTTTGGCGTGGTGTTAACCCAGATATGGCTGTAGTAGTCGGCTGGGCTATAAGCAGTATGAACTTGAATCTTCCTAGGATTTCCCTTCCCCCCTCCCTTTCTACCAGGCATAAGATGACACCCCCCCCAAAAAAAAAAAAAAAGAAAAAAAAAAAGTGATCGTTCACTGACCTTACGTAGCCGCCTCTCTTTGATGACAGCCACAATGACCAGAGTGTTGCCAGCCAGGGTGAAGAAGATAACGAGGGAGGCAAAGATGGTGATGGTGATGTTGGACACAGAGAAGTTCCACCGGGGGTACTCCACAGCCGACACTGCCGCCGTCACGTCCAATGAAGTGGACACCTTCGTTTCTGTCCCTGACCACTCTCCAGGCGAAACACCACCAAGCTGTCCACTTGTGAAGTCAGGGCCAGCCTGCTTTTGGACTGGACACTGTCCTCCTCTGTCATTGTTGACTGTTCTTTTGCAAGTTCTATCGAGATGTCATTTTATTTTTTTTTCGTTCGTTTTTATTTGCTGTTGCTCCCCCCACACTTATTAGACGAGAATTTTCGTAACACACTGAAGTTCCATCAGTGCTGATTGCTCGCTATAAGAAATTAAACACTTTTCATCAAATCTTCATATAACTGTAAACGGGCCATGGTTTCTTTAAGTTCACATTGTGACAAATGAAACAGCCACTATGGATTATAGACTTTGCGAATATTTTATTCAGCCACTATGGATTATAGACTTTGCGAATATTTTATTCAGCCACTATGGATTATAGACTTTGCGAATATTTTATTCAAAGTGAATACACAGAAGGATGCCGGCAATGTAAATAAACAAGTGCACTGAAAGAAAAATCACTTCATCCGAAAATTAAAACTGGAGAACAAACTGAAATGATGGGAATGTGTTTCTCTGTGCACCAATCCAACCCCACTATGACGAAGACGTGATGAGAACAGGTGTTGTGCGAACGTCAGTTGAGATTGGTGCCAGTGGCGTGATGCGTCGGGCTGCAGAGAGAGAGAGAGAGAGAGAGAGAGAGAGAGAGAGAGAGAGAGAGAGAGAGAGAGAGAGAGATAGAGAGGGAGAGAGGAGAGAGGGAGGGGGAGAGAGAGAGAGAGAGAGAGAGAGAGAGAGAGAGAGAGAGAGAGAGAGAGAGAGAGAGAGAGGAGAGAGAGAGAGAGAGAGAGACTGCACGTCCACTGTGATCAGCAACGCGAACCCAGTGAAAGAGGCAGCCAGTTTTCATCCTCAAGCCTGGTCGATATCTCATTGGTGCCTGTACATCTACGTCAGCGCCTCTGCTGCTCCGTCCTTCATTCACTATACACGACAAAGCGGCATCAATTCCACCCTGATTGGTCAGCTCATGAACACACAAACAAAACAAAACAACAATAACAAAAACAAACAAAACAACAAAACAATATGTACAAAACAAACAAACAATAAACAAAAAAACAAATGAAAACAATAAAACAAAAGAAAACAATAAAACAAAAGAAAACAAAAGAAAACAATAAAACAAAAGAAAACAATAAAAACAAAAAGAAAACAAAAAGAAAACAAAACAAAACAAAAGAAAACAAAAAACAAAAGAAAAACAATAAAACAAAAAAAACAAAAGAAAAAACAAAAGAAAACAATAAAACAAAAGAAAACAAATAAAACAAAAGAAAACAAAAACAAAGAAAACAATAAAACAAAAGAAAACAAAAACAAAAGAAAACAATAAAACAAAAGAAAACAAAAGAAAACAATAAAACAAAAGAAAACAATAAAACAAAAGAAAACAAAAGAAAACAATAAAACAAAAGAAAACAAAAACAAAAGAAAACAATAAAACAAAAGAAAACAAAAGAAAACAATAAAACAAAAGAAAACAATAAAACAAAAGAAAACAAAAGAAAACAATAAAACAAAAGAAAACAAAAGAAAACAATAAACAAAAGAAATAAAACAAAAGAAAACAATAAAACAAAAGAAAACAATAAAACAAAAGAAAACAATAAAACAAAAGAAAACAAGAAAACAAAAGAAAACAAGAAAACAAAAGAAAACAAAAGAAAACAATAAAACAAAAGAAAACAATAAAACAAAAGAAAACAAAAGAAAACAATAAAACAAAAGAAAACAATAAAACAAAAGAAAACAATAAAACAAAAGAAAACAATAAAACAAAAGAACAAAAGAAAACAATAAAACAAAAGAAAACAATAAAACAAAAAACAATAAAACACAAACAGAACAAAACAAAAGAAAGAAGCAAACTAACTCCAAATCCAAAATCAACCAACCAATCAACCAACCAACTAACCCACCCACCCAACGACCCGACCCGATCCGATCCGACCCGACCCGACCCGACCCGATCCAACCTACCGACTGACCATCCATCCATCCACCCACCCAGAGACCAACCCACCCTCCCTCCCTCTCTCGCTCCATCCATCCATCCATCCATCCATCTGCAGTAGCAAGCTGAGGGATGGATTTGAACTGGATTTTCTTCAAGATGGATTCATCATACTCCAACAGTTCTATTTTATCTCCAGTCAAATCTGCCAACAGTTAAATTAATAGGTAAAAATGAGGAAGCACCGTGGTGTCTACCATGTGACGAGCCGTTGAGCATCAGACACCTCCTCCTTGATTGCTGGGACTTGTACGATGTGAGACCAAAAGCACTACACGGCGGACTCCTTAAAGAACCTCTTCCGAGACGTCCCTCCTGGTGCAATTTTCCGGTTTTTACAAGAGATCAATAGATTTCACCTGATATGATTTTACGGCTGTTTTTCTATAACTGCATTTTAGACTTGCACAGTAAACTGTGAACATGGTTTTTAACTGTTGTTTTTAATCTTAACCGGCTTGTCGTTTTTTGAGGTGGTGTTAGCCCTGATATGGCTCTAGTAGTCGGCTGGGCTATACGCAACATGAATATAATAGTTAATAGGTATTGAGCCAACTCTACGCTCTGGCAAGGGGATGGGGAAGGTGGGACTAGGATTCTTAATGCTAAGCTGGCAATGCCACGATGACTGGCACATTGAAATGTACATTGACCACTATCACATTATGTGGATTGACATTAAATGAAATTGAGAACGACCAATACAGTTTTCATGTAGCGAGCTGGAATCAAACTGGACATTCTCCCTGTGGGGATGCCGGGGGCTCTTTCAGTATAAATAGTATCCCCACCTTCTGGAAATTCTGTGCTACAAATTTCCTCTTTTCTGTCACTCGCTTTGTTTCTGCCTTGTTCCTTTGCTTGCTTTTTTTTTTATTCCTATCATTTTCTACCTTGCTGGTCCATTCATCTGTACGTGTTCGATAAAGTCTTTTGTACTTTTTCTTAGGAGTGATAATTGGGTACATTTATTATGGGCATTTTTAGCTCTATGGAGGTGATAAATGCGCAAGCAATTTCAGGTATTTATGCCTGTTTTTGTATATGTTTTGGTGTCTTTAGGAATGCTTGTATTTGTATTCAGGTATGTTTTTTAAATCCCCTGTGCGATAAATTAGACGGAATGGTCAACGCCAGGGCACGTCCTTAGATTATGTGCGTGAATACATTTGTATGTGTACTTAATTTTCCTTTCTTTTCTTTTCTTTTGTTTTTCTTTCTTTTTCTTTCTTTCTTTTTTTGATGCTGAAAGTTTTATATGTTTTGAAGCGGTTCTAGCCCTGATATGGCTCTACGCAGTCGGCTGGACTTTAATTAAGCAACAATAACAGCAACAAACTGAACATATCCGTATCAAGATTCCACGCCTCTCTGAACCGAATCAGCCAGTTTGCCAAAAAGATAACGGATACCCGGATCCGAACCGGGGACCATTCGATCAACAGTCAAACGCTCTATAGCTGAGCTGCATCCCCGAGTTGAACTTAAAATAGGATAACCGTTACAAAACAGCAAATGCACACGTCTCAGCCCAGAAAATAGTTGTTGGAATACCATCAAGTGGCGACAACCTAATGAAATCTGCTCCGCATCTATCGACCAGCTGCATGAAATTTAAGAACGGATTACTGAAAGGGGATAAAGTTTTGTTTGTGAGACAAAAGAGACCAGGGGAAAAAATCGATTGGCGGTGTTCTGAAGAGACAGCTTTGAGGGCATGGTGGGGGTAGAGATAAGGGCTGGGGGTGGGGGTGGGGTAAGGTGAAGGAGAGACAGAGACATCGATCACTGATTGCCCACGACAGCTGCGAAGTGTTTTGAATTCCAGAAATAGACACACACTGTACGCATACACCCATACATACATAACGCACACACGCGCGCACGCCCAATACCCTAGATCTGTGACCAGACATTTAAACAGCAAAAGCAGCAGTAGTAAAAAGAACAACATTACACACATACGCGTGCACGCACGTTCACGCACAGGCACATGTACGCATATGCACACACACACACACACACACACACACACACACACACACACACACACACACACACACACACACACACAACACAGACACACACACGCGCGCGCGCGCGTGCTTAGCATAATGATAAAAGTTTCTTTTGATAAAGATTGACTTGCATTTACATAGCAGTCTACGTTGATTGTGTTTTTTCTCTCTTGACATGTGTAATTTTAGACCTTCGACTTGTTACTTGCATGCTATCTGGCGGTTCAAAGAGAAAGATTAATTTTCAAAAACGGATAATTAGAATTAACCTCACATCATATCAGCTTCCCCGCGTGTGTCGAAACTAAATGAATATGTTAAAACGCTTTTCAGCACAAAAGGCAATGTTATAAAATAAATCAAAACTCGACAGCCTCAATGCCTTGGCGCTTGAGAGGTATGCATTATATTTTCGTCACAGTCAGACCTCTAGAATTGTTTGTTTTCTAAGTGAATCCATATTTTTCCAGTCTTCAAAGTACGCCATGCTTTTTTTTCCAATGAAGTAAATATGTTGTTTACGTTCTGAACAGACGTCATATTAAATTATAATAGGCTCGATGGGGTTGTTGACATTTTCCAATGGTGATGTATATTTCACTGAAAAACACCGAGATCTAAATTAGTTTAAAAAGGGTCATGCGGCTTGGGGCCAAGTGGTTGAGGAGTCAGTAAACTGTATCAGAGATCCGCATGTTAATAAACACGTTGGAGATAACGAAACACATTGAAAAAAAAAACCCAATGTGAGTGCTCAGTTTCTCCATAAGCACAAACGCTTTTAAAGACAGAAGCCGAACAAAAAAAAATCTGTTTTTTTCCCTTCTTTTTCTACAAGCAAACTGCACTTGGGTCTAAATAATCACCGACTAACGTCTGTAAACGTTTGACAACAGGTAATACCAAAGAATTAAGATGGAAGCAGGGAGAATTTTATAATATTAATCAAAGGGCATAACTCTTGAGAATTATCTCCCACGTTGTATAGAACTTCTCAAATCTAACACAGTTTGCGCTACCCATTCAGCTAGCATAGAAGCAGATACAAAGTACAAAAACAGTAAGCTACAGTGTTCTGTAGCTTACTGTTTTTGTACTTTGTATCTGCTTCTATGCTAGCTGAGTGAGCTTACTGTTTTTGTACTTTGTATCTGCTTCTATGCCAGCTCAGTCTTATCACACTTCCATATCAATATGTTCTCCATGTGTAAAAAATTTGCACAGGTTCGATTTTCTTATCCTTTTTTCTTTTTTCAAATCATTACTGGCAGAATGGGAAGGAGCGCATATGGAAATGACCAAGTACAATGAAGAACAAATCCCTCGAACAAATTCCAACTGTCAAAGATCGCTTGACGTCATTTCCGCCACAGACCGCTCGCAAGACTTCAGCAAAGCCTGGAGCGGGCTGTGTGTCAAGTGACGTACATTGCTGTGGCT
>CM060309.1:40433924-40516424 GCA_030674185.1 Monoplex corrugatus
TAAATGGTACTTTTGAAACGTCAGTAGTAATGCTGGTTTTGAAACTTTCAGGAAAAATGCTGGTTTTAAACTTGTCGGCTTCATTCCAAAGAACGCCACTTTGGGACAAATGGAAAGGACTTACTAGTGATGATGATCATGGAAATGTATGTAACCCGGTGACATTAAAGGCCAACTTTGGAACTGGATTCTGTTTCGGCCAATAAACGTAAGGAAGCTCTTTTATTCAGATGTACTATTTGGATGACAAATATTTATTTCCTTAAGATGGTCCTTAGTTTGTCTAAACTTGACAATGGTTTCTTTGTTTCATGGGCATCTAAACTACGCACAAAATGTTAAGGATCACTTGCACAAAAATTCATAACTTTCAAAATAAGAAAGCCAATGCGTTCAAGTTTGGCAAACATTTAATTCCATGCTTTAGTGAAAACGATACACAATTGCCTTCAATTTCGAGCAATCGTTTGGTGTGTACATTTGATCAAAGTGGGTACGTATCGAAATTTGATTTCCCAAAGTCATTGAAATCACAAGACAGGGCATTCTGATGCTCCCAAAAGTTCAGTTATGCGTGTAACCGCCATGGCTGTTCTGGCACTCGACGCAGCGAGTCCTCATCGAGTTGACCAGGTTGGTGAAGATCCTCTGTGGAAGCGCCTGCCACTCAGCCTGCAGCATCTGGTAGAGGTGTTGGGCATCCCTGGGAGGGGGGTGGTTGCTCCTCACTTTGCGATCCAGCTCATCCCAGAGGTTCTCAATCGGGTTGAGATCGGGACTGCATGCTGGCCACTCCATTCTGTTGACTCCAGACTGCTGCAGGAAGTCGTTGACCACCCTTGCCCTGTGGGGGCGAGCGTTGTCATCCTGGTGGACAGCCGTCGGTCCCATCTGCTGCAGTGTAGGCACAGCCAGCGGTCGAAGGATCTCATCCCGGTATCGGAGGCCAGTCAGGTTACCCTGTACATGATACAAGGGTGTTCTGTGGTGAAGGCTGAAGGCCCCCCAGACCATTACAGAACCTCCACCAAAGGCCACCTTTTCTTGGACAGTGGTGTCAATAAAGCGTTGCCCTGGGCGCCTCCAGACCCTCAGTCGGCCGTCGTTGTGGTTCATGGTGAAGCGTGATTCATCACTGAACAGGACCTGGGACATTGCTGACGTGTCCACCTCACGTGACGTCTGCAGAAGGCGCGGCGTGCTGCCCTATGGGCTGGAGTTAAGCGTGGCCGTACAGCTGGGCGACGAGAACGGAGGTTAAACCCATGAAGGCGGTTCCGTATGGTCTGCTGGCTGATGTTGATGTTAGTAGCCACCCTCAGCTGCCTTCGAATGATGCTGGAAGAGGCTGTTTTTGTCTGCAGGGCTTGTCGTTCAATGAGACGATCTTCACGTGTGTTTGTCTTCTTTGGTCGACCAGATCTGCGTCTTTCATGGACCCTCCCAGTGGCTGTGAAGCGTTGAATCGGTCTGACAATGACCGAGATGGACACCTGAAATCGCCTGGCCACTTCTCGCTTGGGAACACCATCTTGGAACCATGCAACAGCTCGTCCCCTCTCAAACTCGCTCAATTTTCGTCGTGGAGGCATTGTCAGATCAGGCCTACTACTGGTGGAATGTCTTCTTATAAAGCCAAGCAAGAGACAGCATCTCATACATAAACAGCAGTGCTTGCACGTGCATAATGGTTTTTCAATCTGGCTTGTGCAATGTGTTCAGGCAGAACGGTCCAAAACAAGGTCCTTTTTCGCAAGTTTCCGCTTTTCCGTTTGCGGCCAAGCTCAGTTGTAGAGAATCCCGTGCAATTTTCGTAATTACACAACATCGCCCACCTACAGCTGAACAAGAATTCATAACAATTTGGCTGGACTGAGAAATAAATAACAGTAGCGAACTGAGTTTATTACGCACCTGTTTTCTCATAGTGATCCTTAACTTTTTGTGCGTAGCTTAGTTCAGATATTGCTGGGATTTGTGCGATATGAGACAAACAATACACGGCGGACTCCTTAAAGAACTTCTACTAAGACGTCCCTCCTGATGAAATTTTCCAGTTTTTACAAGAGATCAATAGATTTCACCTGACGTGATTTTACATCTGAGTATGATTTTTTTTAATTGCACTTTAGACTTACAAGGCTAACGGTGAAGCATGGTTTTTGACTGTTGTCTTTCATCTTACGCTGGTTGTCGTTTTTGACGTGGTGTTAGCCCTGATATGGCTCTAGCAGTCGGTTGGGCTATAAAAAATATGAACTAGAAACTGTCTACTTCAGACCGTTTCTGTAACAGATTTTCAATGGACATACCCGACTGATTGAACTTCACTTGGGAGAATAAAAATCAGTTGTTCTGGACAGGTTGTGGGTATGTCTGCTCTGTTTCTGTGAAGCATTCTGAGCTGAGTTCATACACTAGTATCAATAGATTTCACCTGATATGATTTTACGGCTGTTTTTCTTTAATTGCATTTTAGACTTGCAAGGTTAACGGTGAGCATGGTTTTTAACTGTTGTCTTTTATCTTAACCGGGTTGTCGTTTTTGACGTGGTGTTAGCCCTGATATGGCTCTGGTGGTCGGCTGGACTATGAGCAATATGGACTTGAACTCGTACACTAGTCGCCCATGTTGACTGTAAAGCAAACGATTTTCATCGGTTTATAGTTTCAGGCGTCAAAGACAACCTATGACTGGGCTCCTAGAGTCGCAAGGCGTCATGATCCTTCGTCTGCCTTGACTTTGGAACCCTACATTCGAGCAGACTGGGTTAATTATAGATAACATCTTTCATAACGCAACTTGTATACTTAAAGAAAGGAGACAGCCATGTTGGAGATAATAATTACATAGAAAAAGGTTCGGAGAGGTCAGTAACTGACGGAAGAGCACGTTGCCACGGGCTAAATATTTCAAGGTAGATGCCAATATGTATTAAAACCGTCTACAATGCCGTCCACATTTAATTAATGCCTCTCTCCCTGTCCCCACTGCTGCGTCGTGACGGGGTTGTAATCAACTTGAAATGCTAAGGCACACAATGTGACGACGACCAGTATAATTATACGTTACATTTTTAAGCTAGTTTGAAAGTTTGGGGGTTCAGCAGAGTCGGGTGTCATAAGAAAGATAATTGCATTTCATATTTGAAAGGTCTGAAAATAGCAGATTGAAAACAGAGTGAAAACTGAATGTTCACACTTACGCCCACGTGTCTTTGTGCCTACGCTTCGACCTTTCACCGAAGCGCATTTCTCTCAACTAATATCATCTCTGTTTTTCTCTTCTTTTCCTTTTTTTTTCTTCATCGAGTGTCACCCTTATTTTCAATTTTCTTTGACCAGTTTATCGGTAAATCATGGTTCATTTTAAATGGTCATGTGTCATTGACCGATAAACGCCGACCCCAACAGTCGGATGTCTGACGTAAGTTTAAAAAAATAGACAAGTAGACTGACATAAAGAACGATAGATAGATTGATAAATATCGATAAATCATGGTTCGTTTTAAACGGTTATGCGTCAATGACCGATTAAGGCCGACCCCAAAAGTCTGATGATATCTGACGTCAGTTTAAATGATAGAGAAAGAAAAAAAAACACCCGCCACATTTAGATGCCACAGAGCTTACGCGGCCCTATCATTTTACATCCACACTGTTACATTTATTTATCTGTCTATCTGTCTGTCTTTCTGTCGGTCGGCCTGTCTGTTAGTTTTTGTGATGCTGCTAGACACACCGCTGAGTGGGATTAGAATTGGAATTTGATATTATTTTCATTTTTTGTTGTTGTTGCTGCTTTATTTTCTGTTTGAGACCAGACAGTTAAATCTGTCTTACTCTGTTTCCTTTGCTTGTTTTTGTCGATTAGTTCGTCCGTGCCTACCATTGCAAGGGGAGAAAATCCTACTTGCCTTCTCTTGGTGCTGGGGGGTGGGGGTGGAAAAAACAAAAAACAAAAAAACATTCGTGGAATTACTTTGCATTCCATGAATTCTTGTTTCTTCTTACAACACTGGTAAAATACACTACCCTTTCTCACATGTTATTCTTATTTCGCCTCAATGGCAGTGAAAAGCACTTCATAAGACTTCGTGTGGTTACGTTATTCTGTAACAAAAAACATTGGGGAAACAGCATGTAGCTATCGTTAGGCTTTTTCTTAAAGAAGTTGTGTTATTGCCGTTATTTATCACATCACACTCAGTATCAATGTCCCAACTGCATCCAATTTATATTCAAATATTCGTGTCGTTGATGGTGGTAGTAGTCGCTTAATTGCATTTAAAAATGTGTGTCTGATTCAGATCAGTCCGTGGCGTCTGTTTACCAACAGACAAATCTTTGTCAGGTTTGACCTCCGAGCTCATCGATTTGACCCCACTACTGTTATTTAGTTGTTTCTTTGTCAAGTTTAACTGGAATTTTGAAAGCTATTTAAGACTGGATTTGTTAATCTATTTATATGTTCTTTGTTGTTTCTTTGTTTTTTTTTTGTCTTTGGCGGAGACCAGGGGAGAGCGGAAAAGTTATCTTCCCTGTTCAGTTGTTTTCGTGGTCTGTGCTATAAGTTTCATCGTCGTTTGGTTAGTGGGTTGATTTGACTGGTTCATTGGAAATTGGTTTCCCAGTGGGGCTTTTTGTTGTTGTTTTGTTTTATATTGTACCAGTGGAGATGTTATCATTTTTCTTCTTCTTGTTTTGACAATCTTTAATGTATAAACCGTGAACTTAAGAAAATGGTCAAGCTTGCTCTAACAGTCACGAATTTTATATAAATATCATTATATAAAATCCATATTTTGTACTTTTCAAGATCACTGCGATACTTGAAGGAGCTTTGACCGAAATAAAACTTCAGTTGCATCGATGACGGCGGTAAACTGTCAAAACAGTAAACACATATTTCAGATATTGTCATAAGTTCCTGAAAAGTGCTGTTACATCACCTGACTCCAAAAGTGCTAATTGTAGGTAAAATTTTGGTCCGAGTGATCTTCAATTTAAAGTTTTAATTTCCAAACTTACCTTTTAGCTACTCCTCAATAGTCCACAGATTTGACCGCACACACCACAGACACACACACGCCTGCGCATGCACGCAAGCACACAGACACATACAGACACACACACACACACATACACAGACAACACACAACACACACGCAGACAACAGACCACGCACGCACGCACGCACCCACACGCACACACACACACACACACACACACACTCTTTCTCCAGTCGATATGAAACGATCTCCCTTTTAAAGATAATGTTTTTCAGTAAGCAGTTTTCTTGGCTTCACGGATGGATATGATTTAGCAACAGCTGGGATGCAGGAAATGGTAGTACTGCTTTTTATTTCAGAGGACGCCATTGTTTGCCTCGTGGTCCTTCCAGGAAATGTCTAGGATCTGGTGCAAGCACTGCAGGTAAAAGCTGTCAAGGCGGTGCTCTTGGTGCACATACGTTGTCCAGCTGTCACTGCCGTAGTGAAGGGTATTCAGTATGCACACACTGTACTGTCTCTAACCTGTTGCCTTCGGTGAGGTTGTTTTTCTTCCGCACTGTCTTGGGACAGCTTGGCCATGGCGGCGGCAATTTTCCCTATCAGCCTGTTGAACTTTAGGTCCAGGGATATGTTGTTGAAGACTGTCGACTCTAACTGGTTGTCTGTGGTGTGGTTTCTGCGGTCTTTGCTGATGTCCTGGCTCATGGTCTCAGTCTTTCTCTGATGAGGCCAAACTGTTGGTTAGCATGCACTAGGGAAGTGACTGGCCTTTGGAAACCAGACTGCGCGTAAGATGTCGAGGTGGCATCACCAGCAAAGAGTACTTCCCGGGTCAGGACCTGACGCACTTTTGTCTTGACCTCTAAAATTGAAGAACTTGCCGCCGGGCCTAGTATGCAGGAACACACCGTGGTGAGATGCTCCGAAAGTGTGCAACAATATGAGGGAAAAGAAGATCGCGAAGAGCGTCAGGTGAGAAGGCAACCCTACTATACACTCCGCTTTGAATGTGGAATGGCTCTGAGGATGGTCCTTCCAAGTGTATTGTCCCCTGAATGCCGTTTTTTTCAATTGCATTTTAGACTTGCAAGGTTAACGGTTAGCATGATTTAAAAGTGTTGACTTTTATCTTAACCTGGTTGAAGTGGTGTTAGCCCTGATATGGCTCTAGTAATCGGCTAGGCTAAAAGCAAAGTGAACTTGGAACTTGAACTTTTGAACCTGAATATCGGCATGGAAAGAGACGATGAGATTCATCAGCTTTGGTAGGCATCTGATCTTTTCCAGGAGTGTAGAGAGTCAAAAAGTTTGGTCAGGTCTATGAAGGCAACATACAAAGGTTGCCTCTGCTCCTAGCTCTTCTCCTGTAGCTACCTGAGTGAGAAGATCCAGTGGTGTCATTCTCAGCCTGCAGGCACACTGGGACTCAGGATAGACGGATCTGCCAGTGTCTGCAGGCTGTTCAGAATCACTCAAGCAAAAGCCTTGCCAATGGCGCTGAGTAGTGATACACCTGTGTGATCAGTACGTGTGCTGTGGTTTCCCTCTTGTACAGCGTGATGATGTTTGCCTCTCCCATGTCTTGGGCAACTAACTGATGCCTTCTCCCAGCTCTGTTACAGCAGCTAGTGAAAGTGGCTCAGGAGCACAGGTTTACCGTACTGAATCACTTCTGCAGGGATGCCATTTTTGCCTGTTGCCTTGCCATGTATGTATGTACGTACGTACGTACGTATGTATGTACGTATGTATGTGTGTGTGTATGTATGTAATGTATGTATGTATGTATGTATGTATGTATGTATGTATGTGTGTGTGTGTGTGTGTGTGTGTAATGTATGTGTATGTATGTATGTCTGTGTGTTTGTATCTCTGTATGTATGCATGTATGTATGTATATATGTATGCATGTGTGTGTGTGTGTGTATTCTGTCTGTCTGTGTGTCTCTGTATCTCTGTACGAGTGTGTGTGTGTGTGTGTGTGTGTGTATGTATGTGTGTGTGTGTGTATGTGCGTGTGTGTGTATGTGCGTGCGTGTGCGTGCGTGTGTGTGTGTGTGTGTGTTTATGTATATGTGTGTGTATGCGTGCGCGTTTCAATACATAGGTGAATGCGTATGTGAACAAAGGACACCTACACCAACGCAACAGAGTAACCAATGTCATTGCTTGCATAAACAAGTCTTCTCTTCTCACTCTCTCTCGCACACACAAACGCACGCAATCACACCAAGCACCCCCCCCCCCCCCACACCTCGATCCATTTAATGATGCTGCGTGCACTAAGAAAGATTTCCGACCAGCCAGCTGCTTCCAGCTCCTGTTTCAGATTTGCTGACTGAAAAGCACTAAGCCAAAGAATTATGCCGTAATCCGCCCACTTCTCCTTTTCAGGCGTACTGTTCGTTGGTTTTTTTCCTTCTTTAACTCTCAGCTGGCGATGTGTGGGTATATCTCGAACCTAAGCTTTCCAAATATGATAATTTTTTGATATGCTCCTAAAAAATGGACAGTATGTAGTTCCTTTCCTTGTAACTTCAAAATAACAAATCAAATCAAAACAAACAAACAACAAAGAAAACCAAACCAAAACCAAAACAATCTCCCCCTCCAAAAAACAACAAACCAAACACACACACACACACACACACACACACACACACACACAACACACACACACAAAACAGTTTTACAATGATCAAATCAACGTAAGTAGACTTACAGGAACGGAGGTCGATCTTAAGACATTGATCGGTTTTAGGTGTCAGACTCTCTCTCTCTCACACAGACACACAGCACACACACGACACACACACACACACACACACACTGTACACAGACACACACACGCACGCACGATCTCGTCGTCTTTCCGATAACTGTGATTTTTAGCTGAGATTTCATATACGAAGACGGGATAGCGCTATATAAATTATTGTAATTATTTATAACATGCGGCACCATCGAGCGTGGTTGCCAAATGAACTGGTGGCCTTAATCGTGTTCTGGCTGGCTTGCATATATTGCCCCAGTCTACCCAGCTGCACATGCGTACCGTTCACTCTTTTATCATTCGCTGGTCGAGGAATTTGTTTTTTTGTTTCGTATTGTTGAGATTCGAAAGGTTGCCCAATTTCAAAACCGTCTGTAATAAATTGGAATGGTCAGCGCTAGGGGCATATCTTTATATTATGTGCACGAATGTATTGATACGTGTAGGCCTAATTGTTTTTCTTTTCTGACCTGTCTTTTTGTTTTAGGGTCATTTAGGTGTTGTGTACACTTTATTGATATATCTACTTAGTTTTTCTTTCTAGTTTTTTTTTTTAAAGGTTTATTTAGGTGTTGTGTCCATTTTTCAATGGTTATAGCCCTGATGTGGTTCTGAGCAGGCAACTGGGCTCTAAGCAAAATAACGATAATGATTGACGTAAGTTTCTGAATGGGTTATTTTCTCCAGCTGCCGAACAAAACCAAATCCGATGAGCTTCACGTGGAGCAAAATGATTCTGTTCAGGCTGTATTGTACTTTTCATGAAGGACCGACACTGATTCAGCACTTTGCTGGTGTCGTCACGATCTCTTCTTTCTTTCTGTCTCTCTTTTTTTTCTCTCTCGAAACTTCCATTTTCAAAGAAAATGAATAGTATTGAGATTGCTTCGTATCACCACGAGGTTGTGTGTGTGTGTGTGTGTGTTGTGTGTGTGTGTGTGGTGTGGTGGTGCTGTGCGTGGTGGTGTGTGTGAATGAAAGGGTGATTGTTTCGTATCAACTCGAGGTGTGTGTTTTGAAACTATGTTTGCATTATTTTTGTCCAAAAAAGATTGTTTCGAGTCGACTAGAGATGTATGTATGTGGTGTTAGGGTGTGTTAGGTTTAGTTGTAGGTGTGTGTGTGTGTGTGAAAACTATGTTGAGAGAAGAAGAGAAGAGAGAGAGAGGAAGAGAGATACAAAGAGAGAGTGTTTGTGTAGTGTGGTGTTGCGTGTGTGAGAAAGAGAGAGAGAAGAGAGAGAGAGAGAGAGAGAGAGAGAGAGTTTGGAGGGGGAGTGGAGAGAAAGAGAGAGAGGAGAGAGAGAGAGAGAGAGAAGAGAGTCTCGAAGAATTTCGGATGTTCATGACGTATTTATGTCTCGGGGAAAACACGATTACTTGCGTTGTGTGTGGGTAAAGTCGTCTCGTTTTGTAAGACGATCCTTAGGAAAATTGTATCAGTTAGTATATACTGTTTACCACACGATCAAACATGAATATTGCCAATGAGGTCAAGAGGAGTAGGCGCAGACGGCTGGGCCACGTCCCCAGGATGAACAAAACCAGACACCCTGACACCGCTCTGCCATGGGCAACATCTAGGAAAATAAATTAAGACTGACCAACCGGGTTCTGGCGACGCCCAACTCGGCAAAAGACGCAGGAAGTTCGGAAGACATGGAATGGGTCCTCAAGACCATCATGACTTGAGGAGTTTGGTTTTATTGTTATTGTTACTGATATTGTTATTGTTATTTTGTTTAAAGCCCAGCCGAGTCTTGGAGCCATATCAGGCCTAAAACCGTTTCAAAACATACACAATACTTCAACAGGAAAACAACAACAAAAAAACCAAAAAAAAAAAAAAAAAAAAACCGAAAAGAAAATTAAGTATACATGTCAGCTAGTGTACATAATTTAATGTGATGCCCCTGGCGTTGACACTCCGTCCAATTTACCACACAGGACATTTAAATAAAACCCACCTGAATGCAAATTGAAACATAACTGAGGATATTAAAACGTATAAAAACGGGCCTAAATTACCTAAAATTACTTCTGCGCATCGCACTTGCCTAGAGCCAAAAGTGCACTTAATACATGTACCCAGTTATCAATCCTAAGAGAAAGTATGTAAGACTTTACTAAATACATATATAGGCGAATGGACCAGCAAGGCGGAAAAAGATGGAAGAAATGACAAAAAAGCAGAGAAAAAGGCAGAAACAACAAAGATAATGACACAAAAGAGGAAATTTCTTGCACAGAATTTCTAGGTGTGAATACTATTTATACTGAAAGAGCCCCCGGAGTTCCCACAGGGAAAGGAATTTGGTTAACGCTATAGACTCCACCCGAAGCAAAGTGGACTGATGGTAACGACGTCAATGATGATAAGTGGTTAAATATTTTTATATAATTATATACATGTGCGTAGGTACATAGTAGGCCCCTATCAGAGATTTTACTGACTTTTGAGTTGCAATTGCTTTTGAAAAGTCTGTTAATTACGTAAGCGATTCCAAGTAGTTTGACTTAGATTATGTTATGCTTACGTGTGCGTGGGTACATGTTGTTCGAATGTTTGAAATAAATCGGAGAAGACATTTCGCAAAGTTGTATTGAATATGTGGGCGATTCCCAAAAGTAGTAAGAAAATACCATGTAATCATATGACCTTAAACTGTGCGTGCAAAGAAGAGATGCCGAAAAGAAAAGATTTTGGTGTTGGTATTCATTTTTTTTCAAACCTCCATTTTCTCATGGAGCACAATTAGTGCTCATTATATCTGCATGTATTTGTGTACATGTATGTATGTGTTTCAGTGTGTGCGCGTGTTTATGTACCTGCATATGCATCCTGTGTACGTATGTGTACACATTTGCTGCAAGAGAGAGAGAGAGAGAGAGAGAGAGAGAGAGAGAGAGAGAGGAGGGAGGAGGGAGGGAGGAGAGGGAGAGGAGGGAGGGAGGGAGGGAGAGAGAGAGAGAGAGAGAGAGAGAGGGAGGGAGAGAGAGGGAGAGAGAAAGAGGGAGGAGGAGGGAGAGAGTGTGTCAGCAAGGTTTTCATCTGCTTACAGACGGATTGTTTATCCTTTTGATGCAAATCTGACTCACCTGTCCATTATCATGTATGTATGAATGAATGTATGTATGTATATATACTACACGTCATTATTGAAGGGCCAGGAACGTTTTTGAGTCAATTTTTGAAAGGAGAAATAACCTATTTTCTCCAATTCGTTGCCGTAACTGAATGGATAAGAGCTCAGACAACATTGCAGTTTCCTTTTGGCACGTGTTTGGGGATTTGCCGATTTGCAATGGGCGGCCCAAGGAAGACAATTTCCACACGAAATTGTCGAATCTTCAGCAGGGTCTCTCTGACGACGCAGGCAAGGTAGCGACAAAATTCGCTTTGCACGTGCAAGGCAAGCCCTTTTTGAACACTACTCCAGCCAAAGTTGCCCGCAGACGAGGATAAAAAGGACCCGTTCTTGGTTCGTTTTAACCATGCTTGCAAGACGACGGATGACGGATGAGCAGCGGGGGAGAGCCCTCGATCTGCTTGATGAAGGCCTAGCGCAGCGGGAAGTTGCTAGACGACTTGAAGTGTCGCATTCCACAATCCAGAGACTGCTGGAGCGCTTCAATGAGACTGGAGCAGTCCAGGAAAGGCGTCACACGGGTCGACCCAGAGTAACGACAAGACAGCAAGACCGCTACCTTGCCCTCTCCGTCCTGAGGGAAAGGGCATCCACTGCGGTGACCTTGAGGGGTCAGCTGAGGGACGCAACAGGTGCTAACATCAGCTGCAGCACGGTGAGAAGACGGCTACATGAGGCAAACTTGAGGTCACGGAGACCGGCCGTCCGACCCGTGCTGTCACCGGTCAACAGAGTGCGCCGCATGACCTGGGCCAGGGAGCACGTGACCTGGACAAGGCAACAGTGGGCCCGGGTCTTGTTTTCGGATGAGTCCAGGTTCACCCTGACCTTTAACGATGGCCGGGCTCGGGTGTGGCGACGTCAAGGGGAGAGGTTCGCTGACGCCACTGTCCAAGAGCATAACCGGTACGGCGGCGGGTCGGTGATGGTGTGGGGTGGCATGAGCCGTGGTACCCGGACCCCCCTGCTCCCCATTGACGGCATCCTGAACGGGGTCCGGTACCGGGACGAGGTTCTGGCGGCCGTGGCACTGCCTGCGCTTGTGGACCTTGGTCAAGGCGCCATCTTCCAGGACGACAATGCACCTGCGCATCGAGCACGCCTTGTGACCGACTTCCTGGAGCAGCATGAAGTCGTCCGTATGGCCTGGCCAGCGTGCTCACCTGACCTGAACCCAATTGAACACCTCTGGGATGTGCTCAGGAGGCGCATCAGGGACAACCACCCCCCACCGGGCACCCTGGCCAGGCTGGTCGACATCTTGCAGATCGAGTGGGCGGCCATCCCTCAGGACACACTCCGTACCCTTGTGGGTCGATGCATGGGCGCTGTGTAGCATGCATCCAGGCTCGGGGCGGACACACGCGATATTGAAAACAGATTGGCCAAATCTGACACTTTCTGTTTTTTGAAAAGGGGGGGATGTTCCTTTAAATGCATGTGCTGTTCACTAATGGGTCATTGTGCTAATTTCTTTTTCCAAAACAGGTGTGGAAATGATGAAATAAAACATAGAATCAATTCTAAACATTGTCAATTATTTCAACTTAAAATTAGAGAGGAAGGAAGAAGTGGCCCTTAAATTATGATTAGGAGTATATATGTATGTATGTATGTGTGTATGTGTGTATGTGTGTATGTATGTATGCATGCATGTATGTATGTATGTATGCATGTATGTATGTATGTGTGTGTGTGCGTGCGTATATATGTATGTATGTATGTATCGGGAAGTAAGAAGTAAAGATACAGCCGTGTAAATGCCAAGTGTTAGCTTAACACATTTTTATGTTACGTTTATGCAAAATAACTCAAGACACATGACTTGTTTTTTGTAAACAAAGTTCGTCAAGGTTTTTTGAAGAAATTGTGGATCTGAATAAATCTAAGGACGTACCACGTAGGCCTGCTCGAGCACGCAGATAGGTGGATAGGAAAGTAAGAAGGCTTCTTTGACATCATCTGGATTTGTAATCGTTGGAGCGTAAGCAGTCTTTTGTGAGCCGAAGACGCAAGGTCATCAAGTGATCGCTGATTCCACGGGGTTAGCTTTCCAGTGTGTTTGCCAGCTT
This sequence comes from Monoplex corrugatus, assembly GCA_030674185.1. Taxonomy (NCBI): domain Eukaryota; kingdom Metazoa; phylum Mollusca; class Gastropoda; order Littorinimorpha; family Ranellidae; genus Monoplex; species Monoplex corrugatus. Next base: position 40,446,933 of record CM060309.1, read on the forward strand.
GGTGCGTATTGCAAATCCAACACCAGAGGTTCTTTGATCAGGTCTGGATTTTCCAATGCAGGAGAAGGTGTAACCTTCTCCAGCTTCCTCGAGCTGGTTTTCGCCTGCAAATCTGGTCTCTCACAAGGCAGCTATGTCAATCTACTTGCGATCCATTACCCTGGCGATTAAGATCGTCCACCGTTCTGGTCTATCAATTTTGTATAGTATGGTTTGGGCATTCCATGCAGCTAATGTTAAAGGTGTTATGTGGCTTTTCTTATTTATTCTCTTTCGACCAAGATGATCAAAAAGACGCGGCAATCTGCCATGTAGGTATGAGACGGGTCATTTCATTGTTACTTTTATCTCTCTTCCTTCCCATGTGGGGAGAGTGGTGCTGTCCATGGAACGGGCTGCTCTGTCGCTCTGGGAGATTAGGAATACCTTGTCCGTCTCAGGTCAACGGTGGACGACCATCACCCCCACAACCGCTTACGTGCAGAGTTATAGCTTAGAGGCTTCCTGCATCATCTTCAGCCTGTCCCCTTCACCAAACAGCACCCATACCACTGCTGAAGGATCACTCAGACTCGCTACAGAATTGAATATATAGTTGTTGCTTTTTTAACACTCGATAGACTTTTAACGATGGTGTTAAAATTTTGGACACTTATCTCGAAAGGAAAGGGGCTTTTGTAAGGTGTGTGTGTGTGTGGTTGTAGTGTGTGTGTGTGTGTGTGTGTGTGTGTGTGTGTGTGTGTGTGTGTGTGTGTGTGTGTGTGTGTGTGTGTGTGTGTGTGTGTGTGGGGTGTGTGTGTGTGTGTGTGTGGTGTGTGTGTGTGTGTGTCTGTGGTGGTGTCTCTGTGTGTGTGTGTGTGAAATTTCAGTTGAAGTTTTAAACCGCAATTATTGTTAAGATCATTTCAGTCATTTTACAGTTTCTGATTCGATTGTTGCATTTAAACACATTGAAACATAATTATTCTCAAGTTTCGTTCATAATTTGTTTTTATTGGTTTAATGTTAGTGCAACTTCTATGTGAAACCTGATAAATAAATGGCTTGTGATGACGACAGTAATAATAGAAAGAAAGTCACATGGCACAAAGCATGAGGGTTTTTTTTTTAAAAAAAAAATTTCCTTGTTTATTCAACACAGGAACTTGAAGTCCAGTACTCGTATACTCGTTCTCTGCCTCGACCAAGTCATTCAATGCAAGGGAGACAAGAAGAATGCCTATAGAGAAATCACGAGTAGCTACCTTTCGTTTGACATTCTCGGTACAGACTCCACGCACATTGTTCAGTTTCTACGTGTTTGGGTTCTTGAAATGTGATGGCAAGAGCTGAATCCGCCGCGCAGCTCGCAACTGCGTGTTCGCCGCCTGTCTTTATATGATCGTCATTCCGGTAATTCCAGACTGATTGGTTTCAATCAAAAATTTGTTTGCTCGTTTTTTTCTCAAGGCATCGCGCGTGTAGGAGTTGTGGCTTTTACTGCAAATTGTCATTGAGCGCATTCGGTCAATTCCATATATGCTCCTAAGTTTACCAGCAGTCTGTACAAAACCCTTTGTGCCGGCAACGTTTCGGAACAGGAACGGAGGAAATGGGGAAAGGAAACCCATAAAACATCGAATCCATCAGAATGATCTCAGCGTTAAGCTGTGTGATTAACAGGACAGTTTTTTTTTTATGTCATACCAGCCTGCAAAACTACCATCATTAATTTCATTGACAAACAAACAAACAAACAAACAAACAAGTAAAAAAAACAAGTGAACAAAATCATCAAGCCATTTTTTCATTCTACCGGTAGGAAACTGAAACTGAATCGAGTCAATCATCAGGTCAATTGGTTCGACACCACGCATGAAATTAAATCAAAGCAGTCATCAGGTCATGTAGTTCAACACTACACACAAGTGAACCAAAGCAACCAGTCGCCGTGGTGTAGTGGCTAGCGCAACGGACTACTGACTGGAAGGTTGTGGGTTCGAATCCCCATCAGTCCCTTCAAAAATCATGGTGGGATTTTTCAGCTCTAACCGGCTCCTACACAGAGTTCGGCGTGCTGTGGGTCTATTGGGAAGACTGGGACCAGTCAGAAAAATCTCATCCACTTCACGGGTGCGTCATTGAGGGTGTTGCTCAAATCTTCTGATCAGTACAACCCTGTCACGCAGTCTCAATCCTTCATGGAACTACATAGCATCATGATTATCATCCTCATCGACATCATCATCATTGCATTGTAAAAACTGTGCCAGCTTCTGTGGCCATTAAGGTGGCGTAGAAAATGGGACGGGAAAAAATATGAGCACAAAAGTAACCTCCTTGAGTGCAATGATCCTTAAAAAAGTTGAATCAAGACATCTTAAGGACACTTGGTTCAACACTACACACACGTGAACCAAGGCAATCTTAAGGACAGCTGGTTCAACACTACACTCACGTGAACCAAGGCAATCTTAAGGACAGCTGGTTCAACACTACACTCACGTGAACCAAGGCAATCTTAAGGACAGCTGGTTCAACACTACACACACGTGAACCAAGGCAATCTTAAGGACAGCTGGTTCAACACTACACACACGTGAACCAAGGCAATCTTAAGGACAGCTGGTTCAACACTGCACACAAATGAACCAAGGCAATCTTAAGGACAGTCGGTTCAACACTACACACACGTGAACCAAGGCAATCTTGAGGACAGCTGGTTCAATACTACACATAAGTGAATCAAGACAATCTTAAGGACAGCTAGTTCAATACTACACACAAGTGAATCAAGACAATCTTAAGGACAGCTGGTTCAGCACTACACACAAGTGAATCGACATTCTTAAGGACAGCTGGTTCAGTACTACACACAAGTGAATCAAGACAATCTTAAGAACAGCTGGTTCAACACTGCAACACTTGTGAATCAAGACAATCTTAGGGACAGCTGGTTCAACACTACACACAAGTGAACCAAGGCAATCTTGAGGACAGCTGGTTCAATACTACACACAAGTGAATCAAGACAATCTTAAGGACAGCTGGTTCAACACTGCAACACTTGTGAATCAAGACAATCTTAGGGACAGCTGGTTCAACACTGCACACAAATGAACCAAGGCAATCTTGAGGACAGTTAGTTCAACACTACACACACGTGAACCAAGGCAATCTTGAGGACAGCTGGTTCAATACTGCACATAAGTGAATCAAGACAATCTTAAGGACAGCTAGTTCAATACTACACACAAGTGAATCAAGACAATCTTAAGGACAGCTGGTTCAGCACTACACACAAGTGAATCAAGACATTCTTAAGGACAGCTGGTTCAGTACTACACACAAGTGAATCAAGACAATCTTAAGAACAGCTGGTTCAACACTGCAACACTTGTGAATCAAGACAATCTTAGGGACAGCTGGTTCAACACTACACACAAGTGAACCAAGGCAATCTTGAGGACAGCTGGTTCAATACTACACACAAGTGAATCAAGACAATCTTAAGGACAGCTGGTTCAACACTGCAACACTTGTGAATCAAGACAATCTTAGGGACAGCTGGTTCAACACTGCACACAAATGAACCAAGGCAATCTTGAGGACAGTTAGTTCAACACTACACACAAGTGAACCAAGGCAATCATAAGGACAGTTGGTTCAACACTACACGTAAGTGAATCAAGACAAGGACACTTGGTTCAACACTACAACATTAGTGAACCAAGGCAACCTTAAGGACAGCTAGTTCAACACTACACAGACTGTTGAACCATGGTAACCTTCACGACAGTTGGTTCAACACTCTCTCATCGGGGGCTGCAGCCCCGGCATGTGGGGCGGGCGGGGGCGACCCTTCAGTGGAGGTAGAAGTGGAGGCATCCGTGGTGTCCTGTTGATCTGGGAAGTGCCTGGTAGAGAACGGCGTCTTCTTCCTCTTCTTGGCAGGCTGCGGCTTGGGTTTGGGGATGAAGTCGTTTATATTGGGAAGGTCCTTCACGACACAGGCGCTCAGTGCGCTGCGATACAGGCTGAGTCCTGAGGCATTTAGCCTTGACAAGGCAAATAGATATAGGCCGATTAGGAACGAAACAATAAGGAGATTTAACATTTATTTCTTACACAAGACAGAGGCAGGGTCACATTTTGTCCCGTTTTCCCCTTACCCGTACACATGCACGAAAAAATGATTGCCGACTTGTGGGACCGATTTCTGAACCGTAATCATTTACTATTCAAACGCTCGCCATGCGTTCGCACGCACGCACCGACCTACGCACCCACCCACCCATCCAGCCAAACATTGATTGCCCCAAAGGAGACCAAAATGTCTAATCTAAGTGACTGCATATAACACGACTTGCGCATATGCTATTTCACACAAAGAATACTGACAAAAGATAAAAGAAACATTAAATCATAAAACGTTGAACTAATTGCATACATATCATTACACACGAACAAATATTGTTTACAAATGTTTCATTAGACACAAACAAATATTGGTTGCAAATGTATCATTAGACACAAACAAATATTGGTTACAAATGTATCATTAGACACAAACAAATATTGGTTACAAATGTATCATCAGACACAAACAAATATTGGTTACAAATGTATCATCAGACACAAACAAATATTGGTTACAAATGTATCATTAGACACAAATAAATATTGGTTACAAATGTAATCATTAGACACAAACAAGTATTGGTTATAAATATATCATTAGACACAAATATTGGTTACAATTGTATCATTAGACACAAACAAATATTGGTTACAAATGTATCATCAGACACAAATATTGGTTACAAATGTATCATTAGACACAAACAAATATTGGTTACAAATGTATCATTAGACACAAACAAATATTGGTTACAAATGTATCTTCAGACACAAACAAATATTGGTTACAAATGTATCATTAGACACAATAAATATTGGTTACAAATGTAATCATTAGACACAAACAAGTATTGGTTATAAATATATCATTAGACACAAATATTGGTTACAATTGTATCATTAGACACAAAATATTGATTATAAATGTATCATTAGACACAAAAAGTATTGGTTATAAATGTTAAATTGTAAGACGTAAAACAACACGCAAGATCAAATTATACATTTGCAGTAATTTAATAATTAAATAATCAAATAATCAAAGGATAGGGGGAAGGGCTACGGGACAACAACATCATACAAATTAGTTTTACTGTGAGTTGTTGATACAGACTTTTGATGTTTCTGTTTTAAGAGAATTTTAAGTGTTTGAGAGAAAGAGACAGGACGTGTTTATAAAGCGTATAGTACTGTAGAAGGATCGTACATTTGGTGGGAAGTTGTTATAGAGAGAGAGAGATAGAGAGAGAGAGAGAGAGAGAGAGAGAGAGAGAGAGAGAGAGAGAGAGAGAGAGAGAGCAACAGACAGAACCAGACAGACAGAAAGGATGGGTTTAGCCGTTTACCATTCGTTAGAGAAAGCATCATAGCATTCCACATGATTGATGGTAGTGACTCCATTAAAACCGCCGATGGTGAACAGCAGGTCATCGATTACCTGACCTCCAACAAACAGATACAGGCACACCCCGATTACCATGAATCTATCATCTCATCTTTAACCCTGTGACTTACGAGATTTGTAGATCAGTACATTTCACCTGATATAATTTTACGTCTGTTTTTGTCTTTTATTGCATTTTAGATTTGCAAGGTTAACGGTGTGCATGGTTTTTAGCTGTTGTCTTTTATTTTAACGGGTTGTCGTTTTTGACGTGGTGTTGGCTCTGATATGGCTGGGCTATAAGCAATATGAACAGGTATATTCACTGATATATGTGTGACATCAACACAGATTAGTAACAGATGGAAAAAGGTTTGTGCTACGTTCGTTTGTGTTAGGGCTCAAACTACTGTAAATGATACTTGTTCAATCCCATGTGTGTATTGTTTTGATATTCTTTTTTTTTTCTACGCACAGATCGACGAAGAAAACAGATTTAACCCTTTTATTTCTGCATCCTGTCCACCAGCGCCCTCCATTGTGAACCACGCAAGCAAAGTAAAAACTTAATCCTTTGACTCCTTCGTCCTATCCACCAGCTTCATGCAAGAATAAGGTGGATAGGGTGAGGGAGTCAAAGGGTTAAGTTTTTGCAGTTGGTGGACAGGGCGAGGGAGTTAAAGGGTTACGTTTTTGCAGATGGTGGATAGGGTGAGGGAATCAAAGGGTTAAGTTATGCATTTGGTGGATAGGGTGAGGGAGTCAGTGGGTTAAGTTATGCAGTGGGTGGATAGGGCGAGGGAATCAAAGGGTTAAGTTATGCAGTTGGTGGATAGGGTGAGGGGGTCAAAGGGTTAAGTTTTTGCAGTTGGTGGATAGGGTGAGGGAGTCAAAGGGTAAAGTTTTTGCATTTGGTGGATAGACAGCGGGATTCATAGGATTAAGTATGCTGATGGGCAAATCTCCAGAACGGAAAGACAAATTTTTCGTCCGATCCAGCAACTTGTCTGTGACACATTCCCGTCTGTTTATCTCCTTGATGCTCATGTCTTCCTTCCAGTATCACCCAGAGTACCTCTTCTTTTGGTTTAGTTTGTTGTAATTCTTACCCAGACTCTCTCTCTCTCTCCCTGTCTCTCTCTCTCTCTCCCTGTCTCTCTCTCTCTCTTCTGGTTTAGTTTCTGTTGTAATTCTTACCCTATCTCTTTCTATCTCTCTCTTCTGGTTTAGTTTCTGTTGTATTTCTTACCCTATCTCTTTCTATCTCTCTCTTCTGGTTTAGTTTCTGTTGTATTTCTTACCCTATCTCTTTCTATCTCTCTCTTCTGGTTTAGTTTCTGTTGTATTTCTTACCCTATCTCTTTCTATCTCTCTCTTCTGGTTTAGTTTCTGTTGTAATTCTTACCCAGACTCTCTCTCTCTCTTTCTCAGTTCCCACATACACACACAAGCCTCCACCCCCACCCCCATCCCACCCCCTTGCACTCTCTCCGTTCCTCGTCCCCACATACACACTCTCTCCTCCCCCTCCCCCTCCCCCTCCTTTCCCTCTCCCCTCCCCCTCCCCCCCCCAAAAAAAAAAACAACAACACCCATCTCCTTACCCCAATGGCAAAGTTGCTGCGGGGACTATGCATCTCGGGGATGGGGGACCACACCAGGGTCTGGGGATCGTAGCGCTCGGCAGAGTTCATGCGCGTGATACCGTTGAAGCCGCCCAGGGCGTACACGCACCCCCAGTAAGCGATGACGCCCACACCGCTGCGCCGGTTCCGCATGGGAGCTATCATGGTCCACTGGTTGGTGTCCGGGTCATAATACTCGGCGGTGTTCAGGCACTCCTGGCCGTTGAAGCCTCCGCAGATGTAGATCTTGTCTGAAAGTGTAAAAGAGGTGGGGGAGGTGGGGGTGGGGTGGGTGGGAGAGGAGATTCATGTTATCGCAGATCCTGTACTTATTGTCCCTTTCGTTATTGTCATCGTCGTCGTTTTCGTCCCCCCCCCCCCCCTACTTCAACCTCGTCACCCCATCCTTCCCATATCAGTGCATAGTTTTGCGCAGGTCTAAGGTGTCTGCCAGACAATGCTATAACAGGCGTTAGAGGACTGCAGAGAAAAACGGTCCGAATGCGATGTGAATTCCTGTTGTTATTCCAGATTCTAATTTGATCAACATCATCATCATCATCATCATCGTCATCATCATCATCATCATCACCGTTGTTATTATTATCATCATCGCTATGTGGAAGAAAGTCCTATAATCCATTAACCCTTTGACTCCCGCACCCTATTCACCAACTGCAAAAACTTAACCCTTTGACAGCTTGGGTACCGTGTGATGGTAAAGGGTGGATTCATTGCTACCTGGGTACCGTGTGATGGTAAAAGGTGGATTCGATCCAGCCTGGGTACCGTGTGATGGTAAAGGGTAGATTCGATCCTGCCTGGGTACCGTGTGATGGTAAAGGGTGGATTCCATCCTGCCTGGGTATCGTGTGATGGTAAAGGGTGGATTCATTGCTACCTGGGTACCATCTGATGGTAAAGGGTGGAGATTTTTCCGACCTCCTAAGTCAACACATATGCAGCCCTGGACGTCCTCGTCTGTAGACGTACGCAGAATATCAAATGCCCATGTTAAAGATTTTGTCAGCCATGTCAGTATTAGGGGTATGAGCTGGTTGGTTCTTTTGATAGAGCCGTAGACTCAAGATCTGATACCTGGAGTTCAGTCCCAGCCTGCAAACATGCAAATTGGCCTGTTCACTGCCCAGCCCACCTTAATGTTGCCATCATTCTGGTGGTGTGCGTGGACTCGGGATCTGATATCTTGAGTTCAATCCTAGCCCGCAATATTAAGAACTGGCCTGTTCCCTGCCCTGCTCTGCCCATCTTAATGTTGCCATCATTCTGGTGGTGTCAGCTTAGTGTTCCATAGGTCCCTCTCCCTCCCCCTCCCCATCATGTTCAAGTCTTTGCCGACGCATAGGGTGTTGCGCAGGCTCAGGGAGTTTGCCAGATAATTCCGGGCAGATTAGGATGGAGCACATACGGAATTGTGCGAGCGTGATGAATCCCTCTTGAGCAAATTAAAAAAAAAATCCAAGGTCAACGTCGCATGGAGACATAAAAACACCAGTTATGCAAGCCCAACATATATAGATGGAATATGTAGACTGTGCAGCAATATAATGCCTACACAGTGTTGGCCATGCAACATCACATGTATGCACTGATTTGAAAAAAAAAACGTTGACCAGAAGGGAAAATAAATACAAAAAACAAAGAAAGAAAGAAACAAAGAAAGAAAGAAACAAACAAACCAGCGGTATTTGTCTGAATATGCAGTTATTGGTTACTTTTTTTACAGCCCCATGCACAACTGTATTTGTTTGAATATTCAGTCATTAATTAGTGTGATTTCAGTTCCATGCGCAAAGCAGCAACAACGGCATTATCAAAAACAACAAAAACAAACAAACAAACAAACAAAATCGTTAAGGGATTGAGTTTAAGTTCTGAATCTGAATTAGGGAGGAGAGTGGCAGAAAGGTTCGGACGTTCGCCCGCCAGTAACAAAACTCGAGGTTCCAGGGTTCGTTCCCCCTCGAGGCCTCGACTTTTCTCCTCAGTTTGACCGGAAAATAAACTGAACTTCTAGTCCTTTGGAAGGGGACCAAAAACGAGTCGGACCCGTGTTCCTTTCCGGCCTGCGCGCTACAGATCCCATGGCAGTTGAAAATCGTGAAAAGCAAGGCATTGCCCAGCTGCCTTGGTAAAAACATTTGGATAGATAGGTAGATTTCCCATGTCCCTTCCCTTGAAGACTAATTAGCCTTTTTGCCTTTCTGAAGTCTCGGTAAAAACAAACCCAGTGGCGCTGCACTGCGGCGACACGCTCTCAAAGGAGAGAACAGCCCGAATTTTACGTGGTAAATCCACTGTGACAGAAGAAATAAGTATGAAATATGAAATCAATATGAATGTGGGGAGTTTTTAGCCTACTGATTGAACTAGGACAGATGAAGTCACCAGGTTGTCTCACTATCGAGAACAGAGGCTTTGGCGTCACTCCTCTGTTGAATCATAGGCATGACATAGCTCCACTGGTTGGTACTAGGGTCTAGTCTCTCCACACTGTTTTGCCTGACATGCCCGTCAAAACCGCCCATAGCGTACACCTTGCCCTGCAGACCGGCCACGCTCACATAACACCTGTAATCAGGCGTCTGTATATAATGGTCTTATACATGTATCATGTTTAGTACATTTTCACTTGCCTTAACCCTTTGACTCCCGCTCCTTATCAACCAGTTGCAAAAACCTTAACCCTTTGACTCCCTTATCCTATCTACCAGCTTCCTGGAAGCTGGTGGATGGGTAAGGGAGTCAAAGGGTTAAGTTTTTGCTATGCTAACATGGTTGACAATGCAGGATGCTGGTGAACAGGCTGCAGGAGTCAAGGGGTTAAACCTGTTTTCTTCGTCGATCTGTATGTAAAAACAAATTCTCAAAACAGTACATATGGGACTGAACAGAAAGTATAATTTACAATAGTTTGAACCTAACCCTAACACAAACAAACGTAGCACAAACCTGTTTTCATTTGACACTTTTCTCTGTTGATGTGTCACACACATATCAATGTACATGTAAGAAAAATTGACAGTATGTCTGATTTCTAATTTACCAGCCCTTGTGTACATTTGTTTACCTTGTTATACTTTGTGTCTGTTTGCTGTGCTTTATGAAAATGTGTATATTGTTCCGTTATAAAAAGTGTTTTTTGTTGTTGTTGTTGCAAATATTTGAAATTTCAAATTTTACGTAGAAATTGCAGATACGTTCAGCTGTTTGTCGTGTATTTGTGTGTGTGTGTGTGTGTGTGTGTGTGTGTGTGTGTGTGTGTGTGTGTGTGTGTGTGTGTGTGTGTGTGTGTGTGTGTGTGTGTGTGTGTGTGTGTGTGTGTGTGTGTGTGTGTGTGTGTGTGTGTGTGTGTGTGTTTTGACAAACAAACAAACAAACAAACAAACAAACAACACGAGAAAGAAGTTTCAGCGAGAAGCAGTGATATCCAGATCTCGTTCATGTATGAAGTTTTTAGTATAAACGAATAACAGTGAAATTTGAGAGATCATATCACTGGTTAGAGGGGGAACAGATACAAGATGAGGGACTGAGTGTACACATATGTTAAAATACGCATCACGCAGCCGTTCTTCACACAGCAATTTCACGTATATGTTATGTTATGTACAACTTTAATACAAGAGGACAGTGTGTTCTGTCGTGACATTCCCGATTTTACATGACCGATTTGTCATTTTCAGCGTGTGTATCTATAGTTCATGTGTATTTATCATAGCGGTAAGGGTTGTTTTACGTTGTTTTGCGTGTATCTGCTTTTATGTTGTTTTGCGTGTATCTGCTTTTATGTTGTTTTCATGTATCTACTTTTACGTTGTTTTGCGTGTATCTGGTTTTATGTTGTTTTGCGTGTATCTGGTTTTATGTTGTTTTGCGTGTATCTGGTTTTATGTTGTTTTGCAAGTATCTGCTTTTACGTTGTTTTGCGTGTATCTGCCTTTGTTTCTCGTGCTTTTGTGAATCACCTAGGGCTCTTTTGAAATGAGACACTGTCGAATTAGACAAATCATCATCATCATCATCATTAATAACAATAATAATAATAATAATAATAATAACAATAGTAGTAGTATTATCATTATCATTTTGATCATCTGATCACCATACCTCTTGCAGTTCATGGGCGGGGCTTCAGACCACAGCATACTCTTGGGGTAGAACTTGCGGCAGCTGTTGAAATATTCCACCCCGTTGAAACCACCCATGATGTAGATCACGCTACCCAGAGTCACACACCCGTGGTAGGCCCGCGGTTCTTTAATTAAAAGAAAGAAAGAATGACATATGCACGCGCACGCAAACGCGTGCGAGCCACACACACACACACACGCACACGCACACACACACACACACACACACATACACACACACACACACACACACACACAAACAAATACACACACGTGCACATACATAGATATACACACAGATGGGACTACTTTCTCGAATCAGAGAACTTGCTTTCAACAGTCATCCAGAAGCTCTTTGCATTCTCACCGTACCTCCACGTCAGACACAGACAGAAAAGACAGGCAGGCAGACTGGCAGAGAGAGACACAAGGATTAAAGGACAAACGTTCTCGCACGAAAGAGCAGTACTTTATGATGATTTTTGTTTTTGCACTGCAGCGCTTAAACACCCCCTCCTTCACCCCCCCCACCTTCCCTCCCAAACACATCCCTAAGTGTGCGCGCACACACATACACACAGTTTCTAATACCCACTCGTACTGCAGAGAAAGGGCGAATGAGAGAGCAAGAACACACTTTTATTTTTGAAGGCAGTGTTAGTAGCATATGAATGCTTTTTACAGCCATCTCTCGCAGGCAGAGAGAGAGGGGGGGGGGGGGGAAGACAGAGACTGACAGACAGACAGAGAGGGGGGGGAGAAGAGACAGACAGATAGGCAGGCAGAGAGAGGAGAGAGAGGCAGAGAGAGAGAGGCAGAGAGAGAGTGAGAGAGGGGGAGGGGAAAGAGAGAGACTGACAGACAGAGAGGGGGGAGGGGAGAAGAGACAGGCAGGAAGACAGAGACAGAGAGAGAGAGAGACAGAGACAGAGACAGAGACAGAGAGAGAATTTCTTTATCAGCAGAACTAACCAGTGTTCGGGATTCTGCACACAAGCCACTGATCAGCCCTAGTGTCGTATGTCTCGATGATGTCGGTTGGAGAGCCCCCACTCCATCCTCCAATCACAAACAGGATCTCACAGGGCATACGAGGCTTACACATCGGAGATAAACTATGTATCTGCTGAAGTGATGAAGAAACAAAATGACAGCAGGATTTAACATACCGGTACTTCTCTGTAAGAATGAGATCATAATGTAAACAACGGCTGTTTGAAATATTTTTTCGAAGTTCTAATAGATTTTTTTCAAACCGTTTAAAGATCATCTTTAACAAGGTTACAGATGCTTTTCCAAAGTCACAGTGACTTGAGAAGCACATCTGGATTTTCTGTGAAAAAAAAAATGTACGAAAAGAGATGCAGAATGGTTCGAACGTCTTCTTTTTCTTTTTACTGTTATAAATGTTCTTCATTATATTCGCAGTCATAATATGTCTTGTGGCTATAAGCGTCGCAAATGAAAATGATTGAGTGTGCAGTATTTTTGGATGCTTCCCAGCGATGGTTTAAAACTTGAAACATTTCAGCAGGGATCGTTTTACTGGTTATGGACTATTTTGAGTAAACGTTTGGTCAAACAGTAGCCTAAAAGATTCGCGGCCAGTAGATGTCGGGTACAGAGAGATTCCAAATAAAACGCGAGAATCTTTCCTTTTTTCAGTCTCTCCTCTCTCCCCCCCCCCTCCCCCACCTTCTTCTACTTCTTCTTTTTGGGGATAAAATGGAGATTGTGTCGTATCAGAAAGGTGCGTCTGTCAAAAAATGTGGTAGCAAGTAAAAGGGAGATTGCGTCATATCAGAAAGGTGTGTCTGTGTGTCTGTGACAAAAAAGTGTTAACAAGCTTGTTTCAGCTGTTTGTGGATATGTCTTTGGTAGATTTAGATCAGAGGTACAGACCCTCCAGTAGAAGCAAATACATAAATCTGGAAGTCATGGCGACAAGCTCAGTGTCATGTCATCATCATCATCATCATCATCATCATCATCATCATCATCATCATCATCATGTGCCCTGCCTCATGGCGTTGGCGATCATGGCCCTCCATATGAACCTATCCCTTGTCGCTGCAAATACACATCCCACCTTTTTTGTCTTCATCCACTCTGCAAATCTGTCCAATATTTTCTCCCTGGGTCTACCTGGTGCTCTTTTCCCCTCCGACTTTCCTGTTGTTACTATGTGTTCAAATTTCTCTTGTCTCATGAAATGTTCTATACATGTCTCAATGTCACACGTGGACAAAAAAGTCTAAAATCGGCACTTGTTAGGAAAGATGTGCGAACAGAACTTTCTCAGGAACTGACATTACTTACATTCTGTCCTGACGCTGTTGCGACTGTCTACATTGTCCTCGTTTCATGTCAGGTTTTATTTCATCCAGTGCTTTTTCAAGATCAAAATGGCCTTGAAAAGTACACAATCTGGATTTTCTAAAGGCCTACTTTTTTTTTTTTTTTTTAATATAAAAAGGGAGATTGTTAGAGTACCTTGACCATCTTGATTTTTTTCTGTTGTGGACCTATAAATGATCTCATTACTAGTACACCTACCCGTGGATCGCGTGGGCCCCAGTAGCTCAGTTGGTCTGAGCTTCAGATTCATATGTTAATAGTTGTGGGTTCGAATCCCGGGGTGCGCCATATTAAAACTGACCTTCTCACTGTCCCATCTTAACATCACTGTTGTTCTAGTGGTGTCAGTACAGTATTAGATAAGCCCCCTTTCCCCCATTTTCCTGGGATGGTTATCCCCGTCGGCCATATCTCCTGAGGTGGGCGTCGACGTAAAAACTGAACCAAACCAGACCAACACCTACCCGTGCAAACTCCTTCATCTCCAGTTTGCAGACAAATTTCAGAGCCTCCACAACTATCTGCTTGGCTTCCTCGTTCATGCAGACATATTCGTGCGCCTTGATCCGTTCCACCAAGTACTCGGTCGACAGGAAACCAAGACGGACCGCTCGGAGCATGCGCGCCATTTCTGACTTCCGTGCTGCAGAATCGTGTTGGATCCATTTGCATATGGCCTCAAAGACGATTTCTTCGTTCCTGACATTCAGTTCGTCGGAAGACAGGAACTCGTACAAAGAGTCTGCCTGCGTGGAGATAAAGGGGAAATGATAAGCTGGTTCACAAGGTGTAAAGTATTCCATAATTTTCATTGGTAAGTATCAATTAATTAAAAGTAATTAACAGCATTAACAACAACAGGAACAATAACAGGAACAACAATGATAGTAATGAGAATAATACTAGTGATAATGATAACAACAACAACGACAACAACAACAACAGTAACAGTGCTGCATTGTCAACAAGATGTGGGCATTTTCTTTTAATTAAATTGATGAAACCGTCACATCTTTAAAACAGAAAAGATAGCATGACAACGAACAATGCGGTATTACAGACAGATAGGAAACAATCAAGAAGAAATCGGTAGCAGTGACAGTCAACGACGACGTACCACAGACAGACAGGAAACAGTGTACAGAAACATGATATCAAACCGCGCAATCATCATTTCCCCAAATTTCTTGATACTGTATCAGATAGTAACAAACCCATATGTACAAATCAGTAACGATAACAACTAGAGAGCTTCCCCTGCTGTTTATTTCGTTTGTATGCAACTCTTGCATATACTTTTCTTAAAAATGAAACATGCGAATAATAACGTATGTGTATGATAGCCTTGTATAAATCATGACCGCCGTGGTATTGGCATATTCATTATCATCATGCTCCCTTCCGCATGGCGTTGGCGATCATGGCCCTCCACACGAATTTATCCCTTGTTGTTGCAAGTGCATCTCCCACCCTCTCTGTCCTCAACCACTCTGCAAGTCCGTCCAGTATTTTTTCCCTGGGTCTACCTGGTGCTCTCTTTCCCTCCAGCTTTCCTGTTATGACCAGGTGCTCTAATTTCTCTTGCCTAATGAATTTTCAGATAACTGTTGCTTGTCTTTTCCTAATCTTCTTTATTATTTAGTAATGGCATATTACGGCTCGGAATCGTGTTTGGGAAAGATCACTCTAACCCAAGAACGGTTTTTAAAAAAATCGTTCTGTATGATAGTTTAGTTAACAAGCCGGGCCACTATGACCCAAACGACGTGTATTCCCTCCGTGTCTATGAAACTTGTCTACACAACTTTCACAAAATCATCCAAAGAGATCAGCAACAGCAGCAGCAGAGACGGTCACAGTAACAGTTATCCCGCTTCACACTTGCCTCTTTTGAACCCTATAACTACACTTGCCTCTTTTGAACCCTGCAACTACACTTGCCTCTTTTGAACCCTACAACTACACTTGCCTTTTTTGAACCCTACAACTACACTTGCCTCTTTTGAACCCTGCAACTACACTTGCCTCTTTTGAACCCTACAACTACACTTGCCTCTTTTGAACCCTACAACTACACTTGCCTCTTTTGAACCCTACAACTACACTTGCCTCTTTTGAACCCTACAACTACACTTGCCTCTTTTGAACCCTACAACTACACTTGCTTCTTTTGAACCTACAACTACACTTGCCTCTTTTGAACCCTACAACTACACTTGCCTCTTTTGAACCCTACAACTACACTTGCCTCTTTTGAACCCTACAACTACACTTGCCTCTTTTGAACCCTACAACTACACTTGCCTCTTTTGAACCCTACAACTACACTTGCCTCTTTTGAACCCTACAACTACACTTGCCTCTTTTGAACCCTACAACTACACTTGCCTCTTTTGAACCCTACAACTACACTTGCCTCTTTTGAACCCTACAACTACACTTGCCTCTTTTGAACCCTACAACTACACTTGCCTCTTTTGAACCCTGCAACTACACTTGCTTCTTTTGAACCCTACAACTACACTTGCCTCTTTTGAACCCTACAACTACACTTGCTTCTTTTGAACCCTGCAACTACACTTGCCTCTTTTGAACCCTAAAACTACACTTGCCTCTTTTGAACCCTACAACACACTATCCTCTTATGAACCTACAACTACACTTGCCTCTTTTGAACCCTACAACTACACTTGCCTCTTTTGAACCCTACAACTACACTTGCCTCTTTTGAACCCTACAACTACACTTGCCTCTTTTGAACCCTGCAACTATACTTGCCTCTTTTGAACCCTACAACTACACTTGCCTCTTTTGAACCTGCAACTACACTTGCCTCTTTTGAACCCTACAACTACACTTGCCTCTTTTGAACCCTGCAACTACACTTGCCTCTTTTGAACCCTACAACTACACTTGCCTCTTTTGAACCCTACAACTACACTTGCCTCTTTTGAACCCTACAACTACACTTGCCTCTTTTGAACCCTACAACTACACTTGCCTCTTTTGAACCCTACAACCACACTTGCTCTTATGAACCCTACAACTACACTTGCCTCTTTTGAACCCTACAACTACACTTGCCTCTTTTGAACCCTGCAACTACACTTGCCTCTTTTGAACCCTACAACTACACTTGCCTCTTTTGAAACCTGCAACTACACTTACCTCTTTTGAACCCTACAACTACACTTGCCTCTTTTGAACCCTACAACTACACTTGCCTCTTTTGAACCCTACAACCACACTTTCCTCTTATGAACCCTACAACTACACTTGCCTCTTTTGAACCCTACAACTACACTTGCCTCTTTTGAACCCTACAACTACACTTGCCTCTTTTGAACCCTACAACTACACTTGCCTTTTTTGAACCCTACAACTACACTTGCCTCTTTTGAACCCTACAACTACACTTGCCTCTTTTGAACCCTACAACTACACTTGCCTCTTTTGAACCCTGCAACTACACTTGCCTCTTTTGAACCCTGCAACTACACTTGCCTCTTTTGAACCCTACAACTACACTTGCCTCTTTTGAACCCTACAACTACACTTGCCTCTTTTGAACCCTACAACTACACTTGCCTCTTTTGAACCCTGCAACTACACTTACCTCTTTTGAACCCTACAACTACACTTGCCTCTTTTGAACCCTACAACTACACTTGCCTCTTTTGAACCCTACAACTACACTTGCCTCTTTTGAACCCTACAACTACACTTGCCTCTTTTGAACCCTACAACTACACTTGCCTCTTTTGAACCCTACAACTACACTTGCCTCTTTTGAACCCTACAACTACACTTGCTTCTTTTGAACCCTACAACTACACTTGCCTCTTTTGAACCCTACAACTACACTTGCCTCTTTTGAACCCTACAACTACACTTGCTTCTTTTGAACCCTACAACTACACTTGCCTCTTTTGAACCCTACAACTACACTTGCCTCTTTTGAACCCTACAACTACACTTACCTCTTTTGAACCCTACAACTACACTTGCCTCTTTTGAACCCTGCAATTACACTTGCCTCTTTTGAACCCTGCAATTACACTTGCCTCTTTTGAACCCTACAACTACACTTGCCTCTTTTGAACTCTACAACTACACTTGCCTCTTTTGAACCCTGCAACTACACTTGCCTCTTTTGAACCCTACAACTACACTTACCTCTTTTGAACCCTACAACTACACTTGCCTCTTTTGAACCCTGCAATTACACTTGCCTCTTTTGAACCCTGCAATTACACTTGCCTCTTTTGAACCCTACAACTACACTTGCCTCTTTTGAACTCTACAACTACACTTGCCTCTTTTGAACCCTGCAACTACACTTGCCTCTTTTGAACCCTACAACTACACTTCTGTAAGCTGCCATTCAAACTGTGGTTGTATTTTCATTTTAATGGAAGATTGTTTCATATCGATTGGAGGTGAGTGTATTTGTGTGTGTGTGTGTGTTGTGTGTGTGTGTGTGTGTGTGTGTGTGTGTGTGTGTGTGTGTGTGTGTGTGTGTGTGTGTGTGTGTGTGTGTGTGTGTGTGTGAGAGAGAGAGAGAGAGAGAGAGGAGAGAGAGAGAGAGGAGAGAGAGAGAGAGAGAGAAAGTTTATGTGTGTGTGCGCAAAAGTATGTGTTAGCTAGATTTTCTGAGTTCTTTGTCGTTGGATCTTTTTACCAAGTTTTGCTCGAGGTAAAAATGACATTGAAAAGTACACAAACTGGATTTTCCAATTTTGCTCAAAGCTGTGGAATGTTGAGGAGTATAAAAGCATCAGTTTTGAAGGAAACATCTTCAAGGTCAAGGTTACACGGACTAAAAAAGTGACTAAAATCAGTACTTTCAGAGGGAAGTGTGTCAACAGCACTTTCTCATCAACTTGTGACGATGTTTAAATCTGTTTTCACGGGTT
The DNA here is from genome assembly GCA_030674185.1 of Monoplex corrugatus. Lineage (NCBI taxonomy): Eukaryota > Metazoa > Mollusca > Gastropoda > Littorinimorpha > Ranellidae > Monoplex > Monoplex corrugatus. Next base: position 40,465,489 of record CM060309.1, read on the forward strand.
TGATCATGACAGACTACCATTGTTCTCGATGTACGCCGAGTTCACTTTCAACCATAGCTTCTTCAGAAGTACAGTGATGTTGACAAGTACTAATCAGTGGATTTTCTGTGATAAATTATGAATAAAGGGAAATTTTTTAGAATGAAGTGACATCTTGTTTTCATTTGAAGGTACATACAAAGACAAATGAGAAGTTTGCATATATATAATTATATATATAAAGAAAGAAAAAAAAAAAAAAAAGACGTGGAATAGACAATGTTACGATGTCAAAGTTTTGGTTGATTGTATATTTCTGCTTGAGTGGCGTCATTATGCAACCCTCTTATTCCTTGTCTCAGTGTCTCTAGGTCTTGCCGTAATCTTCATTCGTAGACATAGTCTTTCTCCATCCTCTCTGTCTCTCTGTCTGTGTCTGTTTGTCTGTCTGTCTGTCTTCTCTCTCTTGTGTATGGGTCGGTGGCCTTCACAATAAACTACATGTATGTGTCAGTGTCTCTCTCTCTCTGTGCCCCCACCGCACCAAAACACAATCCTGATTTTTTTTTTCTGTAATCTCAACAAGCGTGTGTGTATGTGTGCGTGCGTGCGTGCGTGCGTGCGCGCGCGCGCGCGCGCGTGTGTGTGTGTGGTGTTTGTATGCGTGCGTGCGTGTGTGTGTGTGTGTGTGCGTGCGCGCGCGCGCATGCGTGCGTGCGTGCGTGTATGTGTGTGTGTGCATACGCTGAGTTCCAGAAACTCCTGACTGATAGCATGAAGGGTGCAGAAGTTGATGTAGGCGTAACGCATGGCGGTCCTCGCCAGCCCGAAGCGAAAGTAGGCCCGGGCAAAGGCCGCTATCCCCAGACAGTTCTCCTCACACAGCTGTTCCCTCAGGAACCGGCAACACTCCTTGACCAGACTGGGTACCACAAACCTGATGGAAAAAAGCAAAATAGAGGGGGGAAAAACACACACACAAAAAACAAGAAAGCAAAAAAGAAAAAAGTTACAAATAAGAAATACGTCATCAGATCCCAAGTGAGTCATCATCGTCATCATCATGTGCCTTGCTGCATGGCGTGAGCGATCATGGCCCTCCATACGAATCAATCTTTTTTTGTCACTGCAAGTATATCTCGCATCCTATCTGTCCTCATCCACTCCCAGTATAGTCTAATATTTTGTCCCTGGGTCTACCTGGTGCTCTTTTTTTCCCCTCCAGCTTTCCTGTTCATACAAAATAAAACAGGAAATAAGTGAAATAGATACTATGAATACAAAAGATGTTAAATGAAATCTGGATCAAAATAACTGCCAGCGTTCAAAACAACAGAAACCAGAAGTAAACGAAAATAGAATGAGAACACATCTTTAACTCACAAAACGAGACAGGCACAAATGTTTGGCCAAAACTGGCCTTTTTCAAGCGTAGGCCTACACAAAAATGAACAAAGAAACAAGTACACACGATTTTGACGAAAGCAACGGCAGAACTTCCTTGATGTCTCGCTGATCCTGAGAACAATGACTGACTGTTGCGCCTGTCTTCTTGTATGAATTTAATGCGCTTTGTTATTTTACTTTGTTCTGTCTCTGTCACTATGAAGTATATCAACGAAGCTGATTCAGAGAATTACTTACATTACAATTTCGTCTGGATTTCAACAATCTGCTCTCTCTCAGGTTGATAAGTTTAAATACCTGGGAACAATCATTTCACCAGACGGCAGATGCACATCAGAAATAGCCAGCAGAATCGGCCAAGCCAAAACAGCATTCAAGAAGATGAAAAGCATTCTTACAAACAAATGCCTATCAATTAACATCAGGAAGAGAGTTCTTGAATGTTATATAGAACCGATAATGTTATACGATTGTGAGGCCTGGACAGTCAACAAGCAAAACCATAACAAGATGGAGGCAGCCGAGATGTGGTTTCTAAGAAGAATGTTGAGAGTTCCATGGACAGCAAAGAAAACAAACGAGACAGTCTTGATGGAGGTAGACACAAGAAGATCATTGATAAGGAAGATTAAGAAAAGACAGGCAACATTTACAGGCCGTTTTATGAGGAAAGGGGAATTGGAGCACCTGGTCACAACAAGAAAGGTGGAGGGAAAGAGAGCACCAGGTAGACCCAGGGAGAAGATATTGGACGGACTTGCAGAGCGGCTGAAGACAAAGTTGGTGGAATAGTGCTTGAGGCAACAAGGGATATAAACAGATGGAAGGCCAACGCCATGTGGCAAGGCATTTGATGATGATGATGATGCTCTCTCTCACTCTCCCCCCCGGTCCCACCCCCAGAGTAAATGGATAGGTGCAATTTTCAGAAAAAAAGATTTTGTGAAGTGTATAGAAATATCTATCTATCTATCTATCTATATATATATATATACATATATATATAGAGAGAGAGACAGAGAGGCATATAAACATTCAGAAAGGCATAGGTTTTTCAGTCCTCGGAACTTATTCATGAAAGACTACTGTCACGCATCTGAGAAAGAAAAAGCAGCAGCAGTTCTACCAAAGGAAAACAACGAAATAGCGACCTGTCTGCTGCGTGAAAGACATCCAGCACGTTGTCCTCATTGAGAACGACAGGGCGTCCATAGGCGTAGTCAATGAGCAGACGTAGTATGTCCTCGCTCACATCTGACACTACCACCTCCTGGGGCTGCTGGCGGGACTGCTGTGCTCTATCCACCCTTCTACTGGTGAACACGGCTCTGAAGAACTCGCTGCTGGACGATAGGATATTGCGATGAACCAGGAAGGACGTGTTCTCGTCTGTGCGAACCACGCCGTCACACAGCTGACCGTTCTCACGCATGTCATTCAGTATGGCCAAAGTCTTCTCAGTGACCCTTCTCCTGGTCTGGATTTGCGTGGCATCATCCGCAGCACCGCTGGAGCGTGAGTCACTGGTGAGTTCGGATAGTGTGGTTTGGCTTAACGTTTCTCCATTGACATCCCCAATGTTCATTTTCCTTTCAGCCCGAATCCACTGAAGCAGCACAGAGCCTGGCCCTGCTCATCCAGACAGGCATTCTGGTTCGGCACATGTACAATGCTAGGAGTAGGATGCCGATTGCCAGAAATATTCTGCAAACTAGGCTTACAAAGGGGGAAAAACAGGGAATCTGGAATGTCTTCGATAATGGAGAGAATATGACGTACTTTGTCTCTAGAGTTTTGACGCCAGTGTAGAACAAAGTTTCTGCGAGAGAAGATATGACGTATTTTGTCAAGATTTCTACGTCATTGGTGACACACAGCTTTCTGAAGTCATCAACGATATAGTCACCTGTCTCATATACATATTCTTATTGTTTAAAACCCAGCCGACCAAACAGAGACGTATTAGGGCTATAACCATTTCAAAACGTAGGCTACACATCTTGTCGGGGGAAAAAAGTTCGCTCGCGCGCATGCGTGTGTGTGTAAATTCCTCAACCTTCGAACACGACACCACATTAGTAAAAAAAAAAAAAAAAAAAAAAAAAAAAACGAACCCCCCCCCCCCCTCCATCACACTTAGCCTAAGTGTCTTAATGTTCCTGTTTTAGACTGTCGCTAAGTCGGTCATAACTTTCCTCCGTTTGCTGTTGTTTTTGATGAAAGACACGCTTTTAAAGCTAATGAAGGTGAAGTCAATGGATAATCTGAGAAAACGACATGCGATTATATTTTACGCCCTTTAGATGAAAGAACTGCAGTCGTTGCTTGGGCCTTGGTTGCGCTCAATGTCCATACATCTTGTCTGTAACAGAATGGCATTAATTTAAAATAGATGACTGACAACGAGACATAATTCAGCCTCGGAAACAATTCGCACCTGAGGATGTTGACTGTGAACCTGCTTTAATGTGTTAGACTTTGGGGCCGATTTTCTCCTAAAAATATGCACATATGCTTGTTAAAAAAAAAGATGCAGAGTTTGAATCGATGTGCCTCTGTTGTATTTGATACTTAGAAATGCTGTTCTTTTCATAACAGGTAGGGCCTACATTTCTAACTGCTTTTGGATTCATGACCTCAATTCAGCCGAATCCGGTATTTAGACAAATTTGAAGGTTTGGGTCTCCGTTTTGCGAGACTTCCGCTTCCTAGCTCTGGAACGAAACAGAAACATTACAATACAAATAGGTTTAAGTATTGTTTTTAAAATGCAGGACCGCCACAAAGATACGCCTTGGCGCCGGGTCTGCCAGTCCGCTATTCACACACTGGATTTGGCACTGTATGTAAATTGAGCATTCAGATTCATGATTTAACCGATCTAGTTAAGCTGTAGGCCCAAGGCCTAGTCACATATGATATGACTATAAAATTAATAAATATAATTTTGCTGTCGCAACTCGAGTCTTTCTTACAGCCTTATCTGTTATCATGATTCATGCGTCTCTCATGATAGAATCAATGATAGCGGTGTGTAACATCTACAGTTATCTGTAGGATGACATTGTAGAGTCCATGTGACTCGCATAGTTAACGATATACCTGGGTGGGGTGGGGGTAGGGATTAACATCTTAGCTGGCCTAATGCTAGTGGTGGATGGCCAGCTCTTTTGATAATATCTGGAAGCTGTGATTGAATCAGCGTGAATTGTGTTGTTATTAACCCTTTCACTTCCGCTCACAGCCTACCACTAGCAAAAACTTAACCCTTTGACTCCCTCACCCTATTCACCAGCAGGAAGCTGGTGGATAGGGTGAGGGAGTCGAAGAGTGAAGTTTTTAATTTGCTAGAATAGTTGGCAAATAACAGGAAGCTGGTGGACAGGGTGCAGGAATCAAGGGGTTAAGACAGTGTTCTCTGATGTTGTGCTGTAGACGAATGAATTTTTTCAGTTGATCAGCATAGATTTGATTAAGTTTGATTATAAAAGTATGAAAAGATTGGTATAGTTGTAAGTTACTATGGTGGCATAATGCTTACCATGGCTGTGGATCATCTTGGGCTGCAGTTTGCAAGTTAAGAAAATTTGTAAATTCAGAACTTAGATCTTTTCTTGAACTTTGGCATGCCAACGGAACAGGGCTTCGTTTTACCGTTAGGGGATATATTCAAACAAGACGCATCTATATATATATAGTTTAACATATGATAATCACAGTTAGTTATATAACTGTGTAACAACTAACATGTGTGAACCTTGCAGCCTCAGACTGGTCCCAGATCTGCATGTCCTCCAGGAGCTCAACTGGGAGGTCCTCCCAGAATGGCAATGCCAAGCCTGCCTCAGCATCATGGGTTCACTGGTGAGTAATGCGATATTGAAACTGTCATACTGTCATTACTGTTCCGTTCATAATAGACCAGAAAACTCCAAAAGATTATGTGTGGGTTTTGTGTAGCTCATCAAATCTGCCATTATCATCTCCACAGGGATGGCATGTATGGTGTAATACACATGATATACAATGTGTAACAGTGGTGCCTTCTTATGAAAACTGAAAACAAACTGAAGAATCCGAGGTAAAAGCTAGAACCTGTTCTGATTGTAGCATATCTTCAGTACAGAAGCTAGCTTGTTCTTTTTCTTTCTTTTTTTAAATTTTTTTTAGGACATATTGATCATTTTGATGACTGATAACTTAATCAAATATGTCGTTTTTTTGCTGGTGAACTCTAGAAGATAGGCCTTTTTCAGTTGGTAATGAGATTATGTGCAGCAAGTATCTTTTTTGTTTTGCTCAGTTTTTGAAAATTCTGTTAACATTCTTTGATTGAGGCCTTAACAGTTGCATTGTATATTCCAGTAAATGCCATCACTGTGCTGCCTAGGTCACAGCAAGTGATGAGACTGATTTGTATTCAAGAAAACAGTTATTCAGCAAATGTCTGAAGTTCCAAGAAAGGGACAGACAGTTTCTTTTTGAACTGAAAATTGTACATCCATCTTGTCTTCATCATCTCCATTTTACCTTTGTCACAGTGTCTGCCAAGACTATATTTTTGAAACCCACATTTTCTCTCGCTTCACCCTTTCCTGTCATTTGTTTTCTTCTTCTTTCTTTTCCCCTTGTGCATTTCTTATCTTTGAGAATTCACTCAGTACCTGCTATCTACTGCATCAGTGTATGTATTGAATTATACCTACTTAGTTTTATGCATAGTTTTGCATGTATATTGAGCAGTTATGCACATATCCATGAAACTAAAAGGCAAGGGGTTTTCATTCAGCCTGGGTTTTTATACCTACAGATCAGAATTTCAGGGAGTTATTGAACCCCAAAATAAGATTTGGAAGGTTTCTGAAATTTTCAGTTTTTGTGTCTTGAATTTAAAATCGTCGCTGAAAAGAACTGCTGTTTAGTTGTAGACCTTGTATCTGTGTTGAAGGTCACTGTATGATATATTGATGATATGGATGGCTCATGTCTGGTGTTGATGACTGATGAGAAAGTTGGCTCATGTGTACTGTCTCTTGTTGGCAGTGCATGCCTGTGCCGTTCGTTTTTAGCTGTGTCTATCATGGAGGATTTGACTTCATAAGAAGTGACCAGAATAGAGTAAAATAACTGATTATGTCTATGAATGTGTCCATTCACTTTTATGACAGTCAGCTCCCGTTCCACCTCTACCACAGCCTCACGCTGTGCCTCCACCTCCCCTCCAACTGCCAATGCCTCCACCTCCACTGGTACTGGTTGGTCAGGCTCCAAAGGGGCAAGTAAGTGGCAGAGGTCGAAAGAAAATGCAGCCCAGTGTTGAAACAAGTTTGTGCATGCCATACAACCCCCCTTTTTCCCTTTGAGGACTTGGAGACCTTCAGTTCAAGTTTTGTTCCCTTCATACAGTTTGTTTTGTGGTCCTGGTCTGCTTCAGTTTTGTGGAGAAGGCATGAGCTGTTTTGTGGCAGTGTGTGCATTTTAACCCTTTGACTCCTACACCATATCCACCAACTGCAGAAACTTAACCCTTTGACTCCCTCAAAGGGTTTAGTTTTGGCTTTGTTAGCATCGTTGACAATGCAGGATGCTGGTGGACAAGTGCGGGAGTCAGAAGGTTGATTGACATTGAAGGGGAAGTCTAATGGAGATAATCTGCGGCTGTTCATGGTTTAATGAGAATCGTTTTGTGGTTTGTGTTTTCACATCATGCATGCATAAATGCACACCCACCACTTCAGATACTGCACAGTTATACCACATAAATATGTATGCAGACAGAACATATGTAATGATGTATACTGTCATACAAGCAAACACACATGTGAATTCATGCACGCACACACACACACACACACACACACACACACACACACACACACACACACACCACACACACACACACACACACACACACACACACACACACACACACACACAACACTGCTCACAATAATACATAATATATTTTTTGTTTTTGCCACTCCACATGAAATGAAATAAAACAAAATAGAAGCTTATGCAGTTGCATTATGTAGTTTTAGAATAGGAATAAAGTTGAATGCTGTTTGACATGACTAGAGGTGAACAACAGAATACATCGAGTGAACAAGAATGAAATTTTGGGCTCTCTCTGTCTTTTAATTTGTTTTGCTATGGCATGTTGATTTTGTTTTGTTTTGTGTTTTGTGTTCTTGTTGTTGGCATTGTTTTTGGATTTCTTTTGTGACTTATGTTGTCTCCATCAGAATACCTGTAAGCCACTACATGTATGCATTTGTACAGTGGCAGGCAGACTGTGAATAGGACATAGGGAATTCACATTTATTCTTATCTTCACAGTTCGAAGGGGATCAGATATGAGACAGCAAATGTTAACATAGGGTTGGTTAGTTTTGTAGTTGGTGCTCGGTTCTTGTAAGTATCCTTGTTCTTCATAATCGCATTGATTTTTTGCACTGGCAGGGCATGGTATCTTTTTGAGAACTTACGGATAACGTATCTGTCTGACATTTGCCTGCCAGTAACTAAACTCGAGGTTCCAGAGATCGTTCCCCATTGCGGCCTCAACTTTTCTCCCCAGTTTGACAGGAAAATTGAACTGAACGTCTAGTCCTCAGGTAGGGGATAAAAAAGGAGTTGAACCTATGTGCCTTGATAATATTGTCAATAAAACGCTAAAGCTGTAGTTCATATAAATGACTTTTTGTAGTCAATGGTGAGTCTTTCGAAGTATGTCTTTATCATATTTGAAATACGTTGGTGTCTGAAATGAAACCATTTTTACAGAAAACCAGTGTTTCGCTTAAAAGTTTCAGTACATTTTGTATAATGATTAACTTTAGATTAACATGGTTGTACCTGATCACCACCAGTTTCCATAATGTACCAATCTTGTTTTTGGCTTGCTGAGAAATTTACTTGTTAGCAGGAATGTTGCGCTGGTGGAGGCGGTGATAGTTACAAATAGTTTTTATCAGTTAGCATCAGTGTTTTGGTGGAGGAGGTGATAGTTGCATAGTAATTATCAGTTAGCATCAGTGTTCTGGTGGAGGAAGTGATAGTTGCAGATAGTAATTATCAGTTACTTTGTCCCGCACTGTGTAAAGTCAGATACCGGGCTGTCGCTACTGACCAAGAGAGAGGGCTGGGTTACTGAAGTCGTGTATTGCTTCAGTTTTTATTTTCAGGATCTTTGCAATATTCAGGTAAAACTAGGGGGAAGTGTGCTTGTAATGTATTCTAATAATTTTGAACTGACAAGAATAAAAGCATTGCAACTCAAAATTTGGCAGTTTGAAATATGGCTTTCACTTTCAGTGATATTATTCTGTAGTTGTAAATGTACATTTAGTTCTGGTGATTGGTGCAGGTGTTGAGTCTGTCATGTTTTCTTGTCAAGTAAGATACAAGATAGCTGTTGTATGAACACTGCCAAAAATTTGTTAACTTTTGCAGAGGGAAAAATAGTGTATATGATAAATGTCAAATCAGTTCTTCAGTGTTGGTTTGTTGAACTGATTCCTCCACTGCCACTCTCTTCCTTTCTTCAAACTAAACACTCACTGTAAGCTGAGAAATCTTGAAGACATTGCAGTTTTTCTTTTCTCTTTTTCATGCCTTCTGTTATGTATTATTTGTAGTGTGTGTGTGTGTGTGTGTGTGTGTGTGTGTGTGTGTGTGTGTGTGTGTGTGTGTGTGTGTGTTTGGACACATACAAACCCCCACACTGTTGTATATAAAAAACGTGTTTAAATCTCTGTTTTTCTTACATACACTTCATTCTAGTAGTAGTAGTAGTAGTGGAAGTAGTAGTAGTAGTAGTAGTAGTATATTATCTGTTGTTACTGGATTACTGCATAGACTCAGTAGCATCCCTCCCCCCAGGCCCTTCTAATGTGCATTTGTGTGTTGCATGTATATGAGAGTACATTAATGTATATATGTCTATGTTTACTTTCTTGTGTGTGTGTGTGTGTGTGTGTGTGTGTGTGTGTGTGTGTGTGTGTGTGTGTGTGTGTGTGTGTGTGTGTGTGTGTGTGTGTGTGAAATTGTGTTTATCAGGTGGTATTGCTGCCACTTATTTCTTATTTCATGGTATGATCTGTTTTATTTTTGATGAACTATATCTATGCTGCAGTTATGTATTGGTGTGTGTATCCGACTTCCCACCCCACCTCTACTTCTCTTCTTTTTTTTTTTTTTTTTTAACTCTTTGACTCCCGTATCCTATCCACCAATTGCAAAAACTTAACCCTTTGATTCCCTCACCCTGTCCACCAGCTTCCTGCAGGAAGCTGGTGGGTAGGGTGAGGGAATCAAAGGGTTGTTTTTGCTTTGTTAGCATGGTTGACAATGCAGGGTGCTGATGGACAGACAGGGTGCAGGAGTCAAAGGGTTAAGTAAAGTGCAGGATATAATAAGCATTCTCTCATATGGACCATTTGTGCTGTACAAATGGAATTATTATCAACGTAATTTTGTACTTTGATATTGTTTTATTTTTTATTTTTTATTTGACCCATCGTGTTCTTTTGTTTTATATAATTTGCTTTGATTTTCTCTTGGGGGATCTTTTCAGACCCTATTTTTTTTTAATTCATTGTACACATATCACATGACAAAAGCGTGGTGAAGCAGCAAGCCTTCACAATATAAGAGTTCATTTGTGTGTGTCTGAGGAGATAAGCTCTGTAGAATGGTTGTGTGTGGAAAGGGGTTTGTGAATTTTCTTGTTTGTGACTTAGATTATTTTGTGATAACTGGGTCCCCTTATTAAATATTGCTATAGTGACACATGTTTCCTATTCATCTGGAGATACATTTGATCGCAGTATTGTTTGTAAACTAATATTGTTTGTGAATTGTAGAATGCTCTGTTGTATTGAATGAGAGAAGGAATTGTAAAGAGTCATCATTTTGTGCAAAAGGAACATGCCCTTGTGAATGAGAGCGATGCATGAGTGTTAGGGCAAGTGAGTATGTGGCGCAAACATCGACTGGTTTCTGTTGTAAATCAGAAACATAAGCAACTAAGTTTTGGGTAAAAACTGACAAGTAGGTTTTAATAGTGATCTATTGGCATAGTTAGACCTCCAGATAAAATGAAGGAAGTTAAATTATAACAGATGCAAAAGCACAGGTACAAACAAAGTGTTTATATTTTTAATTTTTTAGTGAGATTGTGTCATTATTCACACATCTTTGTAGATGCGCAAGTAACAAGTCTTAAAACAGAATTTTATGTTGTGACTCCTGTTACATTTTTGTTTACTGTCCTTGTGTTTGAACAGTTTAATCATTTTACAAGTATGTATTTCTTGCCATATTTTGTTGAATGCTGTAGCTATTGCTTGCTTGAAAATTATGATTTGGATGTTGATGTTTCTGTTTGAACATTTGTGAGGTAGGATCAGATTATTTGCGTTCAATGATTTTGGTGAGTTGATTTTAGCTGTTGCTTGCTTGTGTGCTATTATTCATAACATCAGCGGAGCTGAAAACAGTTTGCATTGAGAAAACAATAATTTCAGAAGTTCACAATAAATGGTTCTGCCATATGTGAATGTTTTCTGCAAGCCACTTCAAACAGTTTCATTTTGATCAATGTGCCACTGAAAATAGCAATGTGTACATAAAGCATTTAACTGAAATTCTCAAAAATACTGCACACCTCTCAGCTATAGTTTTGTTAGGGTTGTAGGTCTATGCTGGAATTGTAGTTTTGTTGCTAGTTTGGTGAGGTTACAGCTTTTATAGCTTTGACAGAATCCCTGTGCTCACAGTAATATGCATTTTTGATAGTGCAAAATCATCACATTGAAAAATAGTGTTGGTGTTTGAGTTATAAACCAGGTGTTTACAAATTGATCCCAGAAGCAAATTTGATACCTATTGGTTACAGAATGACAAGAGATGTCCTGACAGGTGCTGTAATCCTGGAGGTAATGTCGAACACAGATATATCCTTTTCAGTGTAGTTTGTTTGCTGAGCAGTGGCAGCATGTAGAATCACATCTGATTTATTTATTGAAGTCGCTAGCTGCCTTGGTCACTAGAAACTGTTTATTCAAAATCTCATCTAAGTTCTGAGATCAAGTCCTAACCAGTGACTCAAAATTTGCCCACTTTAATGTACCAGTCATGATGACTGAAGTAGATTTAGAATTTTGATTTCTTTGCCCTTTCATGTGTTGATTTAAGTGTATGGTTTATCAGCACATTGTTTTAGATAAGCTTGAGGAGAACCTCTTCAGAGGTGTTCTTTCATATGCTAATTTTCTAGTTTATACAAGAGATCAGTAGATTTCATCTTATATGATTATATATGTATGTATGGGAAAGATTTTTAAATGCAAGTTCCACTTGAAAGGATATTGTCTTTTTAATCAAACTTTTGAGTTGTTTTTAACATGGTATTAACCTTGATTTAGCTACTGTGGTTGGCTGGGTCACAAGCAGTATGTAGTTGAACTCAAAAGCGTCTTCAAGGCTGCTACTTTCACTGTAGATTTTGATGGGATACCATAACAAAGAGAAGGAATTGTCTAAATATGATAAATCCCCCAAACAGATTTCAGTTCTGAACAGCAGCATGTAGAATCAGGTCTCTGCTGATCTGATGTCTGTAAGTGTAATGGCTTAGATGTCATTCATTGTTAAGAATGCTTGTAAAGTTTTCAACATACAATTCTAAACATACAGTGTTATTCTGTGTGCCAGGTCCAATGCCTCGAGCAGCACCATCATCTGCAATGCCACCTCCACCTTCACAGGGGATACAGGGTGTATTAGATCGCAAGCGATCTGCCCCATCTGATTCTCGTGTAGCTGCTGCCCCCACTGCTCAGTCACCAACAAAACCGTAAGTTAACCGTATGGCTGGTGATAGAATCTTCTTCTTCTTCTTCTTGGCGTACGCTGCTACACAATCATCTGAGTCCGGGCGATGAATGCAGCCGTCTTTTCCAGCTCCTGTCCGCAGCCATGGAGTTTGGTTGTCAGCGGAGTGTCTGTCGGCCACACGTCCTGTCTTGCCACCTGGTGAAGGGGACATCTTTGGAGTATATGCTCCGTGGTTTGGTCTTCTTGACCACAGGGACAGGTTGGGGAGGGCACCAGCTTCAGTTTGCGGTACATGTGGCTGTTCAGCCTATTGTGACCAGTGCGCAACCTCACCAGGGCAACTTGCTGCTCTCTAGACAACAGGTGGTAGTCATCCCTGTGTCGTCTCGGCATGGAAAGCGCCCTGATGATGCTCCTCTTCTCACTGTAGCTGACGCTGTTGTTAGGTTGTTCTTCTCCGGCTCCCTCCTTAGCAAGCATATCAGCTCGCTCATTCCTGGAGACTCCGCAGTGGGCTGGGATCCACTGCAGAACTGCTCTTCTGGTTGTGGCAACCTGGTGCAGAGCTCTAGACAGGAGGGGGAGCGTGTTGTTCTGGTGCTAGAATGAGTTTCTGCTCCACACTGTAGTTTAGGGATGGGTATTCATTCTTGTTGTATTTTTTAGCTGTCTTGAGCAAAGCTATGAAAAATTGAATATTCTTGTACATTTGAGGTTTTGTAAAGCAAGCACAGAGCCCTGTCTGTGACACTGCATATGGTTTGTAAATAATGAAATGACCGCTTGCAAATGGAAATGGGCACAAATGAATGATATGTAGTAGTCAAGTGAAAAATAAAATGAAGTATTTACTTAATCTGATAGAAAACAACTTTTACTGTAGTTTTTTTCCCCATCCCATTGGACTTTGAATTCGGTGTGTGGAATTTCTGTTATTTCATTTACTGTACTATTCCAAAGTGACATGCATATCAGACTTAGTAAATATCCTAGTTGTTTCTTTGTCCCACATTTTTTCCTTCTTCTTTTGTATTGTTGCACAGTGAGCATTTCGTGTTGTCCATGTATATGCCCAAACTGTTGATGTGAGCATCCATGTGTGTGTTGAATCAGTTTGCTGTGTGTTCTATTCAGAGACATTCCAATATAGGAGTGCTTGTTAACATTGATTATTTATTTCTTGCCCTCAGAGGCATTCCAATGTATGAGTGCTTGTTAACATTGATTCTTTATTCATTTCTCGCCCTCAGAGGCATTCCAATATATGAGTGCTTGTTAACATCGATTCTTTATTAATTTCTCGCCTTCATCTTCTTCATCATCCTTTTCTCTTCTTTGCTGTGTGACTGAAAAATGTTATTATAGAAACTAGTAAGTTGTCCACAACTTGTGTTATTTGTGAAAATTGTTGGGATATAACTCGCCATTGGTTGTTTCTTTAGCCCAGTTTCTGATGACTACTTAATGTTTTTCCAGGAAAAAGAAAAAGAAGATTGCAGACAAGGTTTTAACACAAAGGGTGAGTGTAACTGATTGTGACTGTAGTGCTTTTGTTGTGTTGCTTTTGCAGATCTTCTCTTTCCATCTGTTCCAGGCAGCTTCTCAGCCTTTCTGTTTGCCTTTATATTTACTCAGGTTATAGCTGAAAACACTGTGGTATATAGACAGAGAGACAGGCACACATACCACCACTTGTAATAAAATTTAGAGAAATCCTTGTATAATCCTGTGTACTAACCTCTTCCCTGCTTATGCCGTGTCTGCTACAGGGCCGTTTTGACATGTCTGTATGCCAGTAACCGTGTCTGCCATGGGAGATTTTCATCGAAATTTCAGGGGGAAAGATGGGAGATAACACTAAGAAACTTGCCAACCTTTTGTGGAGATCTCAAAATGCAGTTTTCCCCTTTGACTTCAGACAATTGAATATAGTCTAATTAGCATCAGAAAGTATGGAACTCGATAATGTGATTCAAGATGGCGGAACAACTGCCTATTCTGTCTCTTCATCCACTGTGCTACACCCAAGAACTTATTGACTGTTGCATAGAAAAACATTCTCAGAGAGTAATAATAGTAAGAAAACTTTTTCACTTGATGTTTATTATGTACAAAAACCAAATTTTGCTCTGTTTTCTGTGGCTTTAGTGTCCTTATGTTTAAATTTGTATTCAGGTATGATTTTTAAATCCCCTTTGCAATAAATTAGATGGAGTGGTCAGTGCCAGGGGCATCTCCTTAGATTATATTTACTTAATTTTCTTTTTCCTTTTTTCCTGTTGAAGTATTGTGTCTGTTTTAAACTAGTTATAGTCCTGATATGGCTCTACATAGTTGGATGGGGTTTAAACAAAAATAACAGTAACAGGAACTTAGAAAAATCTCCACCGTTTACCTTCCAGGCGCTAAGTAATCAGGCAGGACTGAGCCCCATACTAATGGTGGTCAGTCAAGTTGAAAATGTTGCCTGTCTAAAAATTACAATAGTACAAATTTTTTAAAGGTCTGCACTTAAATTGCATCGCTGTTTAGTGTTTTCAGATTAAATTGTGAAATTCTGTTGTGAATAAGAGATGACAGAATGTGCTGTTTGGTAATGTATTGTTTCTTTGTGACAGGTGCGTGATTTGGTGCCAGAGTCTCAGGCTTACATGGATTTGCTTGCTTTTGAACAGAAGCTTGATACAACCATAATGCGAAAGCGTCTGGATATACAGGAAGCACTCAAACGACCCATTAAGGTGAGAGTGTTAACAGTAGAAAGCATCTGCATGTTGAGTGCTTTATTATCTTAACATTATACCCATGTGGGGATGCCTGGGGCTCTTTTGGTATAAATAATATCCCATCCAAAATTTTGTGCTGGAAATTTCCCCTTTTTCTGTCATTGTCTGTTTCCGACATGCTCCTTTGCTTTCTTTCATCTCTCCCTTTCTTGTTTTCTACTTCGCTGATTTATCACCTTTATGTTTTCCATAAAACCTAAAACTTTTTTTGTCTTTAAGGACTGATAATTGGGTATGTAGATTAAGCGCATTTCAGCTCTAGGGAGCTGTGAACTGCTCACTGGCAATTTTAGGTACTATATCGTATGTCAGTTTTTATTTTTATGTTTTTGTGTACTTAGTTATGTTTATGGATTTGTATTCAGGTTTATCCAGGTTTGTTCTTAATCCCCCTAGCAGAAAGGCTAATGCCGGGGACATATCCTTAGATTATTTGGGTGAATACAATGATGTAAGTACTTAATTAAGTACTTAATTTTGTTTTCCATTTTTTCTCCCAGTGTTATCAATGTGTTTAGATAAATTTTTTTCACTGTGACTGTACAAAATATAGTCTGAAAATTTTTAACAAATTTATGGAATTACAGATTGAAAATTTTTAACGAATTTATGGAATTATAATAATAATAATAATAATAATTACAATATTTATATAGCGCAAAATCTTGATAAAATCAAATCTAAGCGCTGAAGCAGACACACACGCAGGCACGCACGCTCGCACACACACGCACGCACACATACAGACACACACACACACACACACACACACACACACACCCACACACACGCATGGCTATAAATGGGGAGAAAGAATAAAAGCAATAAAAGCAAGAATAAAAGCAATGGAAAATTATAGAGAGCATAGCATACAATTATATATTATAACCATGTGGTTCCCTCCGAGCGGAGACAGGCTGCAGAGGGGAGGGTTGAGTGAGGTTAGGATTTTATGCAGGAGAGAAAAGGTGAGTTTTGAGAGCGGACTTGAAGGAGACAAAAGTAGGTTGCTGACGGACTGAGAGAGGAAGTTTGTTCCAGGAGAGTGGACCAGAAACAGAGAAGGCTCGTGGACCATAGGTATTGAGCTTAGTGCGTGGAAAGCGAAGAGTCAGAGGATCAGAGGCAGAGCGGAGGGTACGTGAGGGAACATAGATCTCAAGTAGGCTTGACAGGTAATCGGGGGCTGCGTTATTGAGGCTTTTGTAGCACATGGTGTCTAGTTTGTACTGTATGCGCTTTGATACAGGGAGCCAGTGAAGTTGTGCCAGGAGAGGAGATATGTGGTCAGCTTTTTTCTTTTTGAGTACAAGGCGTGCAGCATTGTTTTGAATGCGCTGTAGGATGTGAATGGTGGAGGCAGGAAGACCAGACAGGAGTGAATTGCAATAGTCAATGCGAGACATTATGAAGGAGAGAACGAGTTTTGCAGTTGTTTCGACAGAGAGATACTTCCTGATCAGCTTTATACGATGGAGATGATAGTAGCAGGATCTGGCAGTTTGAGAAACAAAGTTGTTCATGGAGAGGGTAGAGTCAATGCAGACACCAAGGTTTTTAGCTGAATCAGAAATTGGGACTGATGTGTTACATAATGGGAGAGAAAGAGGAGGCAGCTGAGAAAGTTTCTGACGGGTGCCAATGAGGATAGCTTCTGTTTTGTCGTCATTAAGCTGAAGTCTATTGTGTGTCATCCAGTTCTTAATGTCCGAGTAACACTCAGTGGTGCGAGTCAACAGGCGCTGTATATTATCAGGTGAGTCACTGTCTTGAAGTTGGGTGTCATCAGCATAGAAGTGGTGTTTTATAGAATGGGAGTTGGTGATGGTGGACAGGGGGGAGGTGTAAAGAGTGAAAAGAACAGGGCCAAGGACAGATCCTTGTGGAACACCACAGGTCAGGTATGCAGGTTGAGAGTAAGTGCCATTGATGAGAACGGTTACAGATCTGTTATCAGCTTTTCTGTGATGGGCATCTGTTTATGTTCGTTTGGTTGTGCTCTGCACAGACCTAGATGTAACCTTATGGCTGCACTGTTGACATGTGTGAAGAAATGTCAGATAAACTAATGATAGTGTTGTGTTCAGCACTGCAGAAACATCGACTGCTAATAAGTACAGGATTTAACTCCTCTGGCACCTCTCTTTTTCCTGAGTACAGCAAGCTCATTGGTGTTTTGTGTGCGTGCGTGTGTGTGTGTGTGTGTGTGTGCGTGGAAATGTGGGTTGGCGCATCCTGACCCATTTTTCTGTTTTTGCATCCTCTCCCTGCGTGTGAGAATGTGTGTGTGTGTGTGTGAAAGAGAAAGAGAGAGGGAGGGGAACAGAGAGAGAGAGAGAGAGAGAGAGAGAGAGAGAGAGAGTGAGTGAGTCAAATCAGTTCTGTGATATTTTGTGTGTGTGTGTGTGTGTGTGTGTGTGTGTGTGTGTGTGTGTGTGTGTGTGTGTTGTGTGTGTGTGTGTGTGTGTGTGAATGGACATACATGTATGCTATGCACAAATGAGTTAAATGTGCGTGTATTTGCTGAAATCTATCAATAACGTTGAGGGTTTCAAATTATGACAAAACTTTATACATCACAGACATTTGAAATAACTTGTATAAGTGACAAATATTTTGAACAGATGTCCATGACATTGTAGTAGGTATTTTCTCTGATATTGTAATAAATATTTTTTCATCTTTAGTCAAGTTTATGAATCAATGATTGGAATGATATTTTATTTGCAGCAAAAACGGAAGTTAAGGATCTTCATATCAAATACATTCTTTCCTGCTAGAGAGGGCGAGGTTAGTTTGTTTTTTGTTATTTGTATAATGTGTGTAAATGACTGATTATTGTAATTTGCATTCATGAGTGTATGTGTGTGTGTATTCATGTACAGCATGCACTGCGTGCATATGTGTGTGTGTGTGTGTGTGTGTGTGTGTGTGTGTGTGTGTGTGTGTGTGTGTGTGTGTGTGTGTGTGTGTGTGTGTGATAGTTTCATGTGATTATCTCTTACAATTCATTTTCCTTTCTAACTGTCTGCCTTTCTCTGAGAGACAAATGTGCTTTGCACCATAACATATACATGCATATTATATATACCCACAAAGATTACATTCATACACATGTACATCTGTTTATATGTGCATACAAAGATGTACATTTTAAAAGTGTGTGATTTTGGTTTAGCATTAAACACTGCCAATAAATGTGACCACAGGGCTGTGGCAAGAGTCTACAAAGTTCTGATATGTGACCAAGGAAAGGATCAGATTTTTTTTTTGGTTTGGGGGTGGGTGGTGGTGGTCAGGTATTGATCAGTTCAGAAGAGAGAGGTTCTTGGGGGATGGTACTGTGTGTATGTGTGTGTACAAGTAGTCTTGTTATTTTCTAGGAACCTTTGCTGTCATATATGAACAGTGTCACATGTGTGTGAACAGGATGGAGAAGAATCCATTCCTTCATGGGAGCTGCGAGTAGAAGGACGTCTTCTAGAAGATGTGAGTATGTCAAATTTTCAGCTTCTGGAAGATGTGATGAGTATTAAAAAAAATTCATTCTATAGTGAGTCAAGTTATTGTTAATTTTAGATCTTATCTGAAGAAGAAGGTTTTTTTGGCATGGTGATTGTGGCTAATTTTTCTGGTGCATGATGAATTCAGTAAGTGATATGAATGTAAATTTCTTGGTTTTTAACTCAGTTATGACGCTGTTGCCTAAGGCCAAACAGATATCCTGCCTGAGGCTGCAACTTCCTCCATTGTATGCCTCTGATGTTTTGACAGTTTCTGTGCTAAATACAAAGAAAGGATGCAAAAGACAGTTCATATGTAGATCAGAAGATTAGTAATGGAAAGAATTTGATAACCCGTGTCTGGATTGAAAAATAATGGATACAGGTAAGTTTGGGCTTAGAGTTTGGCATTACAAATATACTCTGAAGTTGGCACTGAACGATGTGATGCTGTTCCAAGTTATCTTGGGGGTTTCATTTGCAGTGAGTTAAAAAATGTAAACAGTCTATTAAGAAATATATGCAAGAGACAGAGCTGAACGTACCTAAATGTAATGAAAGTGTGCATGGTATTCGTGCAGCACACTGAAATTAATTTATTCTATATCAGAAGGAACAAGGTTATGTTATTAAATATTATTAAGAGAGATGATACATGCCAAATTATTGTCCTTAATGGACACAGAAAGTTGAAACTGATGCCCTTAGGAGGAAAAAGTATGACAATTAACAAAGTATAGGTTAAATTAAAATGGTTACAAATGTGTATTGTACATAGAATATCTTGAACTAATGTCGTCGTAAAAGGAATTGGGCTTGTGAACAGTTTCTGCTGTGACTTTTGTTTGGAATATATTATTATGGAAATATTTTCATATTAAATGATTCTTGGAGAAGATGGAAGAATTGTTGAAATTGGAATGTGTTATTTGTGCAAATCATGTAGGTTCTGTTTGGTGTTGATAAGAATATGCAGATATATTTAATATTTCATTTAATTATCCTTCTTGGGAAGAAATGCTTTGCCACCTACCTTCTCCTGCTCCCAAAATGTTCACTGAACATATGGATTTACATGTAACATTGAAGGACAGATGAATATATATGGATTTAACACTGAAAGTTGAAAGACAGTCATTCTCAGCAGTTATCACCGTGGGAACATATTTTGTGACAGGCGAACATGGCCAAACTGACCGATACTAACAAAGTGAAGCGGAAATTCTCGTCCTTCTTCAAGAGTTTGGTGATTGAGCTGGACAAAGATCTGTATGGACCTGACAACCATCTCGTTGAGGTAGGCTCTCTATTTTTGATTTGTTTACTCCAGTCTTTTCGTTTTTTTTAAAAACATTTTCTGAAGCTACCTATTATGTGCATGTTTTCTCTGTTGTGCCTGTCTGTTCTGGGTTAGCTTCTATAAATGAAAGTGAAGTAAACATGTGTAATTTCTTCAGCATTGTTCATAAAAATTATGAATGAAAGTAAATTAAACATGTATAATTTCTTCAGTATTGTTCACAAAAATGATGATTTTTAGTGTTGATAGCTTTTGCCTATGGTGATTCTGTGTACATAGACAACAGATGCAGTTTGATTGGTAGCTGATTTGATTGATGTGTTTGATTGATAGCTGAATTGATGTTTGATTGACAGATGAGTTGATGTGTTTGATAGCTGAATTGATGTGTTCAGTTGACAGCTGATTTGATGTTTGACAGCTGATTTGATGTTTGATTGACAGCTGAATTGATGTTTGATTGACAGCTGATTTGATGTTTGATTGAAAGCTGAATTGATGTGTTTGATTGACAGCTGAGTTGATGTGTTTGATTGACAGCTGAGTTGATGTGTTTGATTGAAAACTGAATTGATGTGTTAAATTGACAGCTGAATTGATGTGTTTGATTGATAGCTGAATTGATGTGTTTGATTGAAAGCTGAATTGATGTGTTAAATTGACAGCTGAATTGATATGTTTGATTGATAGCTGAATTGATGTTTGATTGATAGCTGAATTGATGTGTTTGATTGACAGCTGAGTTGATGTGTTTGATTGAAAGCTGAATTGATGTGTTTGATTGATAACTGAATTGATGTTTGATTGACAGCTGAATTGATGTTTAATTGATGGCTGAATTGATGTGTTTTTGATTGACATGATTTGACTGACAGCTGAACTGTCTGGTTGGGATGTTTTGATCACATATTGAATTGATGTGTTTGATTAATGTGGTTTTATTGATTGCTGAATTGATGTTCATTTTTATTTGATTGATGGCTGAACTGATACTGTTGGATTACTTTTTGCAGTGGCACCGAACTCAAGCCACGCAGGAAACAGATGGATTTCAGGTGAAACGTGCGGGTGATCAGAACATCAAGTGCACTGTCTTGCTAATGCTGGATTATCAGGTGTGTGTTAGGTGATAGAGGAAGGTTAGGGAGCAGCTTGTGTATATGGATCATTGGTATGTTTGTTAGAAAGAGATGGGGCATAGGCAGGATTTTCGGTGCAAAAAAAGGAGAGGGGATGGGTTAGATAATGCAGTTGATTTGAAAACTGCACACTATAAAGTTCAGATGAAGCATTACAGTTTTCTTAAAATGGACTTGATTCAGAAAACCTACTGCTGACTGATATCTTTAATTAACCCTTTCGCTGACAAAGTGTAAATAATAAGGTGAATCGCCTGTGCCACAGAGTTTTAAACGTCTTGATTTAAAATAAAAAATATTCATATCTTCATCCAGCCCAGAAAACCCCACAATACTATAAATTTTCTTGTTCAGTATACTTTACAACACACCAGGAGTGGCAGTAGTTTCGTTTTTACGATCGCCAGTGCTAGTAATGTCACTTCGACTCTTATCTGGGTCAAGTCCGACTTCGGACATCAACACCGAAATATCACCTGCATGCGCCAAATTATCGTCATTTTCACTCTTATCGACAGACTGCAAATCAGAATCAGCTCCACAAGTAATGATTTCTGCAACTTCTTTTGCTGCATAAGTTGTTTTTTGGGTCCGATCGACACTCTGTGTTGAAGTGAGTCCGTCCGCTATTGCTTACACTCGCTGAATAGTAATCAGCTGTAGGGGGTCACATTTTCAACCAGTCAGGCAGAAAAGACAGTAAAACGTCACATATACATAATTAGCATATATATATAGAGGGAATACTGAAATTTTCGTTGATATCTCGTACATCACTGAAAGCGTTGGGGGTTTCTGGCTAAAAATAGGAAAAGTCGCTTGGAAGTTGGTGCTCAGTTGTTCACTGCAGACACAAGTAAATCTTAGTCCTTCGAAAAGTTTTATATAAGCCAAACAATTAAATATATATATATATATCTGGAACTGCAACAGAGCAGTGTTATTATGTTTTAAAGTTAGTGCTCAGACCTTTGTACTGCTGATGGGCTGGTGGCGAGTTTGTGATGGCCAGCACAATTCAAGCTGATAGTTTTAGTGTGTTCATGGTGGTAGTCAAGTGTGCGTGACAACCAATGTAGTTCAGGATGCTGGGGACTCTTTCAGTATAAACAGTAGTATCCCCCACCTTCTGGAAATTCTGTACTAGAAACTTCCTCTATTCTGTCACTCTCTTTCTTTCTGCCCTGTTGCTTTGCTTTCTGTCATTTCTTCCTTTCTGTAATTTAAGCCTGTTTGTATATATGTTTTAATGTCCTTAGATGCTTTAATTTATGTTCAGGTTTGTTTTTTAAATCCCCTGTGCAATAAATTGGATGGAGTGGTCAATGCCAGGGGCATCTCTTTAGATTATGTGCGCAAATGCATTGATATATATGTACCAAATTTTGTTTGTTTTTTTCTGTTGAAGTATGGTGTATATTTTGAAACGGGTATAGCTCTGATAAGGCTGTATGCAGTCAGCTGGGCTTTAAACAAAAATAACTATAAGTTCAGGCTGACAGTGTTACCATTTTACTCCCTCACCTTGCCCATTCTTTCACTCTCTCATCCTTTCCACCAGCTACCTGAAGTGCAAGGGTTAATGTGCTCATTATCATTTTGTTTGAAATGTGTTTGAGACAGCCCATGCAGTTCAAGCTGGATCAGCGCCTGGCACGTTTGCTGGGCATTCACACCCAGACACGGTCTGTGATCATTGACGCCTTGTGGCAGTACGTCAAAAACCACAGACTGCAGGACCCATGTGAGAGACAGTACATCAATTGTGACAGATACCTGGAACAGGTGGGTTTGTTATGGAATACAAAAGGTAAATGTTGTCCCCTATAACCCCCGAGATCATTGGGGAATGAGATGCTAGACTTCAGTTTTTCTCTGGCGCCGGCGTTGTGAGGGCAATGTCTGTTACTTGCTTGCTGCTTCACCTTCCCCAACCCTGAACAGGGTCAGGTACTGGTTCACAGCCAGGTGGACTGGAGACCACTTGCACTTTCTTGAGCTACACTCAAAACTGTAGAGTCAAATTGAAAGATGGGAACTCTTTTTCAATGCCAGCCACAGGCAGGCTTGTCTTGTATGATAACAGAGATAATCATAGGGTTGGGGACATAGGGATGTTGGAAGCAAAGCCATTGCATGTGTGTAGAAAGGGATGGGGTGGGGGGGTGGGGAGAGGAAAGGATGATTTAATAAAGTTTCATTAAATTGCTTTACTGTCTACCCTTAATGTTACCTTGGCTGACCTCATGGGAAAAAACATGCATGCAAGTCCAGACTGCAGTTGGCATTTGATAGGTGTTACTTATACAATACCTAATGTTATTGTTAGCATTGACTGTTTGAAGCTGAAGACTATGTCATTACTGTATGTCATTGTTACTATTTTAGTATTTTACATTGTATCCACCATATAGTCATGTCTTACATCGGCTTTACCTTGTATAAGCTTGATAGTTTTCACTTTGAATGTTTGTACATGTTATGGAGGCTGTAATTGGCATGAAACATGTTCATACTGAGATTGCCTTGATATTCAGAAACTATGAAGGTTCCTGAAGATTGGAGGATTTACATGGTTTATTTTTTTGTTCACAGGTTTTTGAGACTAAAAGAATGAAGTTTTCTGATATTCCTACCAAATTACAGCCTGTGTTGATGCCTCCTGATCCCATCGTCATCAATCATGTCATCACGTAAGTCATCTCTTCAACTGACCTAAAGGGTGGTACCTTGAATAAGCAGAAACCAGTGAAACCCAAATTAATGGTGACTGTAGTGTGTTTAAGGTCTGTAGTGTGTTTTAGGTCTGTTAGTATGACATGTAAATGGTAATAGTATTTTTTTTTTCTTAACTGACAATGCTGTCGATACCCTGACCAAGTGGAAATCAGAGGGCACTTTCTGTTGCTATTATTGCAGACTGACTGGCTGAGCTTTTAGAGCCGTGGACTCAAGATCTAATGTCTTGGGATTTCAGTCCCAGCCTGCAGTGTAAAATCAGCCTGTTTGCTGCCCATCATAGGCTTGAATCATTCTGATGGTGTTACCTAAGCAAATATTTCATAGGTCCTGTTTACGTCACCTCCACCTTATTGCAAGACCTTGCCAGTGCGTAGGATTTTGTGCAGGTTGGATGGAATACACGCAGAATTGTCTGAGTGCAGTGAGTCCCTCTTGAACAAATGGCAGACTGCAGTGAAATCTCAAGATTTACATTCGTTGTAAGATATTTTGGGTTTGTAGTGGCTAATGCAAGTTTATTTTTACCCCCAAACAGGATTTTTTTCTTTAGCATCTGTATATTTTCAGCAGTCATGTTTACTTTTTGTTTAATTTGGTACGTAATTCTGTGTGTGTGTATGGTACAAAGTACACTGCAACCATGTAGGTGGTTCTATTTGATCGGTTGTTTCATATATGCTATCCTATCATCTGAAGTTTGTAACATTTTTAGGGCTACTTGTTAGATATGTTGTGGACTGTAGATAGATACTTTTAATCAGCATTTTCTGGTGACTTGAATGCTAAGACCTGTGGCACATAACCTGTGCATCATGTCCACAGATTATCAAATGGTGGACCATGAAATAGAGCAAATAGCAGAAAGTACAATGATGGATTTTTAACGTAGTTGTTGATTTTTGGAACAATGTATACCAGTTAAAATTAATGGTCAGCAAATGAGGCACTTGTGCTGTAGTGAAGAATAGACAATTGTGTGTGAAGACACTTAACTTTTTTAAACATTCTGCACATTTTTATTTGTAGTATATTAGATAATGCCAGTGATATGGAAAAGTCCAGCAGTAGGAAGTCCTACTGGTATTAAGTTCTTTTATTGTTAAGCTTTGGTTTCATAACCATGGCATGCCTGTTCTTTCACCATGGCCTGGCTGGCAAGATATAAGGGGGGTACCTTGGAACAAGTATCTGATGTAAGTTGTGAAGTATGATACTGATCTCTTGAAATGTCCATTTCCCCAGTGATAATAATAAGTTTTGGTGATATATTTTGTTGCTGATTTTTTTTTTCACACATGCAGACAGATTACACATAATGATAAATCTGTCAGAAAGTAGTTACTGTTTCAATAATAGCCTGTTCCCAGCATCTTCCATTTCCAGCCTACCCCAATCCATTGTATCAGAAGACTGTGGGATTGGAATGAAAAGAACATGTTGCATCTTTGCTTCTTGCCAATTTTGCTATTTTTGGCAACTTCAGGTCAACCATAAAGGTTCACAGCTGCAGTCCACGTTGTCAGACAAGTGTAGGTAACTGTAGTTGACCTGGTGGATGCGTTTTTACATTGCTCTTTTCTGCATGAGGTATGAACAAGATTGATGGTTTGCAAGGTTCAAAGTTTTGACAGTTCATGTGCGGCACCACATGATGCTGTAACTGTAATTACCCTGTGTCTGTCCAGTGTTCTAATTGCACACTGCCGCTGTGCGCTAACTGAGACTATTAATGCAACATTGCAGTCTGGCTGGAAGAGCAGTGGTAAAATTAAAAGGCTGGAGATCCATCATCATCATCAGGTGCCTTGCCGTATGGCGTTGGCGATTATGGACTTCCATCTGTCTCTATCACTTGTTGCCTCAAACATCTTTTCCACCCTCCTTGTCACCAGCCACTCTGCAAGTCCGTCTAGTATCTTCTCCCTGGGTCTACCCGGTGCTCTCTTTCCCTCCAGCTTTCCTGCCGTGACCAGGTGCTCCAATTCACCTCTCCTCATAAAATGGCCTATAAATGTTGCCTGTCTTTTCCTAATCTTCCTTATGAATGATCCACTTGTGGAAATTCATAGTCTAGAGATATGATAGATCTTGAACATATAGTTATCAAAAACTTTCCAGTAGCATGTAAGGTTTTGTGTTATGTTTTGGTTGAGACTTAACATGACTTTTTCAGTACCTTTCTTGAATTTTTAGAAGGGTGATGATGAATACAAAAGCATGCATGACTTTTGATAGATCATGATGTGGTCCTTTCAGATTGGATAGTGCAGATACAAAGAAGACAGTCTGCTATGACATTGATGTGGAGGTGGTAAGTAAACTGTCCAAATGTTCTATAATTTGGAAAGGAACATCAGGAAAAACAGATGACAATTTTTCTAAAACCAAGAAAATGCTTTTGATTAACTTATGAATTTGCTTGCTATGTAAGGTTTTCACCATTGCCAGTCTTTTGAAATGGACCATTTCTACATATCAGGAGAAAAATTCTCATGCAATTAAATAATAACAATGAGCCTTGAA
The DNA here is from genome assembly GCA_030674185.1 of Monoplex corrugatus. NCBI lineage: Eukaryota > Metazoa > Mollusca > Gastropoda > Littorinimorpha > Ranellidae > Monoplex > Monoplex corrugatus. The sequence continues at coordinate 40,491,710 of CM060309.1, forward strand.
ATTTATGAGGTCATGTGTCTGAATATCAGTTCACAACATACTCAGATTTTAAGTGTCCTACCTTCGTGGTTGCTATGTAATGGTACGTATAAAATGAGTGAAGATTTCAGGTAAAAATTTTGAATATTTTTTCGCTAGAGAGAAAGTTAATTAAATGATGAAGTTTTAAGTGATTCCTGCGAGAGAGAAAGTTGATTATTAAATGATGAAGTATTCAGTGATTTCTGCTAGAGAGAAAGTAAATTAAATGATGAAGTATTCAGTGGTTTCTGCTAGAGAGAAAGTTAATTAAATGATGAAGTATTCTGTGGTTTCTGCTAGAAAGTTAATTAAATGATGAAGTATTCAGTGGTTTCTGCTAGAGAGAAAGTTAATTATCAAATGATGAAGTATTGTTGATTTCTGCTAGAGAGAAAGTTAATAATTAACTCTTCCTGTACGATGGGCCGCTGTGAGTGGCTCGGCTGACTTTCAAAATGGCAGCCGAGCCACTCACAGCGGCTTGGCACGGTTTGTCACTTTCTACTGTCCGTTCTTCCCCACTTAACGACATACAACCGCATGACAGTAGGTATTCCAAAGTGATTTTCAAATTTGAACTTATCTGTATAAAAATCAGCTGGGAAAATAGAGATTTTCATTCTGAACACATACATACTTTATTTTTTAATGTGGGATAAAAAATAAATTTGTTATGATTTTTTTTCTTTATTTTTGGACTTAGAAAAATTTCGCACGGTATTTTAGGCCACATTCAGGCATGCCTTGAACACACATATAAAAATCACACAAGTCCAGAAAATCATTTCTGAGGAGGTTTTTTACTTGTTAAGTTGATGTGCAAAAAACATGTGGACAGAAATGCATATCAATAAAAATACAGACCTATGAAAATGACAAAAAATAGCAAAATTGGACGCCGCCGTTCCAAACAACTGGGCAAGGGACCCATTTTCATTAATTTCAAACTCCATTATCTTTAAGAAATACAATACAGTGACACTGAAATGAATCATATATGATAAACATATTAAGGAATTTAACCCTAATTTTTTCCAGCTTCATCTGAAAGCTGGTTGAAAAGATATCAGATGTCAAAAATGCGAAATATGCCGATTTGTCACAGTGAAAAAAATGACGAATTTTACACATATTTGGTGCACCATAACCTTTTTCACTTTAAAGTTACAAAAATGGTTTTGATATCAAATTGCTCAGCATGACAAACTCTTTCAATGTAAAACAACCCCAGACATCTGTATGTTTAATCAAACCATATTTGGGTAAGGATAAAATACCTATTTATAAAAAAATTGTGTATTTTAGCTTTTTGCAAGACTCCGTAACTTCTGTCACATTCATCCTACTGCAAAGTACCATATACCAAAATGATCAGTTTTTTATGATCTGTCAGTATAACAAACAAGACATTAGGTTTCAGTCTTTCTGTAAACAAAAATCAGATGACAAAATTATAACAAATGTCAGCTGATAATAGTAACAAATAATGCTTTTTGTTTACATATCAAATCAAACAAGACATGTACATCAACAACATTCATTCAAAGAAGTCATTTTCATAGTTTTTACATGCTAATTTTTTTTTTATCATTAAACAATGATTAAAACATGTCTTGACCTTTAACTGTTCCTTAACTGTGTGTAGAACATTATCAAAAGCTTCCACATCATTGTCTTGACCTTTCACTGTTGCTTAATCACAGTAGATAACTGTCCTGGCCTTCAACTTAAACTGGAAGCACAAAAGATAGAAATCATCTCTTTTTACAAAAAACATGTTGTAATGAAATGTAAAAAAATACTTGTCAGTGTCTATGATCAGTGATTCCCCTTCACAAGTGACAAGAAATTAAAACATGTTAAGACGCAGTTCATCATCATTGCTGTCAAAGTTGTCCAAAAGACTAGGTCTCCGCCCTCTGCCAGTCTTAAGAAATCGCTCCTTCATCCTCATGAAGAGATCATCTGTGAGAAAAATAGTGTAGAGGGAAAGTATTAGTACATCTATCTGTTCTATCCTGTAGCGTAATGTGAAAATCCCATTTGTAGGGACAAACAGGCCTATACATACAGAGCAAGAGGCAAATACTGACCAAAACAAAAACAAATCCAAAAAACAAGAACATAAAACATGCAGGAACACAAGGACTTTTGTACCCCTGCTCAATTAACTTCCCTGCCTGTCAAAGAGAGAAAGGATCAAGAGAGAGAGAGATTGGTGTAGAGCTGTAAGAAGCCTACCAGTATTATTGTCAGCTTTGAAAATAAAATTATAATACCTTACCCTAACTCGCAAAGCAGTGGGCAAAGTAAAATGTCCCATACATTTAGGCCTACTCAAATCAGCACAACAAAATTTATCTCATAAACACTATAGGCCTAGTTAGGAAGGTTCATAGTGTCCAACCCATTAACCTGGTAGGCCTACTTTATTTTGTTTAAATATTATTTTTGATGACAATAATAGTAATGATAATAAATAGTAATGAATGATAGTAAACTAATAATGAAATAATGATAATAATAATAATGATTAATAATGAATAATGATAGTAAAATAATAACAATAACAAAAATATAATGACAATATTAATAATAATAATAAACTTTTAAAGCTGTTGAACTAGGTGATAATAATATTGGGCCTAAAAATAATAGGATTGATAAACATGCAGATTTGTTTCAATGGTACTATTCAGGAAGTTTACACAAAGGCAGAAAAGAAAAAGGTGTAACATTGTGAAATTACTGAACGACACTGAACCAGATCGAGTGAAGCCAACAAGAAGCCAAGGGAGGGCACTCGGCCGATTCGACTATCGATCGATCAAAGCGTTGGTCACGTGACCACAATGAATCGCTAATCTCTCATTAACATCATTATAAATAAATATAATAAAGGCATGGATTATTAAAAAAATCTTTTGTAAACATTTTCCTTTAATCATATGCCTGATCTCACTTTCTGTAAAATTACCGCACCCCAAACCGTCACCTACCCCTACCTTCTAACATATTCATGATACTGTGGGTGCTGCAATTGTGCGCTTTCCAAACAATTATATTCTAAAATCAGGAAACAAAATGTTGAAAAGTAATAGTAAACAAACTGCAAGATATTTCACTTACCCTCTAGATAAGTTGGATCGCTTGATTCGTCGTGGCTGGAGCGGTCGACATAAACTTCGACGTCCATGTGCTCGCCCGAACGGCTTCGCTCGTGTCCGCCATTGCGCGTCAGACGTAAGAGAAAGCGAAAATAGGTCGCGTTGTTCTCAGTCCTCGAGGAAAATAGCCAGTGGTTGAATCCGTATGCAAATAGCAGAAGTTGAAAGTTGAAACCTTGACCTTTTGCACAGTGGAAAATATGGCGAGATTGGTTTTGAGTAAGGTCGCGAAATCATCGACTGAAGTTTTTAACGCACGAAACGACCGACTAAATGGAAGCCTATCAGTTCACTTTTTACATGGGATGAAAGCAAATTTAGTCGTCTTTTTGACTGTGTAAATGGTTTATTGATATCTGACCCAGCAAATCTCCTCGAGGCGAGTTTTCAAGGTAGGGATCAAAACCGCGTTCCGATTTCGTCGTTCCAGCAGCAGCAAAATCGCAATTTAGTACCCATCATCAAAAGCATATTTCAAAGCTTAAAGGATCACAGATCAACATGATCTATGTTTTTTATTTCTGACACTGCATTTTGTTGAGAACGAGCAAGTTGAAAACCAGCAAAAAACCGCACTTTGCCGTACTTTTCGCCGCCCGCGAAGAGCACTTTGGAATACCTAATGACAGCAGATAATGACAGTCGGATACTTCCTCTTCCTTTTCAGCCATTTTTCCCACGCATTTGTGTTTGTGTGTGCGCCTCATTTGTTGATATGTTTTCAGTTTTGTAAGTTGAGTTGCCATGGCGTCAGGCAGTCAGCATCCTGTTAGGCTCACTGCTGCTCAGGCTGTCGCACTTTTTCAGAAGTTTTTGACAAAAGTGATGATGAAATAGCTGCCAGTGACAGTGATGATAGCTTTGTTGAGAGTGCATCAAGTGCAGAGTCAGAAGAAGCGAGTGTTGATGATTGTGAAGGGACTTCTTGTTCTGCAGAGACCACGCCTATCCCGTTCTATTTCTTTTGCATCATAATGAAAATTATGATGTTATTACCTGTATCATCATGTTGTTTAGAATTCAATTCTGCACAACCCAATACCAACCTTTTTGTTCTATGTAGAACACAAACATATCTACATGTGTTTTACTGACCTTACCCCCTGTTCCAAAATAGGTCACATATGAACCCTGCGTCCAGTCTGAAAACCCTTAACGTACAGAAAGAGTTAAATGATGAAGTATTCAGTGGTTTCTGCTAGAGAGAAAGTTAATTAAAAGAAGTATTCAGTGGTTTCTGCTCGAGAAAAAGTTAGTTATTAAATGATGAAATATTCAGTGATTTCTGCTAGAGAGAAAATTATCAAATGATCAAGTATTTAGTCATTTCTCCTAGAGAGAAAGTTAATTATTAAATGATGAAGTATTCAGTAGTTTTTGCTAGAGACAAGTTAATTATTAAATGATGAAGTATTCAGTGGTTTCTGCCAGAGAGAAAATTAATTATTAGATGATCAAATATTTAGTAACTTCTGCTAGAGACAAAGTTAATTAAATGAAGTGTTCAGTGGTTTCTGCTGGAGAGAAAGTTAATTATTAAATGATGGAGCATTTGGTGATTTCTGCTAGAGAGAAAGTTAATTATTAAATGATCAAGTATTTAGTCATTTCTCCTAGAGAGAAAGTTAATTATTAAATGATGAAGTATTCAGTGGTTTATGCTCGAGAGAACATTAATTAAGTGATGAAGTATTCAGTGGTTTCTGCTCGAGAGAAAGTTAATTATTAAATGATGGAGCATTTGGTGATTTCTGCTAGAGAGAAAGTTAATTATTAAATGATCAAGTATTTAGTCATTTCTCCTAGAGAGAAAGTTAATTATTAAATGATGAAGTATTCAATAGTTTTTGCTAGAGATGAGTTAATTATATTAAATGATGAAGTATTCAGTGGTTTCTGCTAGAGAGAAAGTTGATTATTAAATGATGAAGTATTCAGTGGTTTCTGCGAGAGAGAAAGTTAATTAAATGTGAAGTATTCAGTGGTTTCTGCTAGAGAGAAAGTTAATTATTAAATGCTGAAGTATTTAGTGGTTTCTGCTAGAGAGAAAGTTAATCATTAAATGATGGAAGTATTCAGTGGGTTTTGCTAGAGATGACTTAATTATCAAATGAAGAAGTATTCAGTGGTTTTTGCTAGAGACCAAGTTAATTAAATGAAATATTCAGTGGTTTCTGCGGGAGAGAAAGTTAATTAAATGATGAAGTATTCGGTGGTTTCTGCTGGAGAGAAAGTTAATTATTGATGATGAAGTATTCAGCGGTTTCTGCTAGAGAGAAAATTATTAATGGTGACATGTTCAGTGGTTTCTGTTAGAAAGAAAGTTAATTAAATGATGAAGTATTCAGTGGTTTCTGCTGACAGAAACTGGATACTTTTTTAATTGTTGAGTAACAGTTGGCAGTTAAGTTAAACCGAAGAGCAGACTGATCATATCTGTTAGATACCTTTGCATTTCATTGTTTCTGTAGTGCAGTGTGTGTGTGTGTGTGTGTGTGTGTGCGTGTGTGCGTGTGCGCGTGTGTGTGTGTGTGGTGTAAAGCTTTGGCTTCGCTTTTACCAGAAGCTTTTAATACCATAGTGATGCTTTGGTTAACACTCTTGACTCTGTTCATGTTTCAGGATGATACTTTGAAACAGCAGATGAACTCTTTTCTACTGTCAGCACAGAGTCAACAGGACATTGCAAACTTAGACAGCAAGGTGAATTATCTGTTCACTTTTCTTGTTTTCTCTGTATGATATGAATGTCTGTATTTATGTGTGCATGCGTGTGTGACAACAAGCAGTTGTGTGTGTGTGTGTGTATCCTTGCACATGGGCATCCATTTGAGCGTGTGTGCATGCACTTTATGCATGTTCAAAGGTATGTCCATATGAATACTAGTGTATAAGATTCAGAAGAGTTCCGAACGATGAAAAAATATGTGTGACATGTAATTAAATCTTTTCCAATACGTGTTTAATAAAGACATAAGTTTAAAGAAGATTCATATCGAGTTGTTATATGTGTTGTGCAGATCTACGAAACAGTGGAGACGATCAACCAGATGAAGGTCAGCCGAGAGTTCTTCCTCAGCTTTGCACGCAACCCACAGGAATTCATGAACAACTGGCTCATCTCACAGACACGTGATATCAAAGTATGCAGAATTGAGAGACTAGAACGTGTGTGTGTGTGTGTGTGTGTGTGGTGTGTGTGTGTGTGTGTGTGTGTGTGTGTGTGTGTGTGTGTGTGTGTGTGTGTGTGTGTGTGTGTGTGTGTGTGTGTGTGATATTTATCAATTTATCATGAAACTGTGTGTGTCTGTGTGTGTGTGAGAGCGAGAGGGAGAGAGACAATGAGTACATAAAGAATATTGAGGAAGACAGCTTCACAGTCAAAATCCATTATAGGCTGTCAACAGAAGTGTCACCTTTCAGTAATTTGAACTAAGCAGCTGTCTGAAGACAACTGGTCTGTCTATGATCACCAGTCTGTCTATGATCACCAGTCTGTCTATGATCACCAGTCTGTCTATGATCACTGATCTGGAGGAACCAGCACAATGTGTCACCAAGCTTTTGACACTTTGGCTTGTTTTGTATCTTCAGATATCCCTCTCCTATTGATTTAAACTGTGCCACTCAGAAACAGATGTTCAAAGAAAGGGACAGACGTAAAATAGTTATTTATGTAGACTGTATGCCACTGATTCAGCTAAGGCTGCTTCAGATGTTTCACAACACAGTCACCTAATGCTTTCCCCTTCACCAGCAGGCAGGCCATTGGTCTTCCCAATGTAGACAGAAGTTCAGCATGTAGAAGGATTCTGAATCCCAGATTTCCCACACTTGGCTTTGTTGTTTTGTACTGAAGAAAGCCATAACAATCCTTGAACTTTATTGTTGCCTCTCATCTATTGTCAAGTTTTGTCCAGTCAGAAAATTGTGAGAGAAAGCCTCTTGATCTTGGAAATCGTAGGTATAATTTTGAAGAGAGAATCATAGTCAGGAGCAGCAATGCTGTTAACTAGATGAAAATACTGATTTTACTGCTGGAAATGATTCCTGGACATTGAAAAAGAAATGAATTTGTTGAAAAAGGGGCTTTTTTTCTGTCCAGAAGTGCTGTTTATTTTTGAGAACAATCATGAGCATGAGGAGACCAAAGTATGCATGAATTTCATCCAAAGTGGTCGGCTAACAATGACTTCTTACGTAGGCTTCTAGAGCACTAAGTGCCTTGAGCTTTGAGCCTTTGTTTCACATACAGGTTAGTTTGACTGGCCATCAATTGATATAAGAAAAAAAGAAAACTCTTCAGGAACCACTTATCTCTATACAAAAAGATGGTGATGCAGGCGAAAAGAATGCCCTGATGGACGTGACGATAAAAAGGAGTTAATTATATATATGTAAGTGAGGACGTTATGATAAAAAGGGGTTAATTATATGTATGTGATCTGTATGGCTGAAAACTGAAGTACATGGGCTGAGGGTCAGTTCAGGTTCTGTGGGGGATGATGTAATGATGATTTGGGCTGCTCCATGGTCAGAAGGTTAATGTTTGGTAATTTTTTTAACTCTTGGTCAAAATTGTGAGGTATAAAGGAAAAGCTGAGCCCCTCAGACTGGGACTATATTGAGGAAACAGTTTTTCCTGGTACCTACATATTTATTTTGAAATGAAGTCATTAGGTGAATTTGAATGAGGAAGGATGTCAGTACAATATCTGTCCCCACCTTCCCCCTTCATTTTATCAAATATCCATTTTTATTGTGTCATACTGTATGTTGTTTACAGAAATGTGAAATGAATTTTTTTTTATTTATAATTATGTGTTCAAAACAAGTGCGACCACCCAAGTTCAAGCAAACGGGTACCAGAGAAAAACACGAAAACAGAATCAGAACGCATATTTAATACAACCAGACAAGACGGGCGCAAATTTTCTGCCAACTGGCCTTTGTCAAGTGTAAACATAAGATCACAAACAAATAAATACAAAATTAGGAGAAAAAGATGAAAACTTCTCTGCTGCTTTGTCCTGTTGGAGAAAAGGACTGAAATCGTACATTCTTGAAAATACAGACTGAATGGTTGCAGAATATTGAGCACCTTTTCCAAGTTAGTGGGGAAGGCGAATAATGTAATATTTAAAAATGTAATAATCAATCTATTTAGTGGGGAAGGTGAGTAATGTAATATTTGAAAATGTAATAATCGATCTATGTAATAATCGATCTATGTAATGTCATATGATGACAGACAATGACTGATTTGTTGTACAGACGATGACGGATGTGGTTGGAAATCCTGAAGAGGAACGACGAGCCGATTTCTTTTACCAGCCCTGGACACAAGAAGCTGTATGCCGTTACTTTTATGGCAAGGTCAGTTTAGAGTGCATTAACTCACTCGGGACGGAGTTTTTCCCCTTGCTTTTCCCACAGACGGCCCATTTTGAAGAGTTGGGAAAAAAATCACAAAAAATTCAAGACATAAAGGAACAAAATGAAACTTTCAGATCTGAATATTTACATGCTGGGTTAGTTCATGCCAAAATATTGTATTGAAGTTCTTTGAATATTTCTTCTTCATGTGGCATGTTGAAAATACCCCAAATTTTGTGGTCAGGATCACCGTACAGTCACACACTTTGATCAGCTCTATGAACACAGTCAAAGGTGAGAAGGTCTTTGTATGCACAAAATAACATGAATAAAGTAGACTTTGCTCAGGGTAAAGAAAAAATAAATTATTAGTGACATTATATAAATAAATGTTACAAATTGTTACACAGGGGAATTTGGGAAAAAAAGGAGCACACCAGATGCTTCAGTCCCTATGCACTGTTTTCCTAATAATCAGTGTAGTTCTGCATTGAGTGATACAGTTTGAAGCAGGTGATGGTCTTGTTGGGCTAGCATAGTTTGTCACAGATGGCAACCCCACACTTTTTACACCAGTTGGGGGTTTGCGTGTCTCCTGCTGCCAGCACTACACACATGGCACTTCCTATAGTTCTTCCTGCCGCTGGGGATGGGTGGCAGAGGGCAGGAGAAGTGCTCATTCTGGTTGCCACTCAGTTCTCTTATGCATATCTGTTTATGACAATAGAATTTAGAAAGTCTTCTGTCACAAACTGACTGAAGAAATCAATGGGGGCGTGGCACTCAGCTGGGACATGCAGGCCACAAGAGCCAGAGAATGGAGGCAAAGTGGGGGAAAAACTAAATCTTTGTGCCAGTCATGCACAAGAAAGTCAAAGAAATCTTTGTCAGACATGTGACCACTGTAAATAGCCCACTGACCGCTCTCCTCTCGTGACATACACGCCCACCTCCCTCTCCCACTTCACTGTATTCTGAAACTGGGTCACTGTCAGTACCTTCTTGCTGGCAGCTTCCATCACTTGAAACACTTTCACCATCATCTTCATCATACCCCTCGATGTCCAATCCTTCAGTCTGAAGCACTTCAATCACTTCAGCAGTGGTAAAACGCCGCCATCGCGATCTACTTTGCTGCAAAACTTGTACTCGCTTGCGACGCCATTTTCGACATGAATGCAGATTAGCCAGTCATGTGGTGTGCCGAAGTCAATTGTTTCCCGATGAGTGTGTTGCTATGGAATTTCACGAAGTAACTTTCCACTTGACACGTTCGCAGTGACCAGTGTTGCTTCGGTTGGCATGCCGCGTCACGAGGGAAGCGTCGAAAAAGTTTTAATTATCGAAACCGCTATCGTGTTCCGTTATACAGAACTGTGCCTTACATAACGAACGCTATAGCATTCCGTCATACGGAGTGAGTTAATCTTGCTATACATTGTGTTCTGGTGAGCAAAACTTTGTGAGTTTACTATGTATGATGAGCTATCAAGCTGGAAATTACATTCTTTCTCTCTCTGTGCATATATATATATATATATATATATATATATATATATATATATATATATATATATATATATATATATATATATATATATATAATCTGTATATGTATTTATCTATACATTCTCTCTGTGTGTCTATGTATATATATATATATATGTATGTATATATGTATCTCTCTTGTATGGTGCTATTTTATAAACTCATGTGGATTCACTGTGTGTATTACACATAGTATATGCCTTTCTAACAACTACTGTCATGTCCTTGTGACTGAAGATGTCACCAACTATTTAAAAATATATGTTACATATATATAGGATTAGTTTAAGCATACATATATGTGACTGAAGACATACAAGTAAGAGAAGAATAAGATGATGATGAGACTTAACATACATATATGTGACATGTGACTGAAAACATATGAGTAAGAGAAGAATAAGATGATGAGACTTACCTGTAGTGTACAACAGCATTCTCATGTGATGATACTCTCAAAATGTGTCTGTGTTAAAACCATAAGCAGTATTTGGTGACACATTTTGAGAGTATCATCACATGAGAATGCTGTTGTACACTACAGGTAAGTCTCATCATCATCTTATTCTTCTCTTACTCATGTTTTCAGTCACATGTCACATATATGCTTATGATTTTAACACAATGTTTTTAGGAAATTATTTCTCAATTATTTCTCATTTCTTTCAACCACAAAACTCAGTACAGAATATGGGGGTAAAATTAAAAAGCAATGAACCAAAGGCCTTGTATCAGTTGTCAATGATTGATTTAGGCTGATTGGAAGGTCAGGTTACTTTTTGGTGGATTCAGTGCCAGCACTTTCTGAAATGTGGCCAGTGGCACAGTATCTTCTGGGTCAGACTCTTCCCTTTTATGAATTGTTTTGTCATCTTCTCTCTCACCAACCTCAGTATATGACTCTGCTAAATCTTTCTCTTCATATTTTTCTTGTTACTTACTGTAGCATTCAGTTACTCCTCTTCGTAATCCGGAAAATTGCCTGTTACCAAGGGCATCACCTTTTTTCACAAACTACATAACTTGAATGAAAGCAGACCCACTAACTTCTTATACACTTCATTTTTTCAGTATGTGTATTGTTCTGATTTTACCAAGAGCATCTAACTAGATGGTAACTGGGTTCCCCACCAAGTTTCAGTTTCATGGCACCAGAAGTACAGTGTTAACACATGAAGGAAATTCATGTGATCAGCCAACACTGTCGGATACAAATGGGTTGAAGCCATAAGAGGTGCATACCCAACTATCGGATCTTGTGTAATGAAGCTAATAGAGTTAAAACTTTGTTTTACTTGACAGCTTTCTGTATCTTTCATTATTCTTTCCTCACTGTAGTCATTTTGTCTAATTTTCTGTGTGTTTATTTATGTGTGAATAAGTGTGTGTATGTGTGAGATGGAGACTGGGGCAGAGAGGGATATATGTGCTTACTTGACTCTTTAAAAGGAAGATTCATTGCACGATTTGATCTTTTTGTCACCATTCAGCATATTACAGTTATATACATTTCTTGTATGAAGACTGTTCATGTCATGTTGAGTAAACATGTTCGTTTCCAGGTGAATCAGAAGCGACTGGAACTGGAGCAGGCTCTAGGATTACGCAACACTTAGAGACTTGACCTCCTGATCATTCCCTGCTGAAGGAACAGTCTTGATCTCTGACTGCTTGTGCATGCTTGATTGTTCCATTTTATCATGTTTGTATTCACTGGCATTTATTAGCCACAATATTTGTGGCTCTTTTTCTGTATGTTTGTGTCACATATATTATTAGCCACAGTATGGTGTTAATATCACCACCTGGTTCATCTGTGAAATTTTTGACCACTTGATTTAGACAAGACTGCCATAGATCCAATTTCTATGTATCCTATCCAATCCAAGCGAGTCTGAGATAGCTGAAAGTTATTATAAAGCTTAATGAGTTTGTCATATAATATTTGTCCGGTGCTGCTGAACAGAAATGCTCACAATGTGTTGATATGTTTGCATAATTTTGTGTGCATAATAATGTTTAAAACTACTGCCAGGGGCTGTACAACTATGTATATCAGGTTTTCACGGGAGTGACTACGGCAGGGGAGGTGTGGGGAGGGATGTTTGTGTGTGTGTGGATGTGGCAGTGCAGATGGTATCACAGACCAGTATATATAGGGATGAACAATATTCTATATGTGTAACTTAGAACTAGGTATTAAGGTAAACTCTTAAGGCCTTACCAGCATGTTGGGTTTATATCAAGACATACGACATCTGCCATATCCTCCATTTCACAAACATGCATATTTGCACACACACATATATACATACACAAAAACATACATGCATGCATTTCTATGAATGGAAACATGCCTGAAGCTTGCACTTACTTTTGTCAATTTATAGAACGAAATGATTGCTGGGGACTGCATTTTCAAGACGAGTAAACATAGATGATAGTCCTCAGCCCCAAGAGAGGGAAAGCAAGGCTGTCTGCCCCAAAGAAAAGATGAAAAAAAAGAAATGACTGCTGGGGTGCGTTCCCCTTTCTTGGGGCTGACAACCGCCAGTTGTTTGCTCTTCTCGAAAGTGTAGCTCCCAGCAGTCATTTCATTTTATGAACCAGGCAACCCTGCTTTCCTTCTTTGTGCTGAGGACTACCAGCTGTGTTTAATCTTCTTGTTATGTCAGTGTAACATTCAACTGGGATAGGACACAGGGCAAGGTGTATGTGTGTCTGTGAGGGGAGAAATCTGATCATTTTTGGTTACTGAAAGTGGCAGTAAAATGATAATGTCTATGAATGGTTTATTGGAAAGAGAAGAAGAGAAACAAAAGATTAAAGACTGGCCTAGCTTTCTGTCACAGTTCTGATTTCATTAACTCAAAAAATTAAGCTGAAGCAATCAAATACATCTACTGTGATTACTGTTGGTAGAACTGAACTCTAGTCTTCCAGGTTGCCAAACTGCTGCACTGTTCTACGGCACTAATGATGTGAGAAAAATATTGCTTTATAGTTTAAGGAAAAAAAGACTGCAAAATGGCATGCATTTTAGTCTCATGACAGCCATGAAAAGTTGTGTATGATAACTTCAGGGGTTGGACTGAGCCAACTGAAAAAAGGCATTTATCTTGGGAGGCCAGGGGGCCTGCTCCCTGGAACATTTTTAAAAACTGAATTGGAAACTGCAATTTGGTGCAATTTTCAGGCATACAAATAAGCATAACTCTGTAATTCTATAACTACAATTTATGAAGTAGATTCAACTTTCACTACTAAACCCAGGAACTTTTTTCTTTACTTCATTTGTTTTACTAAACGATTTAGAGCCTACACTGTGTGAATGCAATGTACACAGGGAGATGATAGCCAAGGATATGTCAGAAATGTGTAAAAAACAACCTTAAAAAAATACGAACTTGAAAGAAACCATGATAGGTGGTTTGCTATGTCTTAACTGTGTGGTGTGGTTTGTTGATCATGATGATAAATCTCCTCGACTTCTTGAGTAAGCTTAGTTCAAATTTTATTGTTCTTCTGCTTGTGCAGTGTATTTTTGATGACAGAGGTGGCAGCAAGGAAGCCCTAGAGTTTTAACTTTTTTTTTTTTTTAGGAATCCTCAGTTTCTTCTTCTACAACCTGCTCTGTGGACCAATCCCACTTCCACATATTTTCCCCTCTTTTTCCTGAAAGGTTTCAACAATATTCAACATCACTGCTGCCATTTTGTCTTCAAACTAACTGTTCCTAAAATGGTCATTGATACTACAAGTAGTAAACCATTCATGTATGGAATTATTTGCAGATAAAAGTGTGCATTTCTTGTTGAGATCTTCTAGTTTTTTCCTTCTGTAGAAGCAAATGAAAAAACCAAGAATGGAAAAGTTTGATTTCGTGGAAGTCCACAATTTCGAGGAAAAGTCCCACCCCTGTAACTTACAAGAAATTTTCTTTACCATTCCAAATTTTCTCACATATGTGTACAAAGACTTTTACCTCACACTGTTCAGATGGTACAGTGCTGCAGTCTATGTACTCCCTATTTTGTGGGTGTGCATACTGGGTGTTTTCACGTTTCCATAACCCGGCTATTTATATAACTTTCAGGATCTTTAGCAATCATATTTGACATTCTGCATGCCTGCACATATGAAGGGGAGTTAAGCACTGCCAATTCTGCACATGTTGACCTATGAGATCAGAAAAATCTCAACCCTTTACTCACCAGGCAGAGGTGTCAAGGTGGATTGAACCCAAAACCTTCTGATTGGAAGTCTGATCTTAATCCACTTGGCTACCATGTCCATTAGCACGGACAGAAACTACTTCAGATTTGCCTTAAATCTTATCGCAAGAATGAGTATGTGCCATATGTTCATGGGGAGAGAATAGTGTTTCCAGTTCATGAAATGTTTTTTTCCCTCTTTTGGAAGTTAAACTCTAGTGCCAAGTTGCTATTTGGACTGTGATTGATGTAATTTGTAACTCTGAATGTTCATTTGCTGTGTGTATCTAGTACTAATGTTTAAAAATCAGGCCAATAACTGTTTAATAAGAAACCAAAAATGTATGAAAATCGAATAACAAAGCATATTAAATCTAGGAAATATAACATACACAGAGTTTCAGTCTTTGTCAAGCACACACAAAAGACAAACAATTCATCAAATTTAGCCAAAAAGCAACAGACCAGATAGCTTCCCTAATATGTATGGTATTTGCTGAGCTGGAGAAGATAAGGCTAATGTGAAGTCCTAGTGTGTGAATTATTTTAAATGAAGGGAGGTACACTAAATCTTTTCATTATTATGTCGTCTTAATAGTAGTTTAGTCACAGACAGACTCACCAAAATTCAGGAATGATCTCTTGTACGTTGCTCAAAGGATTTTGTATGCTGTCTATAAAGGATAGCTTTAACTTTACAGCGGAAAACATTTTTGTGGTACTCCCATGCTCTTACATGTCCATGAAAAAATGCTTTGTGACACTGCTGCATACTTCGTGTTAACTCCCCTCCCCCCCAACCCATTTTCTTTTTAAATTACGTCTTCATGCTGCCTGTGCCATAACTGTTTTGTCCTGTAAGAAAATGTTGCAAAGAGTTGGTGCGCTCCTCATGTTGTTGCCTGTTTGCATGGGGGGAAGTCAATGTTGATTTATACTGATGTTTGTGTTAAAAGATGTCTACTTACAGTTTATTTGGCCAATGATTGTATGTATCATCTGTAGAGTATAGGTAGTTCTTTTCTCAGTACCTCTGTTGACTTCACTGACAATCATCATCTATTGATTTGTGGAGAACTGATAGCTGAGTGAAATACTTTCTCCATTATTGTGTGTTATATAAACAAAAGCAGGAAAATACTTTTTTTCAATTCTGAACATATGAAAACACACAGTGAAGTGTTAGTACTTTTACACAAATAAAGTTATGATATATATCAGCTTACCACTGGTCTTTGAACTAGATGCAAAATCAGCATACCATTAGTCTTTTAACAGATAGATTTTGTTCTAGAAATGGATGCTTTGCATAATTTTATGCAAACTCTTGTGCTAAAGACAATCTGAATTTTCAGTCAAGCCCTGTGATCTGAGCATAATTGGGTATTTGCGAGCAAAGATGCAGTGAATGTTATGTTTATTAGCCAGAGTCTGTGAACAGTCCATGTGTTTTTCTGTTTTGCTAATCTGTGTACTTGTCACTGCCAATGTTTTATAATTTATCAGTCCATTGCGCACTGGACTGGCACTGAAATGGGTTTGTTCTTCCTCAGATTGTTTGTGAACAAGCTACTGTTGATTTTGTTTCTATGAAATGGTGAATGAAAGACCAGAACTGATTTTTTTCCCTGTAACCTGTTTTATTGTGGTTATAGTCTTGTGTAGTGTGTAATGCCGGTGAAAGGGGAGAAAAGGCAAAAGAGAGCTGTGATGTTGCTAATTAGGTTAAGGTTTGTGCAAGACTGATCCTCACTGCTGTAATGAAGTGTTTGTATGATTCTATGTCTGTTCTGTAGTTTTGAATGACACTGTTGGACTAAATGTGTACGCTTAATCTATGCATTTTTTCCTTTTAAAGTATTACTCTTTCTTTACCAAGACACACTAAAGCGTATCTCGTGCACATCTGTTACTGAAGTGCGCTATAGTGTAACTCAAAGATGCAGGGTTCAAAGGTTGTGTGTGTAACTAAGCAGTATAGCTCTGCCCAACAATCATCCTAAAGTGCAAATGTACCTACGCTTAGACTGGCAGTGAATGCAATACTAACAGCCAGCACAGCGTGCGAGTGTGTGCGTGCATGCATGTATATATATGTGGCATTTGCCCATTCCATTTTTATGATTTGGAAGCGTTTACAGATGGATAAAAAAGATTATATTAAGCACATTTTCTACTGTAAGAGACTAAGTTACCTTCTTTGCATCAGTTGTGAAAAAAATGAATTTTTTTCAACAAATGATAAATTGGTCAATACTAAAGTGAGTACATTCAAACTTTGCCATTTATAAGTACATTCTACTGTGCATATTATCACAGAACTTCAAGTCTATATGTATTTGCATTCTTTGTTAAGATTTTTTTTTGTAACGTATAGAAACAGCCAGAATGTATAATGAAGGAAACAGCCGGCCAGTATAGAATGAGTTAATGATAAATTAGAGCAAGTTCTTGTGTGTGGTGTGTGTGTGTGTGTGTGTGTGGTGTGTGTGGTGTGTGGGGTGCACTAATGAACAGTTATCAATAATCATTCGACCGTTTATGGTTGGACTTATATTGGCTTTTGATCACACATCTGACCCAGTAAAATGTCTCAGAGAACTTTTTTTTTCCCATGTAAACTTCCATTTAGCTACTACACTTACCATATCCAATTTATGCAATATGGTACACCATTGCTCTGTTTTTGGCAGGAAATCACCGAAAATCACTGAGAAATTGGTAACCTGTAGGCACAGGCTCCCTGCCCATAATGCCAGATTGTGTGAAATGCACCTCCTCTTCTTTGTTTCTGTAGCTTATGGGAGACCTCTTAGAGACCCAGAAGAGGGGATGGTTGGGTGGGACTAACAGTTGGATTAGGTTAACAACAAGCTACATGGGAATTTACATGAAAAAATAGCTCTTTTACGTCATACCTTTACCATGTCCAACTAATGCAGAATTGAATGATTTGATGGAGGGAGTGATCTCTCATCCTGGTCTGCCCGGTGCCTGGAGGCAGTGTTAAGAGGCATTGGCTACCATGAAAGAAATGTGAGAATTTCTGAAGAGACTTGCAGCTTTCATGAATAGTGGCTGGTAAAAGTGAATTCCTGGCATCAGTAGACGGCTTTGAGGACATCCCTGATGGGGAGGGGGCAACTGGATGCAGCTGAAGTAGAGAAAACCTTAAGTTTAAGAGCCTGAGTAGTGTTTGATGCAGTGGACTGTGTGTAGGAAGGTCCCTCCCTTCTTGTATCCTTGGTGTTTATGGAGATGACCAAGGAAGGGGTCCGGAAGAACCGTGAGTGTAAGCCAGACTGTTGGGTCTTTGTCAGAAACTCTGGCAAGAGTGTGAGGGCTAGGTATCCATACGAATTGGAGCCAATCTTCCCTGGCGCCACTGAGGGCATGGATATTGCTGTGGTGGCTACAGAAGGTCATGACAAGAAGGAAAGCCATCATATTTGAGAGAAGTGAATGGACACTGATTCTCAAGTCTCGAAGGGGAGGGGGGGGGGGAGGATACCTGAGAGCATCGAGGACTAGGGCTAGATTCTGTTTGGGGATCCGAAACAGTATTAGTCTCTGAGCGCTAGACTTCTCAAAACTTTGTGGGGAAGGAAGTCATTCTGGAGTGTGGGCTTGTCCTTCGGCTTTTGGTGATTATATGTGCACAACTGATCTGTAACCCTTGGTGGTATATGCTTAATACTCTGAATTGGAGAGGTGTGCCCCAAAATTGGCCAGCTCGACAAAGGAGGTGAATGGGCTGAGACTTGTACTGCAGGAGCCTCTTGTTCTGTTTGGAGTTACTTCCTCTCATAGTTTCCTTTCCTGCATTTCTGATCACTGTGTAGGACCAGGAGGGAGGGAGAGAGAAATAACTGATCAGGGGAGGCCCGTCTAGTGAAAGGGTTTCCACTGTTAGGGTTTCTAGGTCTTGAACCGGAGAGCCATAGGTCGGCATCCTCTTGTTGGATTTGGTTGTGAACAGGTTGATCATGGGTATAAACCAGTTGCCTCTGACTCCCTGAAAGATCTAACACTTGAGAGAGTGAGCGGTGATGTTAGCATTCCGATAATGTGGATATCGGACAGAAAGATCGGGTTGTCTTGTCTACAGAGGGCCAAGAGAAGTTCGCCTCTTTATTTGTGCACACAAAACACAGTGATGCGGAGATGGATTTTGCCTGGAGACCAGATCTCCAGGAGTGGGCTGAGCCCATGTCAACCTCCCAGCCTATGCACAAGGTGTCCATGCACAGGGTCTGGAGGTAGGCAGGTGATGATCTGGTCACTCCATCTGTCATGTCAGGAGTTTGGTGCCTATTCTTGGGTCATTTTCAGAAACCTGTTTCAAAAAGGGATGATCTGGTCCCTGATGCCCGTGAACTTGTATCACCGATCTGAGGAGGTCGTCTGACAGGTCTGGAGACTGCGAAATGGTGATCGTAAAAACCAGGGTCAGGGTGGGAGGACCTCCGTGACTTATTCAGCAGATGAAGTCTGCTATTTCCACATCCAGCTTATCCAGGGATACTAAGCTCAGAACTAGAAGAAAGCCCTGAGATGGGATTTGGCTTTCTTAAGAAGCTTGTACCCCGTTATGATCAAACAGGCAGTCTCCATTAGGAGGACAAAGCAATCTCAATTAGGAGGACAAAGCAACTGAGTCTCATAGCCCCAGCCCATTCTGTAGCGAAGAATAATAAGACAGGGCCAAACAAGGAAGTGGATTGTTCTTGCTAGTGGCTGGAATGCCCCAGTCAGCCCTTAAGTCAGCTAGGTTGATACTCTAGCATTGGGGGGGGGGGGGGGGGGGGGGGAGGAGGAACCTGGGCCTAAATTGGGAGTGCCGATGCTGGAGGTAGAGGAGGTATCTCCCCCTACTTGCCACAATGGTCAAGGACATTCACAGCTTGATCCATCTCCTCCTTGCTGGGTATGATGAAACCCCAAGCCCAAATGATACCCCTGGGCAGGACCCTGAAATGACCTCTACTATGTGCCTTCTAGGAACACAGTTCTCAATCCCTCCATGCCTGGGATGCAACTCTGCCACTGCCAACGATGGTTCCTGAAAGCAACAGCACCCTGGACTGACCGGTTCTCCTGTTGGCTGAGGTCCTGATCTCAAGTCAATCACATGAAGTTGTCCTCTACACAGACGCTTCCACACAGCTTGGGAGCCCACAGGAGAGCTCTACATGCTCATGATCACTAGAGGAGTCACACTGTCATGTCAACACAGTGTAACCTGAAGCCATCCTTAAAGTCCTGATGGTCTTTGAACCAGAAGTCCAGAAAAAGGTAGTCTACCTGTTCACCAAAAAATGCCATGGTAGATATCTACATTACAAACAAGTGGGGCGCACTTAATGGATTTCTGTCTCTTTGAACTAAAGCCGCCCTTCTGCGATGTCATGAGCGACACATTTCACTGTGTGTGAAGCACATAATGAACAAGCTGAACATCCTGGCAGCTGAACATCCTGGCAGACTCCCATTGCAGGTCCCAATGCAGTCTCCAAATGGAATGGATTCTAAAGAAGAACATCCTCCACAGGTTATGGAGTCGATAGTTTCGCTCCCATTCTGATTTGTTTGTCTGATTTGTAGTCCTCGACTTGGAGACTAAAGCAGTGGACATGCTCTAGATGGATTGGAGTTCCCGTCTGAACGATGCCCTTTCATCTTTGATCAAGAAAATGAGTCCTGAAAACACAAGAATGATCCTGATAGTCACCCCCTCCTCTTCTGCTGGCCAGTCTATCCTTGGTTCCTCAGTCAAGCTTTCTGTTGTCTCAGTTTGCTCAGGCAACCTCATTTGGGATTAACTCATTCAAATCTCCAACCAGTCGATCTCCATGTATGGCTTCTTTGCAGTAGAGAATGTCCACACAATCACTAGACCTTCCCCATGACCTTCAAGTGCACTGCAGCTCATTTATCCAGTCCATCCTCCTACAAACAGGCACATACTCGTGAGGCCCTATGTATTTGTCACAATGGCCAGTCTAAACACATCGAATCCTTGCAAGACCACAAGTGGAAGGCATGGATTTCTTGGTGCAGGAAGAATGCAGTAGACTATGTCCACCCTACCAATGTTCAGTTTGCCAATTTATTGGCCCATCTCCTCTCCACACGTACACTAGTGGATGGAACTATCTGCAGTTAACATTCAGCAGTTGGAATCACAATCCGGCAAATAAGCAGCCTTGATTTCTCAGACAGCTTCCTCCTTCATGACTTTTTGCAAGGTCTTGCCTCCCTGCAGGCCTGCCAACCTAATCAGATCCCAACCTAGGACCCTTTCCTTGTCCTTGACACCTTAATACAAACCTGTATGAGTCCTTATCCAAAGTTTCCCTCTCTAAGCTCCGGGCTAAGATGGCCTCTTTACTCGCTCTGGCCAAGGGGCAGATTGTGAGCAAACTACATGGACTCGGTGGGACTACAGACTTACCAAATTAAACCCCCTAGATTTTCACCCGTCCAACCTTGCTCGCTTTTATCACTCTGGTTCTCACAAGGGATCACTTTGAGGGCCACAGAATGAATAGCTCTGGCAGTATTCTGGACTCGCTGAGCAGGAGGACCACTGATTGGACCAGATGGGTCATGTGTGGATCATGTGACAGCCATGGACGGCTAAATGAATTTTGGCCAATGACAGAGAGCTCAGCTGGTCAGGTTAGATACAGGTTTTTGATTTGATACGGATACTAGTTAACTAAACAGGGATTTAAGGAAAAAATATTGCATCCCTGTCAAAATACTGGACTATTTCTGCCCATATCTATATTATCTGGACTGCTCTGTAAAAATGACCTATGAAGTAAATCTGGTAAAAATTCAACCACAGACAACTGATAAATCCCTGCTCTCTCTCTCTCACACACACACACACACACACACACACACACACACACACACACACACACACACACACACACACAGTCATGTATCAATATTAAATAACCTGCTTTGCATCCCCCCCCCCCCCCCCCGATTTTTTTTGAATAAATAGCAGATTTAAAATGGCTCATTCAACATGTGTGGGCATGTCTAATTTTACATGTTGCTTATAGTTTTGAAAGATCTGTGCTTCTTGTATATGTCTATGTATTTTCAGTCAGTCAGACATTCAGTGGATCTACTTCAGGGTGAAATGTAATATTTTCTTCGATTGGTTAAAAACCTCTTGTATTTTTTCCGTGATTTTTCAGTGCTTATATATAAGTTTCTATGTATGAATTACAGATCCAGCCATGTTTCACTTTCTGTACTGTGTATTATGTTCTTTTTATCATCAGTTTTTTTTAAAAATCCTGGTGCATTTGGTGAAAGCGTCCACACGTTTATCCTTTTGTTTTGGTTTTATCACTTCATTATACACTTATTTACTTATGTATTGGCTTTGATTCTGATGGTTTGAATTTGTCCATGTCGGGTGAGAGAGAGAGAGAGAGAGAGAGATATATGGATGCATGTATTCAGTGAACATTGTTATAGTGTTGTTTTTTTTTTAAAGTTACTTTATGTAAAATGTATTACAGGTTTTATGGGAACAAATTAAAAGCAATGGAATCTTTAAAAGGATTTGTTGATTATGCATTTGTGAACAGCTTTTGACAAATATCTGTTCAGTTTTTTTGGTCTTGACACTGCATCCTCTCTCTCTCCCCCCCCTCTCTCTAACACCCCCCTCCATCATCACCCCTCCCTCTTTTTCTTAATGTCTGTTTCTGCCTTGTTCTCATGTGCACTATCTTTTCCATAACTGCCTCACATATACAGAGCATGCATGCATGTTCGCCAACACAAGTTTATCACAAACCTTCAAAACTACGTTCCAAATTTCTGTTCATGATAAAACATCAACAAATCATTCGTTCTGTTCACAACATAAACGCCTTTTTGCAATGAAATACTAAGAAATCCTTCATTCATAAACACTCCCTTGGCTTATGTGACTTACTTGTATCAGCTGGCGAAAGAGAAGCTGTTGACGATGACGGATAGACTTGCAGCCAATGCTTCAATCCACTGCCCACAGATACAGGTCATGCACATTAGTTTCAAATATATGACACTAACAGCAATAGCACACATACAGATACTCTTGAGTTTTGCCTTTTGAATTACAGTATTTAGTGTAACAAAACTAAATAGGTGATGAACAGTTTTGACGAATAAAGTAAAAACTAAAATGCATGTAGTCCGATAGGATGCGAACGTGAACAGCACCAAAATCATGAAAATGCACACCCAAAGTACCAATAAAAGAGGGGGCGTATAAAGACCACAAGGCCTATATTCGGAGTCCCATTACTACTACTGCTACATAACAATAGTAACGACTCATGCCTCACAGTTCTTCTGCTGTGTGTAAATGGATCTTTGAAAAATCCTTTCAGATTGAACTGTAGGTTATCTGATGAAAGCAAGCAGCTTGTTCTTAGTGGCGAAACCCATACTATTTTACTTTATTCATCAAAACTGTTCATCACCATGGAGCTACTCCCCACCCACCCCCTACTCTGACTGCACTGAGATCACCACCACCCCTGTGTGGAATTGGTCGATCTCTAGAACCATGAGTGACCTTGCTCCTCAAAGCCGGGTTCTTTACCACAGACCTCAGGCTCCCATCCAGCCTTGGAGGTGCTGGATTCTGACATCTAATGCCTGGTCGACAGACCCCAGCCCTAGCCCACGGATGCCCTGAACCTGGTGATGTACCACTACTTATTGGTTAAACTGCACTCTGCATGTAGTGGACTGCAGCAGATACTTGCCCCTTTACTGTGGAACGGCCACCTTAAGATGGCTCTCTTGGGACGGGTTCTATGGGGATGCCTGAACTTGGCACACACACCTCATCTGCCACCCATGCCATACCTAGAGTCAAGTTGTGGTCTATTCCCTCAAGGCATTTGATACACGTCTACCAGAGGAGATTTATGGCTGGGCCAAACTGTCTGCAGATGATTGTTTAATGCTACAGTCTGACAGACACCCAACTTCCACCAGTTTCAATTTCTCTATTTTGGCAGAATGCAATAAACTAGCCAGCTATGCCCTGCCGACTGCACATTGGCCAATGCCTTTGTGCAGGCGCTGTGTTTTCTTGGATGTTACACTTCCTACAATGCAGACGGAATGTGTTCAGAACGTGGTATACACTAATGCTGTCTCTTCCTTTTCTGAAAATATACCCGTGTAAGCACAAAAGCGCTTGTGACCCCTCTTCCTCACAACGCTCAAAGACAAACCTGCACATTGGCACAGACACACACACACACACACACACACACACATGCACGCCTGTATGCACACATGGCTCAGTCATTTTGTCTTTCATTTGCCTGGTAGACAGACATTGATACATTAGTCAGAAATTCGTCCTAAAGCCTATGCACCAACTGGAGCGGACAACACCTGACTGACTGGGGGCTGCTCGGCTGAAGGTAACTAACTTACTGTCCCGTAAAAGAAAACAAAAGCTACTCTTAAAAAAAAAAATTCAAGAGAAACAGCCACTACAACAAGATGATGTACTGACGTCTTGGAAGATTCGAAGTACTGATCAACTTGATATACTATTTTTGTGAAAGAGCTCGGTCACCATATCATGTCACCTTGAGCTCGCTGAACAAAAAGGGATTGTACAGTTCATTATTCACCTTGGCCCTTTCCACAGACATGACCCTTTTACTTCCCATTCTCAGTCAATAATCATACTAACAATAGTAATAATAATGATAAAAAAGCTATCTACCTTTGATTATGACAGTGACTATTATCATTTCATTATCATCAATATGGCAAATACTGCAATTGCCATGGGAAGCAATTTGATGGGGACACAGAAACTTAAGTTTAGTGTATTACTTCCCTTTGACAATAATGCCTGACGATATAAAATCCGGGCGACGATAGATTCATTTACATTTATACGTAAATAACATCCTACATAGGTTAGATCTCTGATTAAATCTTTATTATTACCACCTGTGAAAAAAGAGGGACTGGGTGGGAGGAAAAAAACTGAAATGACCAAAACAGAAAGAGAAAACATGTCTCATAAAAATGACTGCAAAAGATTTCACCTCCTCCTCCTTTTTCTTTTCTTTTTTGTTGTTTTTTTCTTTTGGTTTATTTTGCTTGCTTAGTGTTTCCACATTACAAATTGTGGACTCAAGATCTCGAATTCAATCTCAGCCTGCAACACAAAACCTGGCCTGTTTGCTACATATCTTGTATCAATCTTTCAGTGTTAATGGATTCCCCTCTCCTCCCATCCCGATTTCAAGACCTTGCCAACGCAAAGGGTTTTGTGCTGGCTCAAGGTGTCTGACAGACAGCTGCATATGGAACTGCCTGAATGCAATAAAT
>CM060309.1:40521424-40526424 GCA_030674185.1 Monoplex corrugatus
AATTCTCCTAATGTCAGTGGAAGATTGTACTCTTCCGTGTTATCAGAGACAAAGTTTCAAGCTCTCTTTTCTTTCACCGATCTGTGTTTCCGAAAGACCGCCGATTTATTTGCTGAGGAAGAGATCTTTTCGATGGTCGACGCCAATATACTAGAGACGGCTTTTTTGTCAGTAATCAAACAATCTGACACTTTCAAAGGTGAACAGAGGGACAGGTGTTTTACCCTTTAATTTGTTTGATAATTTTCCATACTTTCTTTTTAGAAGTTCGGGATGTCAGTTTCAAGCAAAAGTTTCTCCAGGACTGTTGTTTGTTTCTTTTAAAGATGTATCTTGACTTTTGCTCGCAGTTTTTGATGAGCCCGAATATTGTCCACTGATGGACTTTGAAACACGCGACGCTGAGCTTTCTTGCGTTCTTGTTTTATCTGTTTACATTCTAAGTAAACCATGATGTTTTAGGCATGTGCGCTTTCTTTGACGATGTGGGAATTGCTTGTTTGGCACAACTCAGGATGATCTGCGTTAGAGTGTCTGCTGGATCATCACTCTGCAGGACCCTTTCTTCCTCCAAATCGCTCCGGATAGCCCTCTCGAACAAATCCCAGTCAGCCCTACGAAAAACAAAGCGCTCCGGTAGAGACTCGTGTCCAACGCTTGGATTTGTTAAGACAACTGGAAGATGGTCACTTCCATGCAGATCATCCAGAACTTTCCACTCTAGTCCAAAACCAGCGAAGCATCACACACTGATAGATCCAAACAGGAAAGTGTACCATTTGCAGGAAGAATATATGTCGGAGATCCAGATAGAAAGAAAGGAAGACAGACAGATAGACTGATAACAGACAGACAGACAGACAGACAGACAGAAGATAGATAGATAGATGATAGAAGATAGATAGATAGATAGATAGATAGATATAGATAGATTGAAAGATACAGACATATAGATAGACACAATAAAGATGTACAAGGCACAGGCAGTTTAGAAGCCACTTCAGACCACCATCTCAACGTCCATCATCCCCTCTCCCCAAACTGGTTATCTTCGTCGGCGATATCACTTGAGTGGGTGTTAGGTAAAACCGAATCAAACGGAAAGCCGAACGGAAGCCACTTGACGAAGCAACACTGGTTGTCTGCTGTGAGTTATTCAAAGATATGAGGGCGTCGGGAGGCTACATGGCTCATGTAATGTCACAGAGTACAATTTCAACCCTGGGTTTTAACCTCTTGTAATCCTTTCAACTTAAAAAAATAAAAACAATGATGAGTGCATGCGTTATCTAGAAACAATAAAGTCTGAGCCAGATAAAATGAGTGACGTGGCTAGGAATATGACAACCCATATGACAAGGACACCATCCGAAACAGAAAATCGCCTGCACACAAACACACGAGGTGGGGGGGGGTAGTGAGAAAGAAAGAAAGAAAGAAAGAGAGAGAGAGAGAGAGAGAGAGAGAGAGAGAGAGAGAGAGAGAGAGAGAGAGAGAGAGAGATAGATCTGTTGCTCGGTTCCGTGTAACCCGTCCCTATGTCCGTGAAGAGTTTTTGTTGTTGTTGTTGTTTTTCCCGGCATAACATTTCGTCACAAAGTGTAGCAGCGTACCATTTTCAACGAAAGCATAACATGCTACGCCAAAAGCGTAGCATTTGGCAGCTCTGGAGGCAGCTCGGACGTGCATTCAGAGAGAGAGAGAGAGACAGAGAGAAGAGAGAGAGAGAGACAGAGAGAGAGAGAGACAGACAGACAGACAGAGAGACAAAGACAGAGAGACAGACAGACAGAGAGACAGAGCGGAAGTACAACATGACACAGTATGGCAGGCTCACACGTCGGTCATGATGGAAGAGTATTTACCCACAAGAAGCATAAGTACATACATACACTGTTGTATCAGCCGCCACCACTGCTGTGACCAACCGGGGAGCCTCATCAACTTATCAGGGACTCAGACCACAACTGCCAGTGTTGCCATGAGCAAACGATGCACCGACTACTGAGCACAGATGGAGGCACTCACGCAAGCAGCTTCCACAACACATTATCCAGATGACACATACTATCAAGTGGTCTTCTTCTCTGTTCTACACGCTCAGGGAATGACAAGCTTCCCCACTTGACCATGACCTTCCAGCAAATCAGAAGAACCGGAAGAGCAATCCTTCACTGGATTCCCTCTCACTGTGGGATACCGAGAAACGAAACGGTTGATAAACTAGCAAAAAACAAAAACAAAACAAAAAACAAAAAACAACGACACACAAACAAAAAACAAAACAAAAAACCACAAAAACAAAAAAACACACACACACACACACACACACACACACACACACACACACACACACACACACACACACACAAACATCTTCTGTCCAGACAGCAGCAAGTGATCCTGATGAGACTCCGCACCAGTCACAACTGGCCAATACGAACCACACGTTCAAACTAACGCCTTCTGCAGTCAAGAGGACCAGACAGCTGAACATAATTATACTGCAGCGATGTTGCTTACATCTTGTGGGACGACAGGGGACATGGCCGACTGTAACTCCTCTGTCCACCAAACTCCATATCAGCCAGCAGGACCTGGAAGAAAAAAACCCACTTTCACATTCATCTGCCGATATGACCTGACGATGCAGACCGGAAACCTACATGCCAGAGTTCGGAGTTTGTTGTTTGGTCGAAAGAGATTCTTCGCACTCGCACAATTCCACATTCGCTCCAGAGAGCCAGTATTTACTTCCAAGGGACTCGGACCACAACTGCCAGTGATACTATGAGCAAACGTACCAACTGCAGGGCAGAGACAGTGGCATTCATGCAAGAAGCCTCCATGGAATTGTCCGACCGCTAATGAAAGAAGAAGAAGGGGGAAACATAGTCTTGCCTGTCACAAAATGATGCAACAATACAGGCAGGAGACACAACCAAAACTACCAAACAAGCAACCAAACAAACAAACGAACAAAAAGCTTGACAGGCAATTTGTTTCTGGACATCGTGTTTGTATGCGCAGGATAAGTGGGGCCTGTCTGGAGTAGCGGTACAACTCCCCCGCCTTCCAATCTGATTGCATGGGTTCCGATCTGGCTTGAAAAAGAAACAAAAACAAAAACAAAAAAACCCTGCGATCTCCAGCCTACCCAGCAGTAAATAGGTCCTGACCCTGTTTAAGATTAGTAAAGGCACAGCAGTGAGAGCACGTCTCTCACAATGCCGGTCCTGAGAAAAGTTTAGGTCTTTGGCACCTCACTTCTGTACATTCTCCGTGTTACAGGACAAACTTTATCTTTTTGTTTCACAAAATATGTTAAGAAACGAAGACGTAACTGGATGGGTCATGAAATGCTTTTTTGTTTTCTTTTTGAAAACCTCAGTTGCAAGCAGGCCATAAAGTTAATTTTCTCCCCTCCCTTTCTCTTCCCTTTTCTTGCGGGTGCTTTTCACGTCTCTCTTCAATGCTATTTGTTGTTGTTGTTGTTGTTGTTGACATTTCTTACTACAGCACTGTACATTTTTTCATAGTCTGTGTTTCATGTTATACACGGACGATTTCATTTTCGGTTCATAATGTACAGCTTCTAGACTGATGTGCCATAGTTTTCTGTTGACCGTAGTGTTCATCAGGCTGTATTATTATTAATGGTTCTAGGTGTTGTTCTTGTATGCAGGTAGCGATAACTTGATATACGCCCGCCACCGTGTAACAAAACGATACGCTTGGAATTTTGAGTTCCGTTGTGTTTTCTCGGTAGGCGCACGAAGCCATAAGCTACCAACAATGAACACGAAGAAGAAGAGGAAGAAGAACGAACGGACACAACACACACACACACACACACACACACACACACACACACACACACACACACACACACACACACACACACACACACACACACACACACACACACACACACACACGTAACTGCCAAGCAGCCACATCAGATTAACAGTTTTGTAGAGCATTCTGCCGCCCCCCCCCCCCCCCCTCTCTCTCTCCTGTCTTCACTCTGCATCGTAAAATAAATCCAAACACTACAGAAAGGAAGAGATTAACTAGGATACGAGACGGATCGAGACAGATACACGTACTGTAATGCCCCTCCACAATGAGAATGTCTCTATTCAATTCACGTAAGAAACTAACCAACCAACCTATCGACCGACTTACCAACCTATCGACCGACTGACCAACCGACCAAAAGACTGACTGAGTAGATTACCACTCTACACTCTAATTGATTTCTCTTTTAATTTGAGGGTAAATCCAGTCATCGGGTCTTTTCATGTCTTATTTGCGGGAGTGAAACTTGGATGCTGCTTGCAAAAATCGAAAAGAGAAATCAGACCTTTGGTTACCAACTGCCTGAGAAAATGCCTCGAACAGACGACCAACGAATACTTGAAGAATCAGATCAACACCTCGGTGGGTCCACAGGAACTGCTTCTGACTACTTTAAAACGGCACCCGCCACGACACACTTTGCAAAACCATCCTTTAGGGTACCCTGGGAAGATGCCGTCGCACACGCTGAGTGACAGAAATCAAAGACAGGAGGAATCTCTGGTCGCCTGTGCTTCCGCCAGAGACAGAGATGGATGATTTTGTCTGCTGCTGTGTCTCATCAGTCCTTCACACAACCACGCCGATTAGTTTTTGAAGGGAGAGAGGAGAAGATGCAATGCAGTCACCACTGCCTCATAGGGACATTCAGGCTCGTTAGCTTAATGGGTACCAGACTCAGTTTCAGTTTCTCAAGATGTCGTCTCCGCGCTCGAAACGAATTCCATATGCACTAACGCCATAGGAGCAATGTGTATGGTAATCATGGCACAAGCCTTAAGCCTGCACATAAACCCATGAGCTGGCCAGATCCTGAGGCCCTACCTAGACTATGATATGTTTATCTAGTCTATATTTTATACTGGTATTTCATCAGCCTGCCACTGGAATAATCATGGTTACATGTAAATGACATGTGT
>CM060309.1:40531424-40546424 GCA_030674185.1 Monoplex corrugatus
ATATAGACCTATCAGCCATGCTGTTGAGACTGTCGCTCTGATTCATGTGTGCCAGGGTCGGCCTGATGGTTTGGGTGTCACGGCTCGAGTGAAATTATTGGATCCGAGGTGGAGATAAAAGACATTTTCAAATTGCTTGGTTAAAATAAGGTTCCCCCATGGTGAGCTGCCCACGTCGCTGGCGGGGTTTGGAAGCTGGGTGTTGTGAGATGAAAATGACAAAATACACACTCTCTCTCACAAATACAAGCAAGCAGGCAAGCAGGCAAGCAAGCAAGCAAGCAAGCAAGCAAGCCAGCCAGCAAACAAGTCAGAAAGCAAGCACACATACATGCACATGCACTGCAACAAGCAAGCATACACACCTATGATTAATTGCTGAGTCATTTATCTTCATTAATATAATCATTTTCGTATCTTGTAACAGCTATTCAGGTTGTGGTGAAAAATAAATGTGTCTGCCTTTTACAAGCACCCTCCTTACCACACTCTGTCTCTCACAGTAAAGTCTCAAAGTTTCTCCCTCCCTCTCTCTTTCTCTCATGCACAGACACACACACACAGACACACACACAGGCAGACAGACTCAGACACACTACAGCCAAGCCATTTTAGGCCCACTTTGTGGTACTTGTGGCATTAAAGAACACTTTTGGAATTGTAATCTTGGAAACTGCTGACAAAAGTCGGTCACATCAGGGACATACAGAGAAATTCATATCACTGGTCACACATATAAAGTTAAGACCCTCATATGGGAGACAGCTTTCTTTTTCACTCTGAACATTGCACGTATGCAAGTTATTTGGCCCACAAAGTTAAGACCTCGTATGGGAAAACAACTTTCTTTCCCACTCTGAACATTGCAAGTTATTTGGCCCATACCGTGCAGACGTAAAACATCGCTGCACAGTCTGCCTACTCCATCTTCTGTGGGTGTGCAAGCAAGGTATTTTCTGATTTCCAAAGCCAGCGAACAGTGGACGTGGTTTGCAGGATCTGCAATGTGTGTGTCTGATGTTCTGTGTGCGTATGCACAAGCAGAGGGTTCAGGCACAGACAGGTCTGCACATATGCTGACCTGGATGATCGGAAAAATCTCCACCCTTTACTCATCATGTACCACCCAGCTAATGCTGAACTCGGACATTCTGACGTTTTCATCACTCGGCTGTCGTGCCCATCTTGGAAAACAAGTGACCAACAGTTTGTCATAGTCTGTCCATTAACAGCTGAAACAGCGTTCCTGTGACCCAAATGATGGGTCGTGCCCATCTGAACCTTTAGATCTGAACCTGGGTCACAAGATACGATACTAAACACACACGATATCCATGATCCGCACACAACCCGAAAACATGAATCTGAACATAACTTTGCGAGGGTACCCACAAGAGATTACACACATGCACATCATTATCATCATCATGTGCCCTGCCGCTCGGTGTTGGCGATCATGGCCCTCCAAACGAATCTATCTTCTGTCGACGCAAGTACATCTCCCATCCTCTGTCTTCAGCCATCCTGCAAGTCTGTCCAATATTTTCTCTCTGGGTCCACCAGGTGTTCTCTTTCGCTCCAGCTTTCCTGTTGTGACCAGGTGCTCTAATTCCCCTTTCCTAATAAAATGTATACATGTTGCATGTAATTATCTTCTTGTGTCTGCCTCCTTCAAGCCTGTCCCGTTTGTTGTCTTTGCTGTCCATGGAACT
The DNA here is from genome assembly GCA_030674185.1 of Monoplex corrugatus. Lineage (NCBI taxonomy): Eukaryota > Metazoa > Mollusca > Gastropoda > Littorinimorpha > Ranellidae > Monoplex > Monoplex corrugatus. Next base: position 40,533,137 of record CM060309.1, read on the forward strand.
CTCAACATTCTTCTTAGAAACCACATTTCAGTTACCTCAGTTTTGTTCTGACTTTGCGTGTTGACTGTCCACGCCTCACAACCGTATAACAGTATCAGTTCTATATAACATTCAAGAACTCTCTTCCTGATGTCAATTGATAGGCATTTGCTGGTAAGAACGCTTTTCGTCTTCTTGAATGCTGTTTTGGCTTAGCCGATTCTGCTGGCTATTTTTGATGTGCATCTGCCGTCTGGTGAGATGACCGCTCCCAGATATCTAAGCTTATCAACCTGTCTCAAAGTTGTGCCATATGCCGCGATTTTACGTAAGGGGATTTCTTATGTTTTACTGATTACCATGACTTCAATCTTCTTGCTATGTAGCTCCAGCCCTTTATTTTTGCTTTCTATTTCTATTATATTCACAATATTTTGTAGGTCTTTTTCATTTTCTGCAATTAGCACGGTGTCATCTGCATAACGAATGTTGTTTATCTTTCTTCCTCCAACCTTAATCCCTGGGCAGTCTTCTATGTTTCTTATAATGGTTTCGCTGTGAAGTGAAAACAAATCTGGTGACAGAACACAACCCTACCTGACCCCTCTTTCTGACTGGCTATGATAACCCTGTTGCACACGAACAACAAACTCACTGATATGCATATACATCCACACACACACACATACATGTCCCTATATACACAGCAAAAATTGAAATGTGCACGTGCGCACGAGATTCATAAGCGCGTCAGCGTTTTTAAACCCTATCAAAATATGAATGAGAAGATCAGTTTCAGTTTCAATTTCATTTTCTCAAGATGACGTCTCGGCACTCGAAATGAATCCCATAGGCATTGACGCAATTGGTGCTATGTGACAGAGATCCAAAATAATCAGGACAAAAGCCTAAGCCTGCACACAAACCTAAGAGCTGGCTCGGTCCTGATGTTCCATCCTATGTGTGGGTTTTGTTTCTTATATTTGTATCTGTTTGTTACTGGAACAATCTTGGCTACATTGTAATGACAGCAGCACCAACTACAAACAAACGAAGAAATCCAAAACACCAACACACAACAATGAAAAGGATGATTTAAGGTAGCAGGTACAGTGGGGGAGATGAGAAATTTGACTTTTTGGAATTACTACTTCCTATATTTTTTTTAACACAGAAAAATCATTTCTACACTATATCCTCAAAGCATTTTGCTGAAAAACAAACAGATTTGCTTCAGGAATTTTTTTAGTAAGGCTGGGGTGACCCAAAAATCTCCTGAAAATCAACGTTTGTCAAAATTGACCTTTTTTTTGTCGTTTTGCGTTCCTAGTGCGTACAAATATTAACCAATCTGCATGAATTTTGGCACAAAGCTTTATCATACTAACAGCTAGCTTGTGTCATACCAGATTTTGGATAACTTGTATATTTTAGTAATAAAGCTTGTAAAAGTGTAAAAAATGTTAATGACATTTAACGCGAATTTTATACGCCCATAGAATGAAGACAAAACTGGATATCAAAAAGTTGGTATGACAAAAGCTTCATTTTGTAATATAGGTTATATTAAAAAAAACAAATCTTCAAAAAGAATTATACCCTGGGAATTAGTCTGTCAAAAACTATCACTATTTTTGGTATCGAAAATTTCACATTAATTTACATAATTAATTACAACACAAATTATATGAAACATTTTACCAAAATAATATTTTTTTCTATTAGAGACATGTATCCTGCAGATTTCTGCCAAAAATCAGGTTTCTAGCTTATGTATATCCACTGTTACTAAAATAAACAAAAAATAGCTTCTCCGCCACTGTACCTGCTACCTTAACCAAAGGATGATTTAACCAATCTACACAATACACATTAACAATGGAATGAGAGAAAACAAACCCCCTGATATCTGGAGAAAAGAGGTAATGAATCATACATCAACAATGAAATGTGTTGACAAGCAGGAAGAGTCTGCTCGCTGAAAATCGTCAGAAAAAAAAACCGCACTGATGATAAGGTAGAAAAATGTCGTTTAGAAAGAAAAAAAAAAAAAAAAAAAAAAAAGAAAGAAAAGGAAAAGTAACAAAAGTCAATGATAAGGAATGTGAACTCAGTGACATAACTATCAATCACAATATAGCTGAGAAGGACATAGAAGAAATAACGTAACAATCCATCTGAACGAGGGTGAAAAGGGCAGTGAATTTAATGAGGTAACTATTTATCAGCATGTGAATGAACAGAGCAGTACAGTCATTTTAAATCTTTATAATACAAATCTTTTTTGATTTACCAAAGCTGAAAGATCTCGTACAATCCTGACTCCCTGGCCTGGAATTGAAAAGGTTATTAAACGGAGAAGTGGATCAATTCTATTAATTAAAATGGCAACATTTTAAAGGCCACAAAGTTATCAAACGTGTTGATATCTTTCATTTTGTTGACGTCGTTATTTTCTGTATATCATGTATCTTGTATTGACATGAGTTGTGCATTTTACCTGACTGTAGAAAAGCGTTGAGAGAGAGGGTGGAAGATGTGCTTGCGGTGACAAGGGTTAGATGCATATGGAGGGCCATGATATTCAACGCCATGCGGCAGGGCACATGATGATGATGATGATGAGAAAAGCATTATGAGTTCAATGTTGTGAGAACTGCGCTATATTTACAGATAGATCAAAATCAAAATCAAAATGCTGCTGCTGACTTCTGTTCTGTTCTGCTGTCCTAATCAACCACTTCAAAACACATTCTCTTTGATAGTTCCGTCTGTCTAACGAAGCGACTGCTCTAGTTTTGACACTTGTGTGTCCCAATCCAAGTATAACGACTTTCTCATCTTTTGAGTCTCCCTTTCCGTTCCGAAGATAAACGCTGGCCATATCAGCTACCCAGAGCTTCTCAAATTCTTCGAACTACTTTTCCTCTTTGGAAACTGACGAATACAACACTGCTCTTACCTGGGTTTCTGGCCACGTTGGTAATCGAAATTAAATGGCTGACTGCCTTGCCACGAATACTACAACGGAAAGGATGTCTGCATCCTACATCCCTTAAAGACATCTAATGCCCATGGTACAAACTTATGACAAAAAACAAAACAAAACAAAACCAACCAACCAACCAACAAACCAACCAATCAACCAAACAAACAAACTGGTAAGAGGATTGGAACAACCCAACAGACAAACAACAAAATTTCGCAAATCCGACCCAACTTCACATGGTGCCTCCCATCCGTTCCGGAGAACCGCAGGAACAAGACCGTGTGGTGCATGTTACACACGGTTCACACATTCTACGCTCACTCATTCCTGTTAAAACAAAAACGAGTCGACGCATTGCTCGCGATAGGGTACTTAGCATCAGACACCTTACTGAATGCTGGGACTTGCACGATGTGACGTATGCACTACACAGCAGACTCCTTGAAGAACCTCTTCAGAGATGTTCCTCCAAACTTTATTTTAAAATTTTTACAAGATATTAATTAATTTCATCACATACGATCATACATACAGGAAAGATTTTAAAATGCATTTAAGGTTTCAAAGGCTAATTCTGTGCTTGGTTTCTAAGGACCTGGCCAGCTCATGAGTTTATGTGCAGGCTTAAGGCTTGTGCCATAATCACCATACACATGGCACCTGTGACGTTAGTGCATATGTAATTCGTTCCGAGCGCGTAGACGTCGTCTTGAGAAACTGAAACCGAAACTAAGGTCGTGATTTTCTAAATTAGACTTGGAGATGTTATTTAACGTGGTGTTAGCCCTGATATGGCCTTAGTGGTCGAACGGGTTATAAGCAACACGATTTTGATTTCGAACTAAGTCACATGAGTTATTATTACCAGGCTCTCCTCCCTGGGGAGGGAAGTGGGAGACGTAACTCAAAACCACGAGGGCACCAAAAGATCACTGTAGTTTTTACTGTGTCGCGGAACGTAGAGACTGAACAAATGAACGAACAAACGGATGAACGAACAAACGATCTTACGAACAAACGAATGAACGAACAAACAAATGAAAGAACCAATGAATGAACGCAATATCATTTTTTTTTTACTGAGGGACAAGAATAAGCACGAACTGACTTTTTCACAATTACATGTTGCCTGTAGTTATATTAAATCACTTGATTATGTGACAAGTTCATTACTGCATATACTGTTTACACACATGCACGCACGCGCAAACAGACAGACAGACAGACAGACAGACAGACAGACACACACACACACACACACACACACACACACACACACACACACACACACACACGCAGTTTCAACGTGTCATTATTTTCACAATATCTGATTCCTGACTATTATCTGTAATTACTGAAATGGCGTCATTGATATGCTCTGTTTCCATTTAATTAAAAAAAGAAATAAAAAACCCTACTTTCCTGGTAAAACGCTTTCCATCGTAATTCTTTCAGAGGCAGAAGACAAGCAAGTAGGCCTACGCGATTGAATGAGTGTACAGAAAAGTGTCCTTTCAAACGAAATACTTCATTCCAACACAGTTACATCACTTGTGGTGAGAGGAACAAGGAGCAGCATTTGTTTGCTGTTGGGGGGGACTTGAATGGTGTAAAACGCAGGATGCATGCTTAGCACATACCAAACGCGTCCGTGCCTACAAGGCACACTTGAGAACTGACAAAGACAAATCTGGCAAGGGAACTGTTTTAGCGTATTGCATGCAGCGACTATCGTGTTGCTCTTAATGCAGCCTATGATGTGATAGACCCGGCGACCTCACGGAAGCGGGCAGGGGCGGAAAGACACGGAAATATTAGCCTCTGTTTGATGGCTGCTTGCTTGGTCAGCAAGAGCCACGTGTTGAATTACTTCTTGCACTGCTGTTTGTCTCCTGAGAAAAGCAGACAGAACGCGGAAAAGCCAGAACTTTTTTTTTTGTTTGTTTGCCGATAATCAGCTATTGGGCCCAAATTACAGCGCTGACTTTTCGTGCTCTAAAATGGTGCTACAGGAAAAACCCAGCATCCAACTCTGACCAACTCCTCTGCTGCGTTCCCAGCAGTCAGCCACATTATCTCTCGCTACTGTGTCTGGAATGCCTATCAATTAGGTCAGGAAGAGAGTTCTTGAATGTTATATAGAACCGATACTTATAAGGTTGTGAGGTGTGGACAGTCAACATGCAACGTCACAACAAGATTGAGGCAGCCGAAATGTGGTTTTTAAGAAGAACGTTGAGAGTTTCATGAACGGCAAAGAAAACAAATGAGACAGTCTTGATGGAGGCCGACACGGAAGATCATTGAAAAAGAAGATTAGGAAAAGACATGGAACATTTATAGGACATTTTATGAGGAAAGGGAAATCAGAGCACCTGGTCACAACAGGAAAGCTGGAAGGAAAGAGAACACCAGGTAGGCCCAGGGAGAAAATATTGGAGGGACTTGCAGGGTGACTGAGGACATAGAGGGTGGAAGATGTACTTGCAGCGACAGGGGATAGATTCATATGGAGGGCCATGATCGCCAACACCAAGCAGCGGGGCGCATGATGATGGTGATAATAATGAATGTCTGGATTAGAAAGAGAATATAGATTCATTTGTTCAGTTCGGTACTTATCGTACTGATTTTTGTAATCTTTTGAATCTGTTTACCCCCAAATCAGTCTCAAACTTACAGTGATTGTTTACTCATTCTACCTCAGAAAGATGTTGTGGAATTAGGCTGGTCATTGAACACCGGTAGGAAGACGCTGGAGATGAAGACCCAAGAACACCTGGCGATGACCAACTGGAAGAGATCTTATTGCGCCACAACGCATTGGGGCTGCCCAAAACAGGCAAACGGGGAGAAACTTTGTTACCGTCCTACAAGTCATTGACATAAAGGCCAATAAGAAAATAAGTACTCCGTTCATCTTGATGTGTTATTACGCCACAACAGCTTGAGAGCTTGATCAATTTACTAATGATGGAGTGTGCAATAAACTTACAGCAGCGCTGCTACATAGAAAAAAGAAGACAGAGAAGAATTAGAAGAAAGAAAAGGTGGAGGAGACAGATCATTATAACGATAAATAGATGTTCAAATCTCGTTTCATAGAAATCATGAAAGTACACATCATTAGAATGCAAAGCACAACAACAAGAACAGCAACAACAGAGTGCGGGATAAGAAAGGGTGTTTTCGGAACCAGACCTTCTTGGGAAGGGGGCGGGGGGTATGAAAAAACTGGCATCGGACCTATTACTACGAAAAGTATGTTTCTTGTGCAGTTTGCTGCCAATCACAATACCTGGAAATTCCCGCTGAGGTCGCCAACGAAGGTGACAATCCCATGATGTCATTAACTGTCCCATGTTTCAAAATAAACAATTATTGCATAGCTGCAGTGTTATCAATAAACTACGTCGTTTCTTCACAACATGGGCGATATTATTCCATCATTATGCATTTCCTGTTTGCGAGGTGGAATATATTGTCTGGCAGAGTTCGAGTGGCCGCTGCATAATACGATATACAGTTTTTGCCACCGAGGAACAGCGTAGTATGAGATCGATCATACATTAAGATCTGTTAATGATAATCTTTTCCCACAACGTTCCTGTCTGTTCTGTAGGAATTAAGGCCAAGTCACATTTACACCAGAAAACAGTATTTTAGACGGAAAAACAAACCGTAAAATGCTGTGACATGACTACACAGTGCCACCCAACTCGCACCTTCCGAACATCTTTCTGAGCATTTAAATCTCTGTCACTTTTGCAGATCCAGTTTTAATCATTTATCCTGAAAAATTTCACATACGTTGGTGTCATGTAATTAGAATCGGTTATAAGAGTTAACTGAAAATGTGTTATTAAATTGTAAATGTTGCCGTTTGTTAATTCGCTTCACTAGAACAAATCTTCAAAATGACGCTGCGCGAAAACCACACACAAAAATTGTGACCTTAAGCTCAAACTATGCCGAAGGATGGAGATAAAATACCACAGCCAATCACCCCTAGAGTCACAAAAAGCAGTTTGTTCAGTTATCATTAAGCGGCACGCCCCCAAAAATAAACGATAAAGCCTGAGGCTGTCGAAGAAAACAGAAAAGAACCTTTCTGTTAGAAGACAAGGGTCACAAGAGAACAGAAGGGGAAAAAAAGGACAAAACTTGCTACAACACACACACGTCATTCACGACTTGGACTGATTAGCTATGAGCGTTTTGCTATTAAAAATGCTCAAACAAATAGCCACTATTGACCTTTTCGAAGAAAAAGAGAGGGGGAAGCTGAACCAATCACCCACTCTGAAAAATACATAGGGTCATGGCATCCTGAAACAATAAAACACTGGCACCGCCTCAGAGGAAATTTGTTGAAATCAACGGCAAGACTTTGGGGTTTTACTTTACGGAAGGAGGGGGGGGGGGAGAGGGGGAGATAGAGATAGATAGATAGAGATAGAGAAGAGAGAGAGAGAGAGAGAGAGTACGACTTCAGAATCAGAGAGAGAGAGAGAGACAGACAGACATACAGACGGACAGAGAGAGAGAGAGAGAGAGACAGAGGGAGAAAGGGAGAGAGAGAGAGACAGACAAAGACAGAAGAGGGGGAGGGGGAGAAAGAGACAGAGACAGAGAGAGAGATAAAGAAAGACAGGAAAAGACAAGAGAGAGAGAGAGAGAGAGAGAGAGAGACAAAAGAGGGGGTAGAGAGAGAGAGAGAGAGAGAGAGACAGACAGAGGACAGACAGACAGAGACAGACAGACAGAAACAGAAAGAGACAGAGAGAGAGACAGAGGCAGTAAGGTGAGAGGGAGGGAGGAAGGGAGGGAGAGAGAAAGAGAGATAGAGAGAAAGAGAGAGAGAGAGAAAGAGAGAGAGAGAGATGCAAACGAAACGGAATGTGAGAGGCCTAAACAAGAATGTTTAAACTCCTTTGGACGTAAACGTTTACTTTCTTCTTGTTCTCAGTTAAGGACAAGGAAAACTTCAGGGGTAAAAACCACACTTTCCATTTACCTCATCCCAACCACTGACCCTGTCCTGTTTTCTGGGTTTTCATTAAAGAAAGTGCTCCTTTTATACAGTTGGGATGTTCATTACTATTATGTAAGCTAGTTGGCATATCTCTTTCAAATTTTAAAGTGCCTGTATTGGCAGATACATGCCCTCTTATGTGTCCCCTGAACTGGAGTCTGTTTAAACTAGACGAGTGGAGCAGGTTCTTACAGGTTAAGTACAGACGCGCAAGTTTTCAGACAGTTTTCAATATCCTTTAAGAAGAAGGAGGAGAAGAGGGAGAAGAAGAAGAAGAAGAAGGAGGAGGAGGAGCAGAAGAAGAAGAAGAAGAAGAAGAAAGAAGAAGAAGAAGAAGAAGAAGAAGAAGAAAGAAAGAAATTGATTTAGATCTGTCTGGCTACCTGAGTGCATATTCAAAAAAGTCTGCAAATAATTTTAAGATTTCCTTTCTAAACGAAAGGAAGTTTAATTAGATCGACTTAAAACGTCTATCTGTCTGTATGTATGTAGAAATCGACACAAAACGTTCGTCTGTTTGTATATAGAATCGTTTGGCTATTTATAGATGGTTTTTACAAACATATATCATATGCACGACTCAGTGACGTCATGAAATATGTGTAAAACTGAATGGACATGAATCTTTTTAGCGGGATGACGACTGAGAATGTCTAATCCTTAGAAGACATGGGCTAATAGGAAATATCTAGGTGAAAGTCTCTTTCTGGTTATCAACAGAAATGTTGCAAGGCCATTTCCGTCGTGTTTTGATATCGTTTCCGGAGTTTTAAGGCCAAACTGATTTTATGTGGGAAGTGTAGATTCTTGCAGAGTTTTATCAACTTGTTTTACTTATAGTTCAGTACGGACTGACGAAAAAGCAAATGCCTTGCTCAGATTATCATGTAGGACGAAGAATGACTTGTAGTACTTTAGGGTCAAGAGAAGCCAGAAGAATTGGGTTCAATCCCCGGTTGGACATCGGTTTTTCCACTCTATACGAGACCGTGACAGGTACTTTGCATGTTAAGATTTTCGTCTCTAGACTTTCGAATGAGACGATAAACTCGTGTTCAGCGTACACCCAGCGGGCGTTAAACTACCACAGGAACACCAGAGTTGTCCCTGGAGAGAAAGGAAATCTACATAAAATCTTTTATAATGAACGCTTTTCCCAGCAGATAGCAACCCACACTCCATAGGAATATGCTTCCTGCAGTATTTCCCTACCCCGCCCCCCCCCCCCCCACAAACACACACGCGCACACACACACACACACACATACAAACACACACATACACACACACAATACACACACATACATGTTATTCATGTATTTACTTATCATCGGACAGGTTATGAATTTTGTTTTGTCTTTTTCTGTCTCTTTTACACACACACACATGCACGCGCAAACATGCATACGCCGCGCGCGCGTGCGTGCGTGCGTGCGTGAGTGAGTGAGTGAGTGTGCGTGCGTGCGTGCGTGCGTGCGTGCGTGCGTGCGTGTGTGTGTGTGTGTGTGTGTTGCAACAGGAGTATGTTTCTTGCAGCATTTTACGAGGGGCAATGTCTTTGTTGCCGTGGACTCTTTTACATCGGTTTACTGTCACACCCCAGAGACCGGCAAGGGAAGACGCAGAAAAGAAGAAAAGCAGTCTGTGCCCTGTTGCCTCTGCGACGTGTGGTCTAACTAGTCGACCTTCAAGGACAGTAAAAACGGGCGGCAGACATCAGCCCCACGAGAGGGACAGCAGAGCCCTGGCTTAAAAAAAAAAAAGAAGCCCTTTCACACGTAATTGTCTGGTCTCTAACAAGACAAGCCAAACCAAATGCTAAACATCAGAAGCAGACACAACCACAACAGCAACAACAAATATGGGTTTCAACAGAGCAGACGCTGAATTTTTAGAGGTCTTTTTATGTCTGTCTGCTTGTTTTTTCCGTTTTTCTGATCGCTGGTTCGTCTTTTACAGAGTTTTCCCTCCCTTCGATTTCAGATCACTGCCATCGGCTTTTGCTGTTCCTGAAAAAGCAGTTTCTGGTTATTGCTTCCTTCTAGAACACTATATCACTGAAATGTAAAGAAGTCATTATACATAACTTTGTGTGTATGAGTGTGTGTATGTATGTATGTATGTATGTGTGTATATATGTATGTATTATGTATGTATGTAAGTATGTATGTATGTATATATGTATGTATGTATTATGTATGTATGTATGTATGCAGGTACGTTTGTATGCTAATGTCTGTCTAGCTGTCTGCCTGTACGTACGTACGTACGTATGTATGTATGTACGTACGTATGTATGTATGTGTGTATGTATGTATGTCTGTCTGTATGTATGTATGTATGTACGTATGCACGCACATACATATGCAAGCGCGTGCGCGTGTGTGTCAGTAGCAATGTTAGTAAACATGCATGTGTATAGCGATGTGGTGTGTGTGTGTGTGTGTGTGTGTGTGTGTGTGTGTGTGTGTGTGTGTGTGTGTGTGTTGTGTATGTGTTTTGTGTGTGTGTGTGTGTGTGTGTGTGTGTGTGTGTTTTGTGCGTGCGTGTGTTGTGTGCGAGCGTGTAAGTGTGCGTGGTTTTGTTTGTTTGTCTGTTTTGGTGTGTATAGCAGTGTGCATGCGCGCGTGTGCGTAGAAGTGTACGTATGCACGTGTGCGCACGCCGGCGTCTTTAGGTGTGTGCGTGTGCGTGTACAAACGAGTGTGTGCCTGCGCGCTCGCGAGCGTGCGCGTGTGTGTGTTGGCGTGCGTATGTGTGTATTTTTATGAAAGCTATTGCGCCAGTCGCTTGTGAGTTGCGGTGTAAGCGCATTACCATTTGAACAGACGAAAGATCGTGTGACTATAGAACTTTCCGTCGTCGTTCGTTTGTTCGACTGCACGGGTGTGGGGTGTGGGAGGTGTGCGGGGAATGATCGTCTAGACACCGTGGGTGGTTTTGGCAATATGTGTGTGTGTGTGTGTGTGTGTGTGTGTGTGTGTGTGTGTGTGTGTGTGTGTGTGTGTGTGTGTGTGTGTGTGTGTGTTTGTGTGCCTGTGTGCGCGCGCTTACAAGCTTGCTTGCATCCTTGCTTGTGTTGTGGTGTGTGTGTGTGTGTGTGTGTGTGTGTGTGTGTGTGTGTGTGTGTGTTTGTCTGTTTGTTTTGTGTGTGTGTGTGTGTGTGTGTGTGTGTGTGTGTGTGTGGCGCTGTTGTGTCCTGTTGTGTTGTGGTGTGTGTGTGTGTGTGTGCGTGTTGTGTTGCTTGTTTGCTTGCTTGTGTGTTGTGTGTGTGTGTGTGTGTGTGTGTGTGTGTGTGTGTGTGTGTGTTGTGTGTGTGGTGTTGTGTGGTGTGTGTTGTGTGCGTGTGTGTGTGTGTGTGACTGTTTTGTGCGTTGTGTGTGTCTCATAGACAGGCAAAGCAAAAACATCCGTCACAAAGAGGAACAACTCTATCTTCTCTCACCCATTAACACGCCATAATCCCCTAAAGGGGCGGTAACTACAACCGGATACGATCCCGTCTAATGATGAACTCCCTTGACGAATGGCTATCATTCCCAGTGTGGGATCGGCACCACACTCAACTTACCTATCCATTAACCCTTACACTCCTTCACCTTTCTTGCAAGACGCTTTGGGGAGAGTGAGGGAGTGAAAGGGTTAGGGTCCTGTTTCTCGGAATGACATGAACGGACTGGTAACAGTTGATTTGTGAGCTGATTGTATCGCCAAATGTTTGGCTCAAATTCTGGGTTTTCAGTTTGTCACTCCCACATCCTCATTTCTGAAACACAATATTGATAAAGCCATGCAATATGCTGTCTCCGTCTTCCATCATCCCAATGTCCTCTCTACCACATCATTTTCTTCAAATTATGTCATGTTGATAACAATTGTTGTTTTTCCTTCTGGGCTCAATAAAACAAAATGAGGGTTGTAGGGTGGGTGGAAGAATATCTTCTACACACACACACACAAACACGCGCACGCATGTCAAAGTGTTATTTCGTCTGCAGTTTCTTCAAGGTCATAGTGATTTTCTGGGCCTGGATTATTTGCTCTGAAGGAAAACATGATTATTTCCCCCCCTTTAACTGTTTGTGACTGAACAAAATTGACCTTCTGAAGAGTCACTGCACACATAAAACAATTAAGCCGTTATATCCGAAATGGTCTAGCTATATAAATACTTCTTATATTCTTTGAGTTATAATGACATCTGTGTGAACAACGGCATCGTCACTAAAAAAAAAACGAAGTGAACATAACTGCTTTTATCATTTTGAGAATGCCATGAGTAAGACTCGCTAAGAACAAAGTTTAGATGGTCTTAGTTAGATGTCAGTGTCACACCTTGATGTGCATTTCACGTCTTAGCTCTCATACTTTTTAACCGACTGTAGCCACGTTTCGGGTTTTCAATCACACAATAACGTTCTACTAAAAGACCTACTTTTAGCTGACCTTGAACGATTTGCAAGGTCATCTCTATCCATGTGATTACACTGTATAAAGCAAAAATGATTAAAAATTCAAGGACTCAACTTTGTATACAATCTTAAGAACAAAAGTTGTTAAGCGTTTTCTTCAATGTTTCTGTTGAAATGCAATGGCTAGGCTAAGCAGTCAAGAGAACGTGATCATCAACATCATCATGTGTCATGCGCATGGCGTTGGCGATCATGGCCCTCCAAACCAATACATCTTATGTCGCTGCAAGTACATCTCCTACTCTTTTAGTCCCCACGCACTCTACAAAACTGTCTAATATTTCTCCCTGGGTTTCTTTTCCCCTCCAGTTTTTCTGTTGTGACTAGGTGCTCAAATTTCTCTTGCGTCATGCAATGTCCTATAAATGTTGCTTGTTTTTTCCCCCTAATCTTCTTCATTAAGGTTCTTTTTGTGTTTGCTTCTTTCAAGACTGTTTCAGCCTTAACATTCATCTGAGAAACCACATTTCAGCTGCCTCAATTTTGCTTCGACTTTGCTTGATGATTGTCCAGGTTTCGCATCCGTACAATACTGTTATAGAGACAATCAACAAACAAAAAAACAAAACAAAAACAACAACAACAAAAAATCAGAAGAGAACATCATTAGAGTAAAAACACGTGATTGTAGCCGGCTTTCGCTTCTAACAGAAGCTGAACTTTAATAAATGTATGAATATACATTCATAGAAAAGTTTGATAACGCTGCCCCGAGTTTTATCAAATGAATTTATTCCACAGTTTCTGCTAAATTCAGATTCCTTCAAATACAAAGGGACAAAACGTAAAGGCTTGAAACGGCGCATAATTATA
>CM060309.1:40551424-40561424 GCA_030674185.1 Monoplex corrugatus
CACACACAACACACACACACCACCGCACGCACACACACACACTCACACACATACACATAAACACACACGCGCGCGCGCACACACACACACACACACACACGAACAAAACAAACAAACAAACAAAACAAACAAAACAAAACAAAAAGTAGTGTCAGTTCCTGTTGTTGACAAGCAGGTCTACTGAGATTTTCACACCTGAAGAAATTGACTTTGCGATACGAGAAGGGATAAGAGTTTTAGGGCGGTGAGTCTGGGGCACAGTGGAGAAACTCGATACGCCATGGCTCATAACCTCCCATTCATGTCACTTGTGAATGGAGCGGTAGTGAGACACACTGTTCCTCTACGGTGGTGTTTTTTTTTTCCATTCTGAGTTATTTACGTCGGACCACCTAGTATCACCTTGCTTACAGACAAACAAACAAACAACCAATAACACAGACAAGCAAACAAAAACATAAACGAATAAACAGACGAACGTCAAGAACAACTCACGAACAACAAGACAAACCAAAACAAACAAACAAACAAAACAAGACAACAATGAAAAACAAAACAACAACAACAAAAAACAACTAACTAACAAAACAAGACAACAACAAAAACCCCAAAACAACCATAAATCATATGCTTTCGTTCACATACCCGTCTGTTTGTACTGGGTAGGGCCGCCATTTGTAATGTGTGCATTCCTATAACATTTCAAGATAATACAAGTATACTTCTAAATATCTAAGGGGAAAACTTGTCTATCTATCTATCCATTTATCTTGCTAGCTGCATTTATCCACACACACACACACACACACACACACACACACACACACACACACACACACACACACCGCATACACACACACATACGCACGCCACACACACACACACACACTCACACACACATAAACACACACACACTCACACACACACGAACAAAACAAACAAACAAACAAACAAACAAACAAAACAAAACAAAAGTAGTGTCAGTTCCTGTTGTTGACAAGCAGGTGTACTGAGGTTTTCACACCTGAAGAAATTGACTTTGCGATACGAGAAGGGATAAGAGTTTTAGGGCGGTGAGTCTGGGGCACAGTGGAGAAACTCGATACGCCATGGCTCATAACCTCCCATTCATGTCACTTGTGAATGGAACGGTAGTGAGACACACTGTTCCTCTACGGTGGTGGTTTTTTTTTTATATTCTGATTTATTTACGTCGGACCACCTAGTATCACCTTGCTTACAGATAAACAAACAAAGAATAACACAGACAAGCAAACAAATACACAAACAAATAAAACAGATGAACGTCAACAACTCACGAACAACAGGACAAACAAACAAAACAACCAATTAACCAACCAACCAATCAAGCAACCAACCGAACAACGAACCAACCATTAAACAAATCAATCAAAATGACCCAAGACCCAATCAAACCTAATAATCAAACAACAGGCATTACCTGTACATCGCTAGACATAGTGTGTGGCCTAGTGGCCAAAGCATCCACCTACGTTGTGAGAGATCAGGGTTCGATTCCACGTCAGTCAGTAATTGTTGTTGTTATTTTTGTTAAAGCCCAGCTGACTGCGTAGAGCCATATCAGGACTATAACCATGACAAAACATACACAATACATCAACAGGTAAAAAGAAGAAAGAAAAAAAAAAGGTAAAGGAAATTAAATACACTTATCAATGCATTCACGCTTATAATCTAAGGAGATGCTTCTGGTGTTGACCACTCACTCTGTCCGATTTATCACATGGGGGATTTAGAAAAAATATACCTGAATACAAATTTAAACATAACTAAGGACACTAAAACATATAAAAACAGATCTAAATTACCTAAAACTGCTTCCATATATCTCATTTTCCTAGAGCCAAAAATGCACTTAATACATGTACCCAATTATCAATGCTAAGAAAAGGTACTTAAGGCTTTATCGCATTCATACAGATGAATGGACCACCAAGGCAGAAAATGATAGGAAGAAATGACAGAAAGCGAAGGAGGAAGGAAGAAAGAAAGAAAGTGACAGAAAAGAGGAAATATCTAGCACAGAATTTCCAGAAGGTGGTAATACTATTTATACTGAAAGAGCCCCTGGCATCCACATGGGGGAATGTTAGTCAGTACTTACCCTCTCCCCACTAGTAGATCTTGAATCTAGGTGCTAGACTTTCTGAAGAGACGATGAAGGCACTGACTGCAAGCTAAAGATTCCATGTACATAAGAGTTATTCTAAGCAAAATTCTACAGAAAAATTCATTTTCGTGGCTTTAAACACACACACATATGCGCGCGCAACCCAAGAGCAGGAAACAAGAAGGGAAATGGGAAGCACCGTACTACAGCGACGTCCTTTCCCTGAGGGCAACATAGCGGGAAATTTCCGTTGTAAGAAAACACACACACACACACACACACACACACACACACACACACACACACACACACACACACACACACACTACACGCGCGCACACACGTACATTCCTGCACACACGCATCCATATCTGTATATCACCACTACCCTCTCGCACACACGCATGCACACACAGAGCTATCGCATAGACCATTTCTATATCGTTGATGCTTATGTCTCCCCAAACACTCGCAGCCTCTGTAATAAAAACAAAACAAACAAAAAAAACGAAACACGCACGCACGCGCGCGCGCCACACCACACCACACACAACACACACACACACACACACACACACACACACACACACACACACAGAGGCTACTTAACCCGTACCAATAGTCTCCCTATTTTCTCACTAAACAGGCGACGACGATGACAACAACAACAGCAGCACACTCACAAACACACAGACACAGACACCCACACAGAGACACACCCACCCACACAGACACAGACACACACACCACTAAGACAAATAAACACACAAAGGGACAAGGGAAATAATGATGTTAATTTTCCTCCGGTTTCGCCGACTTCTCTGCTGGGTTGGTTGGTTCAGTTGATAGAGCGGTGGATTCAAGATCTAATGTTCCGAGTTTAATCCCAGCCTGCAACATGATAACTGTCCTATTTGCTCTTCATCTTAACCCTTTTCAACTCCATTAAGCTGTCCACCAGCATCCTGCATTGTCAACCATGCTAGCAAAGCAAAAAACGTAACTCTTTGATACCCTCACCCTATCCACCAGCTTCCTGCAGGAAGCTGGTGGATAGGGTGAGGGAATCACAGGGTTGAGTTTTTGCTGTTGGTAGATAGGGTGTGGGAGTCCAAGAGTTAATGTTCGATTCTGGTGATGCCAGGTTAGTTTCCTATCAATGTTGCCCAGATCCTCCCTCACCCCCAGGACCTTGTTACCAGCGAACGGTGTTCTGCATCGAATAAAGAAATCTGCTAGGTCACTGCTTTCAGTTTTGGGTAGAGCACATAAGGAGCTCTCTCAGTGTGTTGAATTCCCTTTGAACAAAATCCGAAAATCTCAGACGTGCACTTTCTGCTTAATTGTGACCTTGAAAGCGAGGCTGGCACATTAATGTCATATTTATTATTCTTGAGTCTTTTTCTTTATACTAATCTTACTCCTATGGATAGAACTACAACTTGACAAACAAACAAAACAAAACAATATGGCGCTATTAATACGCACACAATTGTTAGGACCCATATCTAGTGTAACCATTTCACTCCCGCACCCCATCCATCAACGGCAAATATTCAACCCTTTTACTCCCTCACCGTATCCACCAGCTTCCAGCAGAACGCTGGTGGATAGGGTGAGGGAGTCAAAGGATTGTTTTTGCTTTGCTAGCATAGTTGACAATGCAGGATGCTGGTGGACAAGGTGCGGGAATAAAAGTGCTAACTGTATGACTTCATTCAAAAAACTGTATGACTTCATTCAAAATGTACTATAACTGTGCGTCCGAAAAATAGATCTTAACACAGAGCAGCTCAGATGCAATGTCTTCACAAGGCTCAAACTTGGAGACGGTCCAGTCGAAATTTAAGTCCATTAGACAGCTGTGTAAGGCGATTACTGTGCGTGTCATATGGGACAGTTTGTTCCTGACACGACAATTTCATACGAGAGAGAGAGAAGAAAGAGAAAGAAAGAAAGAAAGAAAGAGAAGAGAGAGAGAGAGAGAGAGAGAGAGAGAGAGAGAGAGAGAGAGAGAGAGAGAGAGAGAGAGAGAGAGAGAGAGATGTAAACGGTCTGTACGAACAACCTTCTTGTGCTAAGTACACGTGCTAAGTACACAAGCCTGGCTCGACAGATACCAAAAATGTACATCATCATCATCATGTGCTCTGCCGCATGGCGTTGGTGATTATGGCCCTCTATATGCAGCTATCCCTCGTCGCCGCAAGCACATCTTCCATCCTCAACCACCTGCAAGTCCGTCCAATATTTTTTCCCTGGGTCTACCAGGTGTTCCTTTTCCCTCCAGCTTACCTGTTGCGACCAGGTGCTCAAATTCCCCTTTCCTCATAAAATGTCCTATAAATGTTGCTTGTCTTTTCCTAATCTTCCTTATCAATGATCTTCTTGTGTCTGCCTCCTTCAAGGCTGTTTCGTTTGTTTAAAAACGTACAGCCAACACAAAAGTACACAAACATTCAGCTTTATATTTAGTGGGCTCTCTCTGGCCATCCAGAAGCTGTTGGAAGCCAGTAGATGGGCTGAAGGAGTAAAAAGGGTTAACAGTGAGACAGAGCGAGGCAAGTGTCGGGTAGTGAGAATACTGTCAGCTGTGTAGTGTTCCACTTCCCAGCTTGATGATTGATATTATGTGAAACCCATGTCCTCTTGTTTCTATTTTCAGGTTCTCGACATCCATAATGAATAACTGCGGTAGACTGACTATTTTGTGTTTGTCTGTGTCTTTTTTTTTTTTCCTTCCTATTTTTAGTCTCGTCTTACTTTTTTTTTAATTCTTCTTTTCCAGATCCTTTTATCTTAACAAAAAATAAAGAGAAAATGTTAAAGAGAGAGAGAGAGAGAGAGAGAGAGAGAATTGGGTTCAGACTGACAGTGTGTGTGTGTGTGTGTGTGTGTGTGTGTGTGTGTGTGTGTGTGTGTGTGTGTGCGCGCGCGCTCTTGTATGAGTGTGTGTGTATACGTACGTGCATGCACGCGCGTGTGTGTGGCGGGAATGAGAATGAGCGAGAAGCAGAGCTGAGTGAAAAAGAGGTAAACTTTCTGAAAGGTGTCAAACAGGTAAAGAGACAAAGGGAGGGGGCGTTGGAAGGAGTGCTGGGAAGATCGTCTGTTATGGGTCCACTCCTCATTTCTTTCACACCCCTTATCCACGACCTTCCCGCTCCACACCTTGACCCTTTCAGTCCCTTCCACCTAGTCAACAAGCTTTCCGCTCCACACCTTAACCCTTTCATTGCCTCCCCGTATCCAGCAGCTTCCTGCTCACTTCTTAACTCTTTAACTTTCATTCCCGTCACCACCTACTCCACTCCTTCACCCTTTCGTGATCCTCTGACCACAGCTTTTTTTTTGTTTTGATTTTGACCACAGCTTCCTGTTCCAGTCTTTAACCTTTTCAATTCTTCCTCCAGTCCACTGGCTATCCCCGTTGTCCACTAAGAACAGACTGAAAAGGTAAAGATGTGGAATTTGTCTTTTCTGCTCTGCGACACGGGACAAGTTAAAAGTGTCCCCAAAGCAAAGTTGTCCGAAGAGCTTTTCTGAGTTATTAGTAGTAGTCCTCCGCCAGTCCGCGTCGACTATGGATGATGCGCCCTAGTGTCGTGCTGAGTCGAGTTGATGCCTCTGGAACAGCATCTGTTGTGGCTGGTAAGGCCGATGCGGGAAAGGCAGTCAGTCTCTGCAACACTGGATGCACATATGGGAAAATCTGGCCATGGGATTGCTTTCACAGGAGCTTGCTTTCCGGCTGGCTCTCTTTCCCTCAGCTAAGGTCTGGATCTTCTTTTCTCCCAATTTGAGTTGTTTCTGGAGCATACTGCGCTATCTGTTGCGGTCGGCTGCTGTCTTCCCAGCTCTCTGTGCTGATGTCCAGAGCTTTTATATCGCGCTTACAGACGTCTTTGTATCGTAGCCGGGGGCGGCCAACAGATTTTTTTGCCGGAGACTAGTTCACCACAAAGGATATTCTTTGAGAAATATCCATCTTCCATCCGACGCATATGGCCAAGCCAGTGCAGCCAGCGGTGTCTGAGGGTGGGGAGACCAGCGCATACTCGGACCTGGGTGTTTGGTATTTTGTCGCTCCACTCGACGCGGCGAAGGCAGAGCAAGTGAAAATTGTTCAGCTTTCCGCTCTTGTCTGGCATATATTGTCCATGTTTCGCTACCATGCAGTTGTTTGTACACTACTGTCTTGGTCAGAGTTGTCTGCTTTGGGTTCTCCCAGACGCGAGCAGTAAGTTGGTTTGATGTTGCTGCAGCCATGCCAATGTGTTTGTTGATCTCAGAATCGAACGACAGATTGTTGCTGACGATGGACCCGAGGTATGTGAACTGGTGCACAACACCAAGTTCGCAGATGTCGATGGAGATGACAGGTGGAGTGTCCACGTCTTGGCTCAGCATGTTCGTCTTTTTCAGACTGATGATCAGACCAAAGTCTTTGCAGGCTAGGGAAAATCTGTCTATGAGGCACTGGCGTTTATCTCAGTGTGTGAGGAAACAGCAGCAACATCAACGAGGAGAGGTCTCTGATAATGGCCTCGCGCATCTTTGTCTTTGCTTTCAGTCTTGCGAGGTTGAAGTCGCCCGTAGGATTTGGTGTGCAGGTACTCATTCCATTGCAATCCCAAAAAGCATGCTTCAGAAGCACAGAAAAGAAGATGCCGGCAAGGACACATCTTGCTTGACGCCGCTTTTGATGTCAAAGGGTTCGGACATGCTGCCCTCGTATAAGAGAATGGTGAACGGTCCATCCTTGCTGTCCAGGTAAAAGGCCTTGGTGAGGTCAATGAAGGCGATGTAAAAGGGCTTTTGCTGTTCTCTGCATTTCTCCTGTAGTTGACGAAGGGGAAAAAATCATGTCCACTGTGGAACGTTCTGATCGGAAGCCACACTGGGATTCAGGGAGCATGTGCTCAGCTGGTATCTGCCTATCCAAATAGGTGGCAAACGATAGATGAACACAAAAACACCTGAAGAAAACGGGAACAAACGAGATCGATATGTCATAAAATGTCAGCTGACTTGAAAAAGAAGGAAAAAAGGGTATTTCGGATCCTGCCAAACACACCTAGATGCAGAAGCCAAACAATTGTTTATCAATCGACATAGTCGACCAGAAACAACAAACAAATGATCAAATAAACACACAAACAAATATAGAATTAAATAAGTAAATGAATAAATGATTAATTGTTATTGTTGTGTAAAGCCCAGCCGACTGCGCAGAGCCATATCAGAGTTGTAACCATCTCAAAAAGTGCACCATATTTCACTGAAGGAAAAAAAAAAACCACCTGAAAAAGAAGATTAAGTACGTATCAATGCATTCGGGCACATAATCTAAGGATACACCCCTGACCTTGACCACTTTGTCCAATTCATCACCAGGGAGTTAAAAAACTGAATACAAATCTAAACATAACTACAAGAACAGGCCTAAATTACCTAAAAATTTCCTTCTTCAGTCACATTTCCAAAAATGCACTCAATACATGTACCCAATTATTCATCCTAAGAGAAAGTATGTAAGGCCTTATAGATTTCATACAGGTGAATGGACCAGTCAGGTAGAAAATGATAAGAAGAAATGACAGAAAGCGAAAGAGCAAAACAGAAACAAAGAGAGTAAAAAAAAAAAATTTAAAAAAAGGGGGGGGGGGGGGTTCTAGCATAGAATTTCCAGACGGTGGGGATAATATTTATACTGAAAGAGCCCGGGCACCCCCTGCAGGGGTAAATAAATGAATAACTAACTAACTAAACTAAGTAAACTAACTTAACTAACTAACTAACTAAATGAAATAGGATTGTAAGAATGTCTTCATGCATTTGAACAACTGTTAACACTCAAAATATCATTACTGTGATTCTCAAGGTATCTTCTAACACTGAAATTATCATCATTTATCATCATTAGATTTCTTACGGTATGTACCTTTCTATCAACTTTGATGTTAATCGACTTTGATGTTTCTTTGATAATCATGCCTTACCCAAATGTATCCTGGTGCAACGGCATATGACTAAATATGCATATACACACATAAACATATAACTACAACTAATTTCTTGGGGGGAGGGGAGATTAAGTTCAAAGAAATACCGACTTCGACTGTCCCGATATACTGGTTCTTCCCCCTCTCTTTTAAAACGGAAATCAAAGTTCATAAGCTCACGACTGATGAGATGAATTTAGAGTCGGTAAACGACACATACGTATTTGTGAAAAGGTCAGTATTAGTGCACTGAACGTTCCTCCGCCTAGTCTGTTTCCATTTCTTCTTTTCCTTACTTGTTCATGTCTGCTTCTTCCTCGCTGCCATTTCCTTTTTCAGTACAAAGTTTAAGCTAAAAGCTAACTTTACATGGGAAATTCAACTTATACTTGCTGCTTTCAGTCTAGCTTGCTGTGATGCGTGCCTGGCCGTTTTCAAAGTTAACGAAAGTTAAACAGCGAAGGAGATGGGCAATGTCCTCCTAATGCTAGCTCCGAAAGAAATGTAAAGAACTCTACCATGTCACTTCCCAACGACCCCAGAGATATGTTCAACCTTTATATTTCTCATAATTCATCCTGAAGAGTTAAAAACAACAAAACTCTTCCTAAGGAAAATATTCTTAATTTCCCGACTAATGAATGATAACATGAAGATTGCTTGTTGACCTTGCCTTTCAAACATTAAGTAAACTTTTACCTGTAATATCAAACTTGTTTGGCTTTCATCCTCCTCGTAAGGCCTTCACCAGCGGTACTGAGTAAAAGGTAGCATTAGTATTGTATTGCATTGCTGGAATGACTAATTTTAGATGTATAGGTTGTCAGAAACTCATTTCCGTTCAGTACTCAAAGCATTTGAAATTGAGCTAATACACACTTCAGACGCTAGACAGACGCTGGCCCAGAACAGAGTTTTAAAAAAATATTTTTTAAGGATCACTGCATTCAGGGAGGTAACTTTTGTGCTCACCTTTGTTGTTGTTTTTTTTTCGTCCCATTGTCTACGCCACCTTACTGGCCACAGAAGCTGGAAGTTTTTCCAATGCGATGATGATGATGTTGATGAGGATGATAACCATGATGCTGTGGAGTTCCATGTAGGATTAAGACTACGCGACAGGGCTGTACTCCATGCTTACTATCATAACATATCCTGGCGTCAACCAGGCCCGAGATATAGACACCTGTGGTGCTGGTAAGATGTAAGCAACACCCTCAATGACGCATCCGTGAAGTGGATGAGACTCGGCTGTGCTGTCCCAGTCTTTCCAATGAACTCACAGCACGCCCAACCCTGGGTAGGATCCGGTTAGAGCCGAAATATCCCACAATGATTTTTGAAGGGACTGATGAGGATTCGAACCCACAACCTTCCAATCGGCAGTCCGTTGCGCTAACCAATACACCAAGGGGACTGGTGCCAAGAACAGACTTAGTGGAGAACCTCTGTGGCTGCCCTACATGCCAATGGTATAATGCGGAGTAAATAAGTAAGAAATAGTTGTACGAGATCAACATGGCGATTAGCTTTTGGCATATCCAGTGTGAGGTCTGGTTGGCGAACAGGGACAACTCTCGCCCTACAAAAAGACTTGTGCATGCGGCCTTCAGGTCATATGCTGTGAATGGGAACTTTTCGTTTTTAGGATCATTGCACTGAAACAGTTTCCTCTGTACTCATTTTTGTCTATGCCATGTAAATGGCCACATACATTGATACAGTTTTTACGATGGGATGATGATGACGATGAGGATAATATCAAGATGCTATAGAGTTCCACCTAAGATTGAAATTGCGTGACAGGGCTGTGTTCTGCATTTGCTATCATCATGTATCCTGG
>CM060309.1:40568924-40571424 GCA_030674185.1 Monoplex corrugatus
CCGGCATCCCCACGGGGGAACTTTCCAGGCAAGTTCCAGGCAAAACCCAAGACCAAGACCTATCGATATGGGAGATTCCCAAAGACAATGTTAATTCTCCGACTCTTTTCTCGATGGCGCTATATGATAACAAAAAGATTGATAAAGACGTTACAATGGCTATTTATGCTGATGATATGGCCACTAGGAGAAACATATTGTTAAACAAATTTGGTTTCCATAAGTCATGAACTGTACTCTTCACTACATGAGAAAAAGAGATTTAGTTTATCATTATGAAAAAAATGGACTTGCAATATTCACAAAGAAACCATTCGAGTATGAAGACACGGGTATTGTTACAATTAACAATAATGACAGTTACATACCCAAGTGAACATGTAACAATGCTTCTTTTTTTCATTATGAATTACTTTAGAACAAAGATGTAAATTATCTTGTTGAAAAGGCGAAAAGAAAGACCATAAGTTTGAAAAGGCGAAAAAAAAAAAGATACATTATATTCCGTATTCTATAAGGTATTCAATCTGTTCACTCTCTCTCTCTCTCTGTTTGTCTGTCTCTGTCTCTCTCTGTCTCTCTCTCTCTTTCTGTGTGTGTGTGTGTGTATGCATGCGTGCGTGCGTGCGTGCAAGACAACGATACACACACACACACACACACACACACAGACACACACCTGTATGCACGCACTTTTTCGTGACCTTTCCCTTCCCCCACTTACCCCTACTCTCACACATTTTTCACGCTTAACTGCAATCATGAAGTATTTTTACTCCATCTAAAACGGATTTGCATAAACTGACAAGTTTTCCATTCTCTGGCTCTGAAGATCGCACTGGGGTTACCCAAGTGGTCTTTAATTGATCTGACGTACAAAGAAGCTGGTGTTCTCCATTACATGATTACAGGAAACTCTGTGTAAAGTTTCAGTTAGAGCAAGAGCTACACCTCACTCCAGTTTTAACAGAACTTCACCAGAGTAATTACATGTCTAGGGAGATGAGAAATTAATTTCCCAACACTCAGCCAGATCTCAATATACTTCTCTGTTGTTCCAAATTTGTAATTCCCCCCCCCCCCTCCTCCCCCACAACTAAACTGCAGTTATTCTCAGATTCTCCTATCCTCTTTGGTAAACCAAACACATGGAAATAGAACATTCATATGGAAACATAAGTGGAAAGGACAATCCTCTCATAATCGATTCTCAGGTTGTTGAGTTGATAAAAACCAAATTCAGGATTCATCTGGAGATGTTTTTTTCTGGTGGATGTATTCAAGGTCGTGGCGACGTTTTTGACTCCCGATCTAAAGGTGGAAAACAGATTTCACTTAACAGGTTTTAATTAAATTACAAGCCTTTGTTAAGACTTTTAATCATTTTGCAATGTCTGATTAGATCCTTGCATTTTAACCAGTTTCATCCTTTGACTTCCGTACCCTGTGTACAAGCATCCTACAATGTCATCTATGCTAGCAAAAAAAAACCTTCAACCCTTTGACTCCCTCGCCCTATCCACCAACTTCCTGCAGGAAGCTGGTGGATAGGGTGAGGAGGGTTAAGTTTTTGCACTTGGTGTATAGAATACGGGAGTCAAAGGGTTAAGCATGTTTTTCGAGTTTCATTCAAGGCGTGTTTTTTTAATTTTTATTTACATCCACATCCAACTATAAACATATTTGTCTTTAAGACTGTTATGTTAACCTGACAATGAAATTAATAGTTTATGATGATAGTGCAAGTGTGGTTTTGTTTCTTTATTTGTTGTAGGATCTAATCATCTATTATATACCCAGAACACTGTCTTATGTTTTCTTTTCGCAAGACAAGGAAACAGGACGGTCACACATTTGGTAGTAATGTTGTCCACGATCTGCGTGAAATCTGGGCAAAGGTCGCGTAATATTTTTGTATTCTATGGTAAACTGGTTTGTATTGCCCGGTGTAAGGAAGATACTTCTATTTCTGTTCCTTTTCGTAGTTTTCATCCTTGCATTGAACGTTCTTTCCTTGTCAAACCTGGCAATTTGAATAGCAGCAAAATAAATGGGAAAAAAAAGAGAGAGAAAAAAAAAAAAAAAAAAAAAATAAAGTAAATAATTTTGCGGACACACATACAACTTCAGTTAATAAAGCACATGTGAAAAAACAACACAACTGTGCGGACAGACAGACACCTTCAGTAAAATAAAGCACTGTCCCCCCCCTCCCCCCCCCCTTTCAAACACGTAGTAGAAGCTCAAACAGGTAGCTCAACACTCTTATTACTTCATTCATAACGTTTACTTTCTCTCTCTCTCTTCTCTTTCTCTTTCCGTATGCACATTTACAAACTGAAAGATTTTAGGCTTGCCGTGTAGAACCACACAGTACATGAACCTATTTTGCCGAGCTGTCTCTGTCTCTCTCTGGCTCTGTCTGTCTGTATCTCTCTCATACACACACACACACACACTCACACACACACACACACACACACACACACACACACACACA
>CM060309.1:40573924-40591424 GCA_030674185.1 Monoplex corrugatus
TTACCCTGATAAGACCATAACTGAGAATGGGGAATTTTACTAATGATACTATGGAGTTCCATTTCAAATTAAGACTACGCGACAGGAATATGCTCTACGCATATATTTTTTTATTTTTAATATTCTGGTGTCAACCAAGCCCAACAGATACAGACAGCTGTGGCGTTGGTAAGGAAATTTGAGCAACACTCTAAATGATATCTATGAAATGAATCAGACTCGATTCTGTGATCTCAGTCTTCCCTGTGAGCCTGTCACCTGCTAAACTGTGGTTAGGAACCGGAAAAATCCCACAGTGATATGATTTGATGGCGGTTCGAACTTCTGAGTCATCAGTCTGTTCAGCTGACCATGTTGCCACAGTTACTGGTTCAAACCAAAAACTGTCAAACGACATATGCACACGTATCTTATCGGTGCATTTTCCCCCCCTTGCAAATCCCGGAAAGGACCATTAGCGACAGGAGCTTTCTTGCTTACTACTGCACTGTCTGCCACACACACACACAGGCGGATATGTTGCCATTTGTCAGCTAACAAACCCACATAGCGGCCGGCAAGTGTGACATGCATTCTGACCACGTTTGACCTTAGCGCCCACATGCCTCTGACACACTAGCCCTAAAGCACAAAACTGTAAAGGTGCAGTTTATCACGCGTTCACTCGTGCACATCTCGCCCACATGCACATGACTGGGCTTCACTACTTGAACTTTTGACAACACAAAGGCTAACCTAACCTTAACCCCAGCTTTAACTCTCACCCTCCAGTCGGAAAGCAAACCTCAAACCAGTTTGAACTTCTAGCAACACAAAGGTTAAGTGAACCTTAACACCAGTCCTCACCCTTTCATCGGACTGCAAACCTATTTTGAACTTCAGACAACACAAAGGCTAACTCAACCTTAACCTTAGCCCAAGCCCTCATCCATCATTCGGAAAGCAAACTGACTCTAAGGATGAGGGAAAGACTACAGTGAGGACCGATTACAGTTAGCCTTTAAAAGTATCCTTGGACAGCACAGAAAGCAACAAAGGATCTCTTGATATTGAAATGGCGCCACGCATCTCCAAGACTAGCTCTGCCTTTAGAAGACTGGCCAAGAGGTTGTGACAAAACCATGGCATCAGGCTGGCCACAAAGACTGCTGTGAACAGAGCAAATAGTCTTGAGCACTGCTGTACTGCTGCCAGACATGGAATACACATACAACAGCTGGAACGGTTCCTCCAATGAAGTCTGTGCAATATCTTCTATATCACCTGGCAGAATCTAGTACGGTACCACCAATAACATCTGTGCATTATCTTCAATATCACCTGGCAAAATCTAGTACGGTACCACCAATGGGTGTATGTGCAATATCTTCAATATCACCTGGCAAAATCTAGCACCAATAACATCTGTGCATTATCTTCAATACCACCTGGCAAATTCTAGTACGGTACCACCAATAATGTCTATGCAATATCTTCAATATCACCTGGCAAAATCTAATACGGTACCACCAATAACATCTGTGCATAATCTTCAATACCACCTGGCAAAATCTAGTACGGTACCACCAATAATGTCTGTGCAATATCTTATACATCACCTGGCAAAATCTAGCACCAATAACATATGTGCATTATCTTCAATATCATCTGGCAAAATCTAGTACGGTACCACCAATGATGTCTGTGCAATACCTTCAATATCACCTGGCAAAATCTAGTACGGTACCACCAATGATGTCTGTGCAATATCTTCAATATCACCTGGCAACATCTAGTAGTACGGTACCACCAATGATGTATGTGCAATATCTTCAATATCACCTGACAAAATCTAGTACTGTACCAACAATAATGTCTGTGCAATATCTTCAGTATTAGCCGGCAAAATCTAGTTCAATACCACTAATAATGTCTGTGCACTGTCTTTAATATCACCTGGCAAAATCGGTTCCACCAACGATGTCTGTGCAATATCTTCAATATCACCTGGCAAAATTTAGTGTCCAGCTTTCAAGCTCTGAAGAAATGTGTTTTGCCAAGTACAGAATGTCTATTAATCCAACGCTAGCTTATTTGGACAGAAGACATTTGTACAGAAGACAATCGCATCCCAAAGATGGAGGCTTTGTACCTCCTCCCTCCTCATTATCGGTGATTCGTCATGATAATTTGTTTATATCATTTGTGTAAGAGTTCTGTCTGAACTTTCTTCGTTTGTTTGTTTGGTTTTGGTTTTTTCTTCTTTTTCTACTCCAACTTCTGTCGCCTCTATGGCGTCGATCCGATCGTGACTCATTCCGGTACCTCGAAACATTCCCAAATTTCAGTTCATTCAGTCGAAGTTCCAGTGCAAGGACGTCCACAGGGGCCGGAGATGTCAAGCTGGCATGGGGCCACCTACAAAAGAGGGAGACACTGCATTGCTGCTAGGGAGTCCAACGGTGCCTGTTCTGATTCATCCCCTCCCCCCCTTTTTTTAATTTTTTTTTTATTGACAATTGTATTCACTTTCTTCTTCTTCTTCTTCCTAAACTCCGTGAAAAGTCAATGGGACGCAATATAGAACCGTTCGCCAGATTCTTCCACTTCTGTCCGTGGTGTGCCAATGCCTGGATCAATTGCAAATGGTTTCCACTTCTGTCCGTGATGTGCCAATGCCTGGATCATTGCAAATGGTTTCTATGTCCATTCCGCAATGTCAGCTCGTCTCTCTTCTTTTTTTTTTTTTTTTTTTCGTTTTTTATTTTCTGTCTTCCCCTCCGTCTCCCTCCCTCAACAGTTCCCTGGAGAACTGATTTACCAAGAGCACCGGATCTTGTCAAGTGGCCATACCAACGGAGTTTTCGTTTCTCAACTGAAGTCAGCAGGTCTTTATATGGTGCGATGCTTTGTTTGATGGTCTGGCGCTCTTGCTCATTGGGGATATGATCAGTGTGTCTGATTTTCATATCTTGCAATAACACCTCATTTCCGTGGCTTGGATTCGTCTTTCCAAACGTGAGGGTCTATGTCTTGTAGGCACACAGAAAGATGAAATATACCAGTGCTCGTAAAAGCTTGGTTTTGTGTTTTGTGTTTCATCATTATTTTTTTTTTTGGGGGGGGGGGAGGGGGGAGGGTGGGAATACAAGCTTCAGCTTGGACAGCGCTGCTGCTGTCACTGCTGCCCTTGAGAGAGAATTTCCGGTAATGATGGATTCCATGTAAGTGAACCTTTGAACAGAGTCTTTTTTCAAGACCTTGCCAGCGCATAGGGTTTTGCGCAGGCTCAAGGAGTCTACCAGATAATTGCTGAGAGATTTGTATTGAGCGCGTATGGAACTGTCCGCGTGCAACGAATCCCTCCTGAACAAACTCCAAACTTGAACAAACTCCTAGCTTCAGTCCATGGACAGTTATATCAGCAGTGATGGTGGTGGTGTGGCCGGCCATCACCTTGGTTTTCTAGGCGCTGATTTCTATGCCGTATCTTGTCGATGTCTCATCTAGCCTTTTAATAAACTCAGCTGGTTCTTGCTCACTGCCTGTCAAACAATCAATTTACAGGTTTATACTTGTCATAATCAGCGGCTGGATTCAAGAGAAGGATCCAGTCTCCTGCTAGCACTACAATGGGAATTTTCAATATGTGTACATATTCTTCAGCTTCTTGGTACGTTCTAATCCATCTTATCAAGAACAGAAAATCACACAGAAATATCTTTAGATCGATGGTGATTCAAACCCACCACCTCCCGATGATCAGTAGTCCCATGCATAACCACCTCGCCGCCTTAACTAGCGAGTTACATTCATACTTTAAAAAAATTATTTTTAGGATCATTGAACTCTGGGGGTTATCTTTGTTCTCACCTTTTTGTGTTTTTTGGTTTTGCTCCATTCTTTAGGCCACCTTAATTACCACAGGAGCTGGCACAGTTTTTACAATGTGATGAGGATGATGTCGATGAGGATGATAATCATGATGCTATGACTGACTAAAATTTACATCTATACTTTAAAAAAAACAAAAAACGATCATTGCACTGGGGGGGGGGGGGGGTTACCTTCGTGCTCACCTTTTTTTTCCGTCCCATTGTCTAGGCCACCTCAATGGCCACAGAAGAGGGCACAATGTTTACAATGCCATGATGATGATGTTGATGAAGATGATAATCATGATGCTACGGACTTCCATCTAGGATTCAAACTGCGTGACAGGGCTGTATTCTACACTTACTATCATAATATATCCTGGCGTCGCGTCATCTAGGCCCGAGAGATACAGACACATGCGATGCTGGTCAGAAGATTTGAGCAACACTCTCAATGACGCATCTATGAAGTGGGTCCCCGTCTTCCCAATAAGCCCACAGCACGCCCAATTCTGGGTAGGAGCCGGTTAGAACCGAAAAATCCCACAATGATTTTTGAAGGGGCTGATGGGGATTCGACCTCATAAACTTCCAGTCAGTAGTCCGTTGCGCTAACCAGTACACCACGGCGACTGGTAGTTACATCTGAACTTGATGCGCTTTGCTATCCAAAAATAAGCAGAAGGTGAGGGGGGTAGAGGGGGGCGCGGATGTTGGTAAGGTACAGGACGTGTGTGAACGTACTAGATATTGGCGCCAGCAAATTGCAATAACATAAACATAACTTAATTCAACAACCATTTATTGTGAAATTAAGAAATGTACTGACAACACACAAAACACAACACACACACACACACACCTACACACACACCCCTACACACACACACACACACACACACACACACACACAACCGTTATCGGGTTCATGAACTATGTCAAGCAGCAGCATGACCTACATACTATACAACCCGCACTGGTGTTTGTCAACAAAAGCCTACTGGGAGGTCTCTGCTTTCCCAGAGACAACTTTGTAAAGAATCGACCACAATGAAGAAGAAGAAGAAGAAGAAGAAGAAAGGGGGGTGGGGGAAAGGAAAAAAAAAAAAAGAAACCTCAGTACGGTTGGATCACAGACTGCTTACCATTTAGGAGTTGTAAATGCGTTAAGTTTTAATCCTTATTGCCCATTTCGAAAGTCACCGACATTTGCAAATGTGACACGCCGCAATGAAAATGAAACAACACACACACACACACACACACACACACACACACACACACACACACACACACACACACACACACACACACACACACACAAACCGTCTTTGTAAAAAAAAAAGACTCATATGGATTAACCCACTTTCTATGCGACGACCGAGCTGATGAATACAAGAGGCTGATAAACGTTAAAATCGTTTCCATTGTTGTTTACGTCCACGGTCCCCTGATAAAATTTAAAATGTGTAACACGAGAGAGAGAGAGAGAGAAGAGAGAGAGAGAGAGAGAGAGAGAGAGAGAGAGAGAGGCACAGACAGAGGGACAGAAAGAGAGGGACACAGGAGAGAAAGAGAGCGAGGGAAGGAAGGAGGGAAAGAGAGACAGGGAAGGAGGGAGGGAATGAGAGAGAGGGAGGGAAGGAGGGAGAGAGAGAGAGAGAGAGAGAGAGAGAGAGAGAGAGAGAGAGAGAGAGAGAGAGAGAGAGAGAGAGAGAAACGCAGAAGAATAAGAAAATGTACACCCTTTACCTACATGTGAAGTGCAAGGTGCTTCTATCAAAAAACACAAACAAAACAAAAACAAACAAACAAAAAATCTTTCCAGGACACTTTTCCAGCCATGGAAATGTCATGTTTTCTCTTGTCTCTCTACTTTTCTGTTTGACAAAGAGGCCGAGTCTTCAAATGGTCTACAATGTTCCAGAAAAAAAAGCAACCTTATACGTATATAATTTCATAGTTAACTTGAAAGAAAACTACAGTATTTGTGAAAAACCGAAGTCTAAGCTTGAGTCTGAATAGTTCACTGAAAGTGGCAGTAAAGTCTGGGGAGAGGTGGACAGCAGAAGGTCCTCAGAGGTGAAGCCCCTCTCAAGCAAATGTTTCAGTTCTAAACTCCGTGCACTCTAAAGAGGACTATTTGCTTACAACATTTTTTTTCTTTAGCCACCACCTGGGTTCAAATCTGCACCCCGAAGGTGGTCGGGCGCCTCAAGACCGTGTCACCTCTGTGACGGATGTCTTAACCACTTAGCACTTGATACCTGCTCTAGCCAACCGACCTAACGGGCCACTCAAATGTGGAAATAAAGAAAGCAAGACGGTAATAACGTGGGCTGTAGTGATTTGTACCAAAAAGAAGATAGAACTTGAAAATTGATGGGAATAACGAGATCGTTTCACAGATGTCTTTATAGACAGCCATGCACATTGACTGATCGATCGATTGATTGATTGATTTGGTTCATTCACAGATATCTTTATAGACAGACATGCACATTGATTGATTGACTGATTTGGTTCAGTCACAGATATCTTTATAGACAGACATGCACATTGATTGATTGATTGATTTGGTTCAGTCACAGATATCTTTATAGACAGACATGCACATTGATTGATTGATTGATTGATTTGGTTCAGTCACAGATATCTTTATAGACAGACAGGCACACTGATTGATTGATTGATTGATTGATTGATTGATTGACTTGTTTCAGTTTTTACGGGGAGGAGGTAGACATGTACATGTTTCTTGATAGGCCTATATATTTTCCTTCACAGAGGGCATCCCGTCATACGATGAAACCATTTAGTCACGGGAAATTGATTTAACTGTAACCGCAATAGTCATGGAATGTTACTGACACCACCTTCCCTTGGGTCATATTTAAAATAGCCCAGTATAAGAATCTGTACAGCCCTGAAGAAATTAAGAACTTTTATGCCTTAGTGCACGTTTGGGCAGAGACTTTTTTCCTCTTCCACGGGATCCTTCCTTTCTTTCTTCGGATGTATCAAATATAATTATCATCATCATCATGTACCGTGCTGCATGGCGTTGGCGATCATGACCCTCCATGCGAATCTATCTTTTGTCGCTGCAATCAATACAATAAGAAAAATGTGCAGCATTCATTTAACGTACTTAAAGAATTCAATGGCAACAAAGAACTGTCCTTGGCAAAGTTCTCTCCAAAATCTGCTTAACAGAGAACAAAAAAGACTGAAAACACAATAAGTGGCAATGAAATGGGCATCATGTTCTCTTTCGAGTGGTCATTGGAGAGCAAAGTGTCAAGTACCTCAGCTTCTCTTGGGGGGGGGGGGGGGGCTAGTATTTATGAGGGCAGTATCCATCTTCTTTCCCTCGCTGCTTCACCTTCAGCAGTCCTGAAAAGGGTCATATACCCAATCACAGCTGGATGGACTGGAGGCCACACGCACGTTTTTTTGTTGTTGTTTTTTTCGAGCCACACTCAAACCCATGCAACTCAGTTTCATCGATAAGTAAGACAAGTAACGAGCCAAAGACAACTGAGATTTTAAAAAAAAAGCCTACAGCTCTCTGGCATGGTGGATCATGTGTGGCCTGTTACAACAACGGTGGGCAGCCAGGTATGCATCGAGGCACCATTGACAAGTTTGTGCTGTGTAGCAGACACATTGTCTCGTGTGTGAAAGGCATGAATGGAACGTGAGGGCATGACGCCTGACACCTCCGAGCAGGGAAGTGAGTTTCAACCACCGGGAGCAAACCCTCGACATCTGGATCCACTCGGCCTCTTGATGGAGAGAGCCTGTGTGTGAAGCGATTTATTACATGGCTGTTGTCACAAAAGTGGACAAGGCTCTAGGAAATAAGAGACGCTCCACCAATACAAACATCCTAGCAACACAGCAGATAGCTGCTATCAAGTTTTAAAAGTTTAGGCCGGTCTATCGTAACCACTCATCGGGACTGTCTCTTTCTCTAAAGGAGATTTTCGCATTAGCAGATAAAGAAAACTGATCAGATACTATTGTCATGTGTTGTCACTGGCTTTTCTCTCTCTCTCTCTCTCTCTCTCTCTCCCTCCCTCTCCCTCTCTCTCCTGTGTCCACAAACGCTGAGGCGTTAATTATACCAACAATAATTTCATTTCCACAGCAGAAAACAGACCATGTCAAGAGCACGGTCGTTGCACTTTATACAGTAACAGCTAGAATATGAAACTTTAAGCAGTCGGCAAAGGTTCTAGCTGACTTGTATGCTGCTTACGTTAAAACAATTGGCAAAGGTTTTAAGCTGACTTGTATGCTGCTTACTTTAAAACAGTCAGCAAAGGTTTTAGCTGACTTGTATGCTGCTTACGTTAAAACAATCGGCAAAGGTTTTAGCTGACTTGTATGCTGCTTACGTTAAAACAGTCAGCAAAGGTTTTAGCTGACTTATATGCTGCTTACGTTAAAACAGTTGGCAAAGGTTTTAGCTGACTTATATGCTGCTTACGTTAAAACAGTCAGCAAAGGTTTTAGCTGACTTATATGCTGCTTACGTTAAAACAATCGGCAAAGGTTTTAGCTGACTTGTATGCTGCTTACGTTAAAACAGTCAGCAAAGGTTTTAGCTGACTTATATGCTGCTTACGTTAAAACAGTTGGCAAAGGTTTTAGCTGACTTATATGCTGCTTACGTTAAAACAGTCAGCAAAGGTTTTAGCTGACTTATATGCTGCTTACGTTAAAACAGTCGGCAAAGGTTTAGCTGACTTGTAAAAAAGTTGTATGCTGCTTACGTTAAAACAGTCAGCAAAGGTTTTAGCTGACTTGTACGCTGCTTACGTTAAAACAGTCAACAAAGGTTTTACCTGACTTGTATGCTGCTTACGTTAAAACAGTCGGCAAAGAGGAACCAGAAAAAACACGAAAGAAGAATACGAACGCGTATTTAACAAAACAACAACAAACAAACAAAAAACAAGACAGGCCCAAATTTTCGGCCAACTGGCCTTTGTCAAGCGTAAGATTGCAAACAAACAAACACTAGATAAAAAAATTTTGAGAAAAAGATTGAAACTTCCCTGCTGCTTTGTTCAATGTGAGAAAAGGAACAAACTAACTAAGATAACATCATAATGTGTTTTTGAGTAAATATGATGTCAATGCGGAAATAAGAACTATGATGCACTAGCAAAGAGTAATGTTTGGAATGTAAAGGATACCAGTATTAGATAACGGAGAAGAGAAAATATGGCATATGTTCAACAGAATGGGAAAATATTTAATCAAGAGGTATTAAATAATGCAGAAGAGAAAATATAGGCATAAGTTCGACAGAATGGGAAAATATTTAATCTAGAGGTATGGCTGATGTAAATGGATCGTGCCTAGTGCAACGAATCCGGTCTGACCTTGGAATAGGAAGAAAAACATCCTAAACCAACAGCCAAGGGGCTGAAGGGAAAACCGGAGTCCCCGGAGAAAAAAAAACCGTAGACAGACGCGGCTGGGCCTTTCTTGTGAAAGGAGAATTCAAACAGATTGAATTTAAAATAAAAATGAAAATAAAAGTAAAAATAAAAATGAAAATAAAAAGGCATATGTGCAGCCGCAGAGCCAATACCTCCTGTTTGCTTGAACGCGGGCAGTCACACTTGTTTTGGATTCAGTCGGCAAAGGTTTTAGCTGACTTGTATGCTGCTTACGTTAAAACAATCAGCAAAGGTTCTAGCTGACTTGTATGCTGCTTACGTTAAAACAATCAGCAAAGGTTCTAGCTGACTTGTATGCTGCTTACGTTAAAACAATTAGCAAAGGCTTTAGCTGACTTGTATGCTGCTTATGTTAAAACAATTAGCAAAGGCTTTAGCTGACTTGTATGCTGCTTATGTTAAAACAATTAGCAAAGGTTTTAGCTGACTTGTATGCTGCTTATGTTAAAACAATTAGCAAAGGTTTTGGCTGACTTGTATGCTGCTTATGTTAAAACAATTAGCAAAGGTTTTAGCTGACTTGTATGCTGCTTATGTTAAAACAATTAGCAAAGGTTTTAGCTGACTTGTATGCTGCTTATGTTAAAACAATTAGCAAAGGCTTTAGCTGACTTGTATGCTGCTTACGTTAAAACAGTCGGCAAAGACTTTAGTTAACTTGACAGGTACACTGCTAACATTAAAGCAATCAGCAAACACTTCAGCTGACTTGATATATTTGCGGCTAACTTTAAAGCGATCGGCAAAAGACTTTATGACTTGACAGGTTTGCTGCTAACTTTAAAGCAATTGGCACAGATTTTGGTCGACTTCACAGATATGTCATAACTTTAAAAGCAATTGGCAAAGACTTCAGTTAACTTGACAAGTATGCTACTACCTGTAAGGCAATCAGCTGACTTTAAAGCAATCGGCAAAGACTTTAGTTAACTTGACAGCTATGCTGCTACCTTTGAAGCAATCGGCAAAGACTTCAGTTGACTTAACAGGTATGCTGCTAACTTTAAAGCAATCGTCAAAGACTTTAGTTGACTTGACAGGTATGCTGCTAACTTTAAAGCAATTGGCAAAGACTTTAGTTGACTTGAGAGGTATGCTGCTAACTTTAAAGCAATTGGCAAAGACTTTAGTTAACTTGACAGGTATGCTGCTAACTTTAAAGCAATCGTCAAAGACTTTAGTTGACTTGACAGGTATGCTGCTAACTTTAAAGCAATTGGCAAAGACTTTAGTTAACTTGACAGGTATGCTGCTAACTTTAAAGCAATCGTCAAAGACTTTAGTTGACTTGACAGGTATGCTGCTAACTTTAAAGCAATTGGCAAAGACTTTAGTTAACTTGACAGGTATGCTGCTAATTTTAAAGCAATCGTCAAAGACTTTAGTTGACTTGACAAGTATGCTGCTAACTTTAAAGAAATTGGCAAAGACTTTGGTTGACTTGACAAGTATCCTGCTAACTTTAAAGAAATCAGCAAAGACTTTAGTTGATTTGAAAAGTATGCTGCTAATTTTAAAGAAATTGGCAAAGACTTTGGTTGACTTGACAAGTATCCTGGTAACTTTAAAGAAATCAGCAAAGACTTTAGTTGACTTGACAAGAATGCTGCTAACTTTATAAAGAAATCGGCAGATTTCAGTCGATTTCACAGATATGCTATAACTTTAAAGCAATCGGCAAAGACTTTAGTTAACTTGACAAATAGGCTGCTACCTTTAAAGCAATCGTCTGACTGTAAAGCAATTGGCAAAGACTCTAGTTGTCTTGACAGGTATGCTGCTAACTTTAAAGCAATTGGCAAAGACTTTAGTTGACTTGACAGGTATGCTGCTAAGTTTAAAGTTATCGGGAAAGACTTTAGTTGGCTTGAGAGGTATGCTGTTAACTTTAAAGCAATTGGCAAAGACTTTAGTTAACTTGACAGGTATGCTGCTAACTTTAAAGCAATTGGCAAAGACTTTAGGTGACTTGACAGGTGTGCTGCTATCTTTACAGCAATCGGCAAAGACTTCAGTTGACTTGACAGTATGCTGCTAGTTTAAAGCAATCGGCAAAGACTTCAGTTGACTTGACAAGTATGCTGCTAAATTTAAAGCAATTGGCAAAGACTGTAGGTGACTTGACAGGTTTGCTAATTTTAAAGAAATCAGCAAAGACTTCAGTTGACTTGACAAGCATGCTGCTAATTTTAAAGAAATCGGCGAAGACTTTCGTTGACTTGACAAGTATGCTGCTAACTTTAAAGCAGTTGGCAAAGACTTTAGTTGGCTTGACAGGTTTACTGCTAACTTTAAAGCAATCGGCAAAGACTTTAGTTGACTTGACTTATTGATTCTAATTTTCAAGCAATCGGCAAAGAGTTTAGTTGACTTGATTTTTTTTGTTGCTATTAATTTTAAAGCAATTAGCAAACACTTTAGCTGACATGACTTGCTGCTAACTTTAAAGCAGTCAGCAAAGATTTTAGTTGACTTGATTTGTTTGCTGCTAGGCTTAAAGCAATCAGCAAACACTTGAGTTGACTTGACTTACTTGCTGCTAACTTTGAAGCACTCGGCAAAGTCTTTTTGTGAGACGAAAAAAACAAACAAAACAACTTTATATTGTATTTAACCACCACAGGCTGCGGTGACCAATTAATGTCTTAATACCCAGACGTGGTCGGTCTTCTTTGTGAAAACCGCCGCTTGTGTCAATGCCACTGTAATTTGCAATGTATGCCTGCCCCTGCTCTGTGCTGTGCAAGCTTATCGGATAGATGCTGCGCATGTAGAGAACATATAGGGAGTGTAAGATGGTTTCTTTGGTGCGTGTTGACGAGGCTATGTTTTGCCACGGTAATGATGCCAGTGTGTGTGTGTGTGTGTGTGTGTGTGTGTGTGTGTGTGTGTGCGTGTGTGTGTGTGTGTGCGCGCGCACGCGCATGATTGTATGCGCACGCACGTGTACGAGCTCGATTCGATGTCTGTTGGGAAGGAGGGAGTGGGAACAGAGGGTAAGTGAGAAATCAGGGTGTGTTGGTGGGTGGGGGGTGGGGGGAAATTTGTATAGTGTGCACAAATGTAATTTCGGGGAATTAAGAATAAGGCACAACTTCGTGTGTGTGTGTGTGTGTGTGTGTGTGTGTGTGTGTGTGTGTGTGTGTGTGTGTGTGTGTGTGTGTATGTGCGGCGTGGCGCTGCGTGGGAGAGTGTGAGGAGAGTGTGTGTGTGTGTGTGTGTGTGTATGTAGCGTGGTGGTGCGCGGGAGAGAAGAGAGGAGAGGAGTGGTGTGTGGGTGTGGTAGTGGAGGAGGGTTGAGAGGAGTGAGAGGGGAGAGAGAGGAGAGGGGCGAGAGAGGGAGGAGAGGGAGAGAGAGAGAGAAGAGAGAGAAGATTAAACATCGATAAAGCACTCTGTGAAGGAACAATCTTTCTTCTGACCTTTCTCATGAGCTTGATTATATCTACTGGTTATTCTTTTATCCCGAATCAATATGCTTTTGTCTTTCCTACTTGTACAATTAGATGAAAGTAACCCAATGCTTGGTTGCGGCTTTCAATTCGCGATATCTTAAAACCCATAACAGCAGCAACAACAAAGATAGAAAAGATACGAAAAGAAGATATTCGAGCCATTCTAAAAATCCCATTTTTTATATAAAAACAAATACATTTAAATCCAGTATTTTACATATTCTCAAAATCCCTAATACCTTGAACAATAGTCAATTCTAATAATATTTCACGTGAAGAAAGGGACAATGGTAGTCTGTCACAACAGTGAAAATTTTTTAATATCGTCAAATTCCTGGGAATAAAAGTTGTTATTACACCTTCCTCAAAAAATGTTGGGTTTAGGCACATATTTTGGTCCATGTGACCTTGGCCTTGATATCCTGCCGTTCGAAACTATGTATTCGTAATTTTTAACAGTATACATCTTTGACCCTAACAGGGAGCACATACTCCAAAGATGTCCCCTTCACCAGGTGGCAAGACAGGACGTGTGGCCGATAGACACTCCGCTGACAACCAAACTCCATGGCTGCAGACAGGAGCTGGAAAAGACGGCTGCATTCATCGCCCGGACTCAGATGATTGCGTAGCAGCGTACGCCAAGAAGAAGAAGAAGACCCTTACAGAAACAGCAGAGGAAATCTTGCAAACACAATTTTTCCACAGCTCCACACCAGACATACATACATACATATATGTACATCTCTCTCTGGTCGACATGAAACAGTCTGTTTTTTATGTTTTGTTTTTGTTTTGGAGAATTGAGGGAGACTGAAAAAGAAAAGAAACAAGAAGAAAAAGAAGAACAATAAGACAGCCGTTCCCCCTCCTCTCTCTCTCTCCTTTTCAGTCAGTTCAAAAAGTTTTAGTGTCATTAACTATGCTGACAACAAAAGAGTGGATCCACCTTTTGTTTTGAACCATCAATCATCGTCATCATCACTCACTCACTTGCACCTACACATACATACATGCACACACACACACACACACACACACACACACACACACACACACACACACACACACACACACACACATACACACACACACACTCACATACATACATACATACATACATACATACATATATACACATGCATACATACATACACACATACATATATACATACGTACGCACGTACGCATACAGTCTCGTTCACCAAGATGAACATGTGTGTACACACAAAATCAATCATACACACAGGTACATAAACATGTACGCACACACAGACGTATACAAACGCACGCGCATAGGCAAGCATATATACACGCGCGCACACCCACATGTACACATACACAGAGGCACACACATCAGGCAAACACACACACTCAGAGGCGTATACACTCACACAGATACACACACACACGTGCGCACGCAATACGCAAAACACCACACACACACACACACACACACACACACACACACACACACACACATGCAGGTACGCACACACACAGAGACACAAACACCACTACAGAAGCACACACAGGCAATATATACAGGCAATACGTGTGCATACATGCAACACACAAACACACAGGCACACACACACACACATACACACCACTACAGAGGCACACAAAGACACACGCAATACCACACACACAAACACACAGAGGTTGCAGGGAGAGAGAGAAAGAGAAAGAGAGAGAGAGAGAGAGAGAGAGAGAGAGAGAGAGAGAGAGAGAGAGGAGAGAGAGTCCATGCGCCCACGCAGTCACCGTCCACCGTCTTTGGTGGGCTCCGTCTCGGCAGTCCTTCCCCCACTTCCCATCCCTCTTTCCTCGCCTTTTGTTTTCAGGAGGAAAAGAAAACAAAAGAAAACACCACAGACGGCGAAGCTATACTGACAATCTTTTTTTTTCTTTTGTCGCGGCCGACGTGTTTTCTGTTATCTGTCACCCTGTAGTCTGGACTGTATTGGACTGTTTGAATTGGGTAAGATTGACTACATTATTTTGTTTTAGGCTATATCGGGTTTTTATTCCCGTATTAACCCTTGACTCCAGCAACCTATTCACCAACTGCAAAGACTTTACCCTTTGACTTCTCACCTTATCCACTAGCTTCTTGCAGGAAGCTGGTGGATAGGGTGAGGGATCAAAGGGTTACGTTTTGCTTCGCTAGTACGGTTGGCAATGCAGGATGTTGGATGAAACGGTGGCAGAAGTCATAGGATTAAATGCGGGCCACTCTCCCTGCAGGATAAACACGTCGCCATAGCCATAGTAATGTTTCGCCCATTTTTAAAGAACACATTTTCCCCCTGTTTGTGTGTGTGTTTCGTTTATCTATGAAAGCGGATTTTTCAACATAATTTTGACAGGGACAACTGTTTTGTTACTGGAGGATCTTTCACGTGAGCTAAGTGCATGCTGTAGATGGGATCCCGATTTAATCTCTCATCCGAAAGACCAGCAACACCAAACCACCATTCAAAGTCCAGCAGGGGAGGGAAAGAGGGGGGGGGGGGGGGCGGATATCCTGTCCAGTCCGAAATAGAACCAGGATCTCTCGCATCCTACACGGGTGGTTTTCGTACTAGGTCGCACACCCCAGTGTATCATGTGTACAGTGGCGCCTGTGCTTTCAAAATTGGACTACATTAAGGTTATTGTTATCGTTATTTTCTTTAAAGCCCAGCTGACTGCGTAGAGCCATATCAGGGCTATAACCGTTTCAAAACATACATAAAAAAAAAAAAAAGAAAAAGAAAAAGGAAAAGAAAATTAAGTACACATATCAGCGCATTCGCGCACATAATCTAAGGAGATGCCCCTGGCGTTGACCACTCCTTCCAATTTGAATCACAGAGGATTAAAAAAAACATACCTGAATACAAATGTAACCACAACCAAGGACGCTATAAAATATATAAAAACAGGCCTGATGTACCTTAAATTGCTTCAGCATATCGCATTTCCCTAGAGCCGAAAATGCACTTAATACATGTACCCAATTATCGATCCTAAGAGAAAGTACGTAAGAGTTTATGAACACATACATGTGAATGGACCAGCAAGGCAGAAAATGATAGGAAGAGATGACAGAAAGCAAAGGAGGAAGAAAGAAACAAAAAAGAGTGACAGAAAAAAGGACATTTCTAGCACAGAATTTTCAAAAGGTGAGGATACTATTTATACTGACAGAGAGTCCCCGGCATCCCCACATGGGACAACATAAAGATCAGAGGTCGTTAATGAAATATCATTTTGGAACATCGATTTGAACTGACCTAAGCAATGGGTCCTGTTCATTCAATCTTCATGTCAGTGTAGGCACATTTTGATTTTGTGCTTAAAACAAACTTCAAAAACAGACACTGCCAGTCGATGTGTAATTTTACTATATTTATTACTGATTCGCCTCCTCCGCTTTTTTCCCCCCAAAAGTTGTGTGTGTGAGGGAAATGTATCAGTATAAAATCTTCAGCTGGCTGTGGATGGGTTTTTAAAAAAAAATTTGATTTGAAAGTTTTATTTTAGAGATGCACACCACTGAATAACGTACCACTGCTGCGAGTGGTCGCGAATGCAAACGACTGAACAATGCTTCTTAAAAGTCAGTGATCAGACACCCAAACACACACACGCGCGCGCGCGTTTAGAGCATAAACAGGATTATACAGAACACACAAACCATAAAAGGTAACAACTACACCAACCCAACTAGACGATACAAACACAGAAATAGAACACAGTGTTTAAGACTACTGAAAAACATATCACACACTGTGACTTTCTAGATTACGTTTTCCCAAAGGCGCTTACTGACATTTTTCAGTGATGGAAAACAGTCACAACACTCGCTGAGAGTGTGAAAGGGTCACAGAAAGTGTCAATGGACCTCTGGCAAACAGTAACCCAGTTCACCACATGTGACGATGCAGGTGCTGCTTGCCAAACCAATCTCAGCCAACCACACCAAATACCCGTGTGATACAGGTTTTCATGCACAGAGATGCTATTTTGCACTGTTGTTTTTTCCACGATTCAGTTTCAGTTTCACTTTTCTTGAGCCGATATTACAGACTATTCCATAAAGCTTTCTTTGCCATTTACTATCTATTTTGTGCTGATGTGTATACACTGTAATGTGATTTGCTTCTTTTTACTTAATTGTTGTAAAGGCGTTGTGAACTTAATGTTTTCGGGCACGGCACAACATAACAGTATTTATCATTATCATCATTCTCATTGTGAGCTTCATGTTTTCGGGCACGGCACAACATAACAGTATTTATCATTATCATCATTCTCATTATGTTATTATCATTATCATTATTGTGTTATATGAACCACAAGTTCAAACTGACTTCTTAACCATCGCCAGCCTGCCCCTGCACTTCACATAACAGAATCAGAAAGCTGAAGCATGTTCCTGCGATGTTACCTTTATCAAGTGTGATGAAAAAAGATATCATCATCATCATCATCATCATGTGCCCCGTCGCATGGCGTTAGCGATCAGGGCCCTCCATACGAATCTGTTCCTTGTCGCTGCAAGTACATTATCACCCTCTCCGTCCTCAGCCACTCTGCAAGTCCATCCAATATTTTCTCCCTGGGTCAACCTGGTGCTCTCTTTCCCTCCAGCTTTCCTGTTGTGACTAGGTGCTCTAATTTCTTTTGCCTCGTCTTATAAATGTTGCTTGTCTTTTCCTAATCT
>CM060309.1:40596424-40611424 GCA_030674185.1 Monoplex corrugatus
CGTGGAAAACACGTCGTCACAATACAGCGCCACCCACTTTTCAATCTCTCTCTCTCTCCGGGTTGCTTGTATTTTGTTTTCCCACGAAAGTTAATTTTTCTACGTAATTGTTGCCAGTTAACATTTTTTTGGTGTACATTCTTTACGTGTGCTAAGTGCACAATGCACATGGGACCTCAATTCATCGTCTCACCC
This sequence comes from Monoplex corrugatus, assembly GCA_030674185.1. Taxonomy (NCBI): domain Eukaryota; kingdom Metazoa; phylum Mollusca; class Gastropoda; order Littorinimorpha; family Ranellidae; genus Monoplex; species Monoplex corrugatus. Next base: position 40,596,620 of record CM060309.1, read on the forward strand.
AAAGACTAGCAACCAGATCAGCACTCAATGTCTAGTGGAGGGTGAGGGGGAGAACAATCCCTGTCAGATGGGGAATCAAACCCGAGCACCTCCCATCCTAGGTGGGCATTTTATCTATTTGGCCACTCAATCTGAACAGCTAAATTTACAGTTTTTGTGCATTATTTGGATTCTTCTAATAAGGTACAGCAGTTTGGTGTGTCGTACAGATAACACAATGAGGTGATATCGCATGGTACTAAACAATAGACACATCGATCATATCACCAATGACCAAGTGCGCCAAACCATCGAGCAGCACACTGGACCAAATAAAGATCTGCTGATTTCAGTTAAGAAAAGAGAACTACGTTGATATGGCCATGTAACAAGATCCAGTGGCCTTGCTAAATCAATTCTCCAGGGAACTACTGAGGGAGGAGCACGGACAGGAAGACAGACAAGAACCATGAACTGGCAATATTGTGGAATGGGCAGAGAAACAAATTGCAGAGACCCAGGCTTTTGACACACAACCGATAGAGCTAGAGGAATCTGGTGAACAGGTCTGTGGTATGGCACCACAATGACTCTTCATGGAGTTAAGGGGGAAGGAGGAGAAGGAGGAGGAGGAGGAGGAGGAGAAAGAGAAGAAGAAGACGACGACGAAGAAGAAGAACAAGAACAAGAAGGACAAGAACAAGAACAAGAAAAAGAACAAGAAGAATATACACAACAGTGTGGAAGGAATTGTTTTGCTTTTTGTACTCATTGAAACGTTTATTTTGTTTCTCAATGTTGAATTTTAACACTACATGTATGTCGATCACAAATCACTTTTATCTTCCATGCTTCCCATAGGTATTTCAACTGACTGACTGCTGAAATCCTGTCTTGCCTCCAGATCAAGAAAGAATGGAAGACCCCTCTCTCGCCCCACTCTGGTCTTCATTTCTCTTTCGGGCAGCACGCCCTGCCACCAGCTCGCATAGCTGCCAGCTCCCTTTCCCCAACTATAGTCTCGACAGTTAGCAGTCGGAAGCTCCCAACGTGCCTTACTGCCGCAAAAGTGGCCAGGCATGATGCTCCAGGCACAGCCATTTTAGCGAGAAAAAAATCTATGGAAATATCAGAGGAACTAGTAAGAGAAGCTATTTTGTATTCTAAAACATTTCAAAATTGCAAAACACAAAAATCCTGATTTGATAAAATGGTACATAACGTTGTTAGGTTTTTAAATCTATATGGCACCTATATGACGTCCACAAATTTCAAACAAAAATATGGAATCAATTCAGATTATGTAACTTACTTTGGATCTATTCAAGCTATAAAGAGTTCATGCGCAAAACAGGAACAACACTGCTATATAGTGAATGCCTTGCAGTTTTCAAATTCAGTTTCAAATCATCATCCAGACTGGAATCCACTTCAGAACAGGCCAATCTTCGGTGCAAGCAAGCAAAGAGCCGAGTTGAAAAAATAAGTAAAGGAAATAAATGAGTGAACAAGCTGGCTGAAAAACAACAATACAACCACCATCAAGCAAAACCAACAAAGACAGGATTATCGAGAATAGCAACAACAGATTTGACACAGGCAACACATTTTAAGAAAAGTCAAGGGATCTCCGAGTGCAGGTGAACGGGATAACAGTAGTTACTCCATCAAGACTCAAAACAAAAATAAAAAACGACAGTTTAAGTGCCACAAAAATGGCAAGAGGGGATGGAATTGAGGTCATGACTTCAGGACTGCTTTAATAATGTTCTGATAAAATGGATTTTTGTTTGTTTCTATTTCTGCTTTTGAAATCAGGAAATGACCGTTCCAGTTTTGGAATTGGAGATTATATTGTTTCGCCCAAACTAGACACAACTAATCTGTTAATCAGCTTTCCATAAACAACAGAAATATTTACAACACACACTGACGAAGGTGGTCTCAACACTAAGTCATCAAGCACAATTATCAATGTCATCGTGCCGTTTCAAAATCGTTTTTGTTTTTTCTTTTCAGAAAGAAGTTAACAAACCGTAGGCTATAAACAACCGCTGAATACATCCCCGAATCAAGCAAAGAGATAGAACGATGAAGAGAAGATTAAGACCGGATTGGCAAAACACAACAGACAATATTTAAAGACAAACGCGATGATTGAGTGGCTAGGACTCTGGACTTCCAACTGGAACCTGCTTAAGTACCGCTTGGAGGGGAAAGGGTGGAGATTTTTCCTATCTCCCTGTTCGACATGTATGTGCTGACAGGCGACTGCCTGACTTCGCTTTGTACACGCACGCAGAACATCAAATACGTACGCCAAAGACCCTGTAAATCATGATAATGTTCGGTAGCTTATGGAAACGTGAAAACATCCAGCATGAACACCTCTGAAAAAGGAGTGCGACTTCCTTAAGAGTGGGGTAAAACCACCACCAACATTAACAAACAACAAAAACATACAGAATGTGGGAGCTGCAAACCACAGCCCTCCCAAAAAATAACAACAACAACAGCAACAACATCATTATCATATTTTGAAGAATTCTACCCTCTTCCGTCATTCGAATGACATTTTGTGAATTTTTTTACTACTAATAACAACAAAACTCTTAAAAAATTAAACAGAGCAAATCAGAATTTGTTTCTGAAGTCGTATTCTCTCTCTCTCTCTCTCTCTCCCCTCTCTCTCTCTCTCTCCCTCTCTCTCTCTCTCAAAATGAAGACTGGGGGTGGAAGAAAACTCCCAAGCGGATAACGCTGAATGCAAAACTTTCCAAACTGGACAAGTTACACAGACAGGCTACTTCTGTCCTTTATAATAATAATAATAATAATAAAAACTTTTTAAAATATGTTCCTCGTGTTGCAGTAATATACCACATACAGTACTACATGTATATCAAATGCAATGTTATTTTCGTCCAGTGATAAAACAGAAAAACGAAGAGGAAAAAATCCAACTCGGATATTATGAATCGGAAACAAACAGATTGTGAAATGTATAATAATCCTAAAAATATAGTATGATAAAACCAGATCTGTCTCTGACAACATGTTTCGTGGCTAGTTTCGACTGAGCAATAAAACTTCTAACAATCAGGAATCACTGCATTTACTAACAATCAGCAATCACAAAACATGTTGAATTATTGCTTTCTGTTTTAAAGAGCAGATATCAGATGACTGAAAATGAATTAAAGTAAATTAAACAATCGAAAAAAAATCAGATAGTTGAGTTAAGATTGATTTATAAACGATCACGGCTTTTTGGTGAAAATATTTCATTGACGCCCCCCCTTTCCCCACCTTCCCCCTAACTCCAATGGCATGCACGTAGATATTTCGTACATGTACGTTTTCTTCTTTTTCTAATCCCATGATCAGCATGGTCGTTGTGGCGACTCATGAAACGGAGCAGCAGATAGGATTCTGCACTTCTGTCTCTGAGGTGTAGCAACAAGCGGTTCAGGCATACTGAAGCAGATCCAATCTTTGATATTTGCAGCTCAGCTTTTCCTCTGCTGACCTCGGGGCTGCCTCCTTCCAGGTTGCCCTAAAAAGACGGTCTTGGACAGTCAGATGGTCTTGTCATGGAGGATGTGGTGGCTAAACCATGCCAGCTTGCGCCACCTCAGTGTTGTTGGAAGTGGGTGCTATGGGCGCATCAATGTACTGACCTTGTTCCATATGTACCCACTGGTCCTATGTTCTAGACAGGATAGGAGAAGTAATTTCCACAAGCACTGATTTCAAAGGCCTGAATCCTTTTCTCTGAGTCTGCTAGCAGCGTTCAAGATTCACATCCACAGAAAAGGAGGAGGATTACGAGTGATTCGTACTACCTGTGGCATGTTATCTTATGAACATTTCCAATGCTGGAACTGGATATTCATTCTGAGTCGCACATATACTCCTTAAGAAAACGAAGTACACTATAGCATGAAGAATTATTCACAAATCCTTATTTATTACTTAAACTGACAGATCCCACCCCTCTCTTTCTGTCTCATTTCCTCCTCTGTTTCTTTCTAATTATCTTTTTAAGTAAAACCACTTTGTACAACGTCTTATAATGTCTTTCTCTTGCTCCTGTTTTCCTTCTTGTTCTCCTTTCTTTATTCGTTTTTGAAAAAGTGAAAATACCGTGCAACGTGACGTCACATCTGATTTGCATCCAAGCAGGGGAAGCAAAAAAAGAGAAAAAAAATCGTGTGATGCAACAATCGTCACTCTTTCGTCAGACATGGCCACTAGAAATATCCACCTTCCACTTTAGCTCGCACTTTGCTCTTTCGAGGGGCGCGTGCCTTTGTCTCGGTCGTTTTCACTAGGTGTACACGGGTTTTTGGAAATAAGAGACGCTCTCCATTGTAAGGTTTTAATGATGCGGTTTCTCTAGCGACACCGCACACAGCTGCTGTAACATTAAAGCGGCTTCGGCTTATTGTCGACATCAACTCCCTCATTCAACACTGTTCGCAATAGTGAGGCTTTGTGCAAACAGCCATCCCAACTTTCCTTCACAAAACTCATGTATGCCATGAGACGAGGATCACCTGACCACACGTGTAGCCAAGACTTGTCGTTTTCTGGTGGTTCCTCAAATGGAATTGTTATTTCTTAATTTCTAAGTCGTCAAGTCTTTACAATTCTGTCAACGCCTTACAACTTTCAAGCAGTCTGACCAAGACTGCTTAGTGCCAAACGTTGTATTTTAACAATATATACGTTAACGCTGACTGAACCAGTTAGGTACATAGCAGGCGTGTTTCATATTACCGGTGGTAATACTGATGAGACGGGGGCACACTGAATGGCGCTTGTAGTCTGAAGTATTTCATTGATGAAAGACGTTGTCTACAATGTGCAGGCTTTACTATATACTAATCTTTATCTAACCCTTCGACTCCTCAGCCTATCTACAAGCCTCCTGTCCCTATAGCTACTGTAGCTCAGTGCCCACAATGTTGCCACGTGATCAGGGTCGGACAAATGATTCAAGTGCTTATAGCAAAGATGACAGGAAAATCCTTGTACAATCCACCGACTGACAACTGCGTAGACCTTCACCAGCTCAGGATCACGAGACTCGATTTAATACGCTTACGTGTTTCCCTCTGAGTACATACCTGAACACACACACGCAAGTGCGCGTGTGCGCAGACACACACATACACACACGCCCACATACAGTGCATCTGAATAGTTAACTGTCTCTGGCCTGTTTTTAAGGAGAATCATAAAGTTTTTAAGAAGAATAAAAACAGACGGAAGCTTTTCAATCTCAGACGTAGAAGGAAAAGGCAACGCATAAACATATGACAACAAAGAGAAGGTGTCACGTGGAAAAAAAAAAGCCACTGTAATGAAAAGTGATTCTAATCCAGCCTAATTTAAATCAAAGCCAGCCAACAAGAAGCTTGTCCATCTATAGACAAAAGATTACTCACACAGGAACTCTTGTCTCGTCTGTGCGGATGACAGTGAAGACAGCGATGCTGTTTTGGATCTGTTCCCTGAAGACAGACAATGAATTGTGAATGAAATGACGTCATTCGTTAAGGGTTTGCCTGTTGTGAATGACTCGTGCTGCAGGTCATCTATCATGTCCACGCGTATCACACTGTGCAATAAATCCGGAGAAAATTCTTATTCTTTTAATTGTTTATTTATATTTTTTGTTGCTTAATGCCCAGCCTACTGTGTAGAGCCATGTCAGGGCTGTAACCGTTTTAATACACACACAGTACTTCAAGGGGGGGGGGGGGGGGGAGAAAATTAGGTACACATATCAATGTATTCGTGATTATAATCTAAGGAGATGCCCCTAGTGTTGACCACTCGGTTCAATTTATCACACAAAAGAACTTTTAAAGAAAAACGTACCTGAATGCAAATTTAAACGTACATAACTAAGGACACTAAAACAGAAAAAATGGGCCTGAATTACCTAAAACTGCTTTTGCATATCTCAGTTCCCTAGAGCCAAAACTGCACTTAATATATGTACCCAATTATCAATCCGAAGAGAAAGTATGTAAGACTTTATTGAACACATACAGGTGAACTGACCAGCAAGGCAGAAAAGAAATGACAGAAAGTAAAAGAGCAACGCAGAAACAATGAGAGTGACAGAAAAGAGGAAATTTCTAGCACAGAATTTCCAGAAGGTGGGGATACTATCTATAGTGAAAGAGCCCCCGACATCCCTACGGGGGAAATCAGGCGAAAACGATGGAGGACTAACCTGGTGGATTCGTGAAGTTCGGTGTTTGTTCGAGAGGGACTCACTGCAGTCGGAAAATTTCACAGACTCGCTACCCATATCTGCCACACAATCACAAACACGTAAACCTATAGGCTAACTGAATGGTTGACTTTCTCCGAATGACTTGTTTTTAAGGGATCTTAAGAGATTCCATGCATTCGGAGAAGTCCGTATATGTGTTCTATCCAAATCTGCAAAAACGATGTATGATTAAACTGATGGATTTCATGAAATTTGGAGTTTGGAATTTCTTCAAAAAGAATTAGCTGCAGTTGGAATATTCCAGATGCGCTCCAACCAAATCTCTCTCTCTCTCTCTCACACACACACACACACACACATACACACGCGCACACACACACACACACACACACACACACGTAAAGGCACATACATGCAACCATGCACACACACATATACACAAACACACATACAATGCATCTGAATATTCAACTTTCTTTGACTGAACTGTTTTCAAGAATAATAATAATAGGTAATTTTTTTTAACAAGAATATAAGCACACGGAAGCTTGTCAATCTTAGATGTTGACGGAAGAGGTAGCCATGTATCTATGTGACAACAAGGACAAGGGATCATTGTGTCAAGTTTTTAAGCACCACGACTTGTCCCTATAACTGCCGGAAGTATGGCAGGAGGTCTTCATCATGACTGACTGTCTACCAGCAATCTTACCAGATTCCATGCTTTGCACTTTGTTCAACTCAAAGCCAGTCATCAAGAAGCTTGTCCAGTCAGCTGACAAATGATTAAGGCGAAGTCACACACGCAACACGCAAAAAAAAAAAAAGAAAAGTTTTTCACTATAAAAAAAAATCTGCTGAGGGGGGGGGGGGGGGGGGGGGGTGAGGCGGGAAAGCGTGAAACACATGAAATACGAGATAAGCATCTGTAACGAACAACACACAAAAGTTTTTTTCATGGGAGACACGTAACACACTACTGCACCCTTGTCAAGATATTAAAAAATTGTCGGTGACATGACATTTAATTGCCGGAAGTGTGGTAAAAGGAACTCTTATCACAGCTGTGTCAAGCATCAGTGGGCAAACCACTCCATTGTTTGGCCATTACCTTACTTCTAAGCACCTGTCCTAAGAAGTGAGATGTCTGAGAAAGCAGAGGCTCGCAAGCCAACTGGTGAGAATTTTCTCTCCACTCCATTGGATCTTACTGTAAGTGGGGTCTATGTGCAAATCTTTCCGATGGGACAGTAATCCAAAGTCCCATGTGCAGCATGGACTTTAGTGCCCACAAAAGATCCCAAGGCAACAAACAATTTGTCCATGGCATAGTAGAAAAATCTACTTTCATATATAAACAGACACATGCATACAGGAAAAAGATGAAGAAAATAAAAGATGCCGTACTATGGCGACGCGATTTCCCTGTGGGAGGTCAACCTGGGTGTCACGTTTAAAAAAAACAACAACTCCATTTTGATGCCCCCCCCCCCCCCCCCCCCAACAAAAAAATCTTGTCTGATCTAAACCAAAGCCACCCAACAACAAGCTTGCCCATCTCTAGACAAACGATAACTCAAATAGTTACTACTAATCGCTTGTGACGTGAGGTGCCTTTTCCTGTCTGTATAGATGACGGTGAAGACAGAGTCAGCGGTGCTCTTTCAGTGCTGTTTCCCTGAACATAGCGAATTGTGAATGAAATGACGTCAATGAAAAAATGGTTGAGACACTGCCTGTTATGAACGACTGGAGAAGCGGATGATCTATCATATATCACATTACGCAATAAATCCACAAGAATGATGGATGACTGAACTGGAGTTTGCAGTTTAGAGTTTATTCATGAGACACTCACTGCACTCGGAAAATTCCTATGTGCTCCACGCAAGTCTACCAGCAGTTACCTGACAGATTCCTTGAGACTGTTAAAAAAATATGTTACCTAAAGTCCTAATAAGGGAATGAGGGGGGGGGGGGGGGGGGGCTACGAAGCAAAGAAACCACCAAAATGATTGCATTAAGATCGGCAGCAAACACGTGAACGTTTATGCCAAGGGGAGAGATTGGTGGGTTCATGAAAAACAAGAACACTTTCATCTGAAAATTCAAATGCTTAGACACATGTCCTCGCTAAAGGAAAATCAACAGGACATTTTCAAAATCTGCAAGACAAAGTGTCTGGATGCTAAGAAAAGAAAAGGATTCTTTTACTACTCAGGAACCTTTGCATTTGGAAAACAACAGCAACAACAACACAAACCAAATCTTCCAACAACAAAAATACTGTGGATTGTTATTAGTAAGTTAGTCATAACTGAAATGAATAAAACCACCTTTTTTCAAATTATAGCTTTCAACTGAAGAGTTAAATTTAAAACTTAAATTACTCATTTTTAAAACTTCAAAAAAAACAAAAAACCTCAGTTTACTGACTTGATCAGCTGATGCAGACTAGACTTTATTTTAGTGGCTGACCATAGAGAAGTCTTGGTTACTTAACTTCCACCATCCACAGAAGTCTTCGGCGGCACTGTTTGGAATAGACTGTCAGAGGTCGTTCCCTTGAACTGGAAATCGCTTTCAAGTTCACAGAGTCGTAGTAAACGCTGTTGGAACAAACGAAGCTGCACACATGCTGGCTTGAAATAATTTCCGCGGTGTTTGTTAATCCATAAAAGCTGATGACTGGACGCAGTTTTGTAATAAAAATTGGCTGCCGTATCCGACGCCGCAAAAAAAATTGTTCGGATGAAGTGCCTACTCGATTGAAAACGTTTCAGTTATTTTTAAGAGCAATGGGTCCAGCGTCCCATGCCTAATTCTCTTAGTGAACTCTGAACAGGCGACAGTGATGCAGATAAATAGCGAAATGGATAAGGTGAGTAGAAGACGTGATGACACTCCAGACAAGGACAGAGCCAGCAACAGACATGCGGGCAATCTGTCGCTTGAATTGTGAAGAATCATGGACTTGAACGTGTTTTACCAAAGACACACTGACTAAATAATGCAGTTGTCATGTTTGTAGCTTATCATAAAGTGCAGCACTCATGTGATAATATGTCTCATCAGTTCAGAATGAATGGAGAAAACAGAATTATGTATCACTTAAAAATAGCCAGGCGGGCAAACAGACGTACTGATGCAGACGGACGAATACACTGACAAACGTTCAAATCTCTGTCATTATAAAACTGCCTGGGTATTCACAGAAATGAAAATAACATATAACTAAACAGAGTGGAACACATCCACGACTGATTGAAGAGTGGGACGCTTTTAAGTGTTTGAAGAGGGCGACCTGCTAACTGAGCGACACACTGCTGCCTCCAGTGTTTAAGTAGGAATAGCATATTTATGAGTTTTAAAACTTGTCACTTTAATTCCTCAAATTTGTGGTAATCCTCCAAATCCGTGGATACTCAATTCAAGTTAAGCCTTGGACTACTAATTAGATGGACATGGGTCCCTTGTTCATTCCCAGGTTCCAGCACGGAACATTATCCAGCGGTTGACATTCTGAGCAGAGTAGGCTAATCTTCTCTGTTGGGAGTTCTTTTCCAGTTTGGACCTCCGGCGCGACCGGCATGGTCCATAAGTCTAGTAAGTGGACATGGGCCCAACTGAAGGGAATGGCCCTGGACCAAGTCTGCTAAAGGAGTGCTGTTGCGGCCCCTAATCTCCCCAAGGAAGCCTCAAGAAAAACTAAGTCGCCTGGGATTGGAACATGAGGTGATCAAATCAGTATTCGTAAGTTTTGAAGGATAACAAATATACTTTGTGTTGTTTTTAGACCTGTGATAGGTTCAAATAAAGTACTGTGACGCTGTTCCAACAGGAAGAAATCGTGACAAAGGTTGCTTGACGATCAACAAGGAAATACAACACCACAGTGACGGGAATAGTATGTAGCAGTCAGGGGGTTAACGCTTTGACTCATGCACCCTTATCCACCAACTGCAAAAACTTAACCCTTTGATCCCTCACCCCATCCGCCAGCTTCCTGCAGGAAGCTGGCGGATAGGGTGAGGGAATCAAATGGTTAAGTTTTTGCTCTGCTAGAATGGTTGGCAATGCAGTACGCTTGTGGACAGGGTGCGGGAGTCAAAGGGTTAAGAATAAGATACTCTATCTGTGCATATCTGGTGTATGATTGATTAAAAAAAACCGACAGAATAAAATAAAATGGACTGGTCCGAACGTAAACCATTCTAATTAATCACAAAAACATACATTTTACAGAACACCACACACACATGAAAAGAATCTGCACCGTATAGAAATGAAACACTGACATAAATCTGATAAATGTCATGGAAAAATACACACAGGTATGTAAGAAAATGAAAGAAAGGTGGAGTGGATGGAGTAAAAGTATAGCGCCAATCTGCAAGTCCATTAGCAATGGTATTATTTCCACTGGAAAAAAAATCTACGCGCAGTATGCTCACGTCCTCTGGGCTTATCAGAATGGGTGGACTTCTAGCACTGCGCGCCTGGCAGGCGTACAGGTAGAGTTACCCGTTTTCTGATCCAAAGGCATGAGTTCCAGTCTGGTTCAAGAAGAACTTTTTGCGTGCGTTCTCCAGTTCACCCAGATGTGATTAGGTTTAAAGACTGTTCAGAGTAAGGGAAGAAAAAATCAACGATGGATGGGAGATAGCCACCTCCCTCATAATGCTAGCCCTGAGAAAAATTGAGGTCTACTATTACAATGGAAAGAAAAAATCAACGATGGATGGGAGATAGCCACCTCCCTCATAATGCTAGCCCTGAGAAAAATTGAGGTCTACCATTTCAATGGAAAAAAAAATCAACGATGGATGGGGGATAGCCACCTCCCTCATAATGCTAGCCCTGAGAAAAATTGAGGTCTACTATTTCAATCCCCAGCACCTCATGGTTCTGAAACGCTTTTTTGTTTGTTTGTTTGTTTGTTTGTTTGTTGTTTTGTTGTTTTTTGGGTTTTTTTTTTGCCTTTACCACTGACTAGAAATATTCAAAAATGTCAGCAAGCCCTCGTCGAGAAGGTTTGTCTGTCTGTCTGTCTGTCTGCCTGTCTGTATGTATGTATGTATGTACATATGTATGTATGTATGTATGTATGCATGTATGTATGTATGTATGTATGTAGTATGTATGTATGTAGTATGTATGTATGTATGTATGTATGTATGTATGTATGTATGTATGTATGTATGCATGCATGTATGTATGTATGTATGCATGTATGTATGTATGTATGTTTGTTTGTTTCTATGTCTCTACTAGTTGTTTGTTTCTATGTCTCTACTAGTGTTTAACCTCTGAAAATATGACTGCGAGCATGCGACAAACTTGCTTTAAGTTGCTAAAACACTTTTGTCGTCGTAAAGTTGTATACTAAGGTGTCGCACAAGAACAGAACATGGCTCGTTTACCCGAACAATGAGGGGAAGAAATCCTTTGCGCCTTAGAGCTTCAAAGGATCACAGGTACCGAACGTAATCACTGACTGTTCCCCGTCTGAAAATCTGATTTTTTTAGGTGCAGGAAAGGTCATCCAGGTTAAGCCTTTAAATATACAACTCACTCATCCACCCCCACCCCCCCAACTTTTTTTTCTTTCTTTCTTTCTTTTTTTTTTTTTCTTCTTTTTTTTTCCCAAGACTGACTCAATCTTGCCTTTCAGGGGTACGAATAATAAAGAGCCATAAAAATCTGTGGAGCAATGGAGGAAGGTTACAGAAAGAGGAACCTGTGTTTAATGTTATAGCTGAAAGAAGGGAGAAAATGGGAAGAGAAGAGAGGAGAAGGTTATTGAACTGAAGGAGAATGAAAAAGAAGGGGATATCACTAGCAGCTCTCTCTCTCTCTCTCTCTCTCTCTCTCTCTCTCTCTCTCTCGCTCTCGCTCTCGTTCTTTTTGTATCTGTGTTATTTACAAACGCAAGCTGTGAGTCCACGCGCTTTTGCAAGCTCCCACTTGTGGATATGTTGGGTATGCGTGTGTATGAATGATGTGTGCATGTGTGTGTTGTGTGAGCGTGCGCAAGTGTGCATGTGTGCGTACGTGTGTTTGTATGTGTTGTGTAAGTGTACATTTGCATGAATGTACCTACCTACGTACGTGTGTGTTATATGTGTGTGTGGACATGCTCATGCAATGTGTGTGTGTGTGTGGTGTGTGTGTGTGGTGTGTGTGTGTGTGTGTGTGTGTGTGTGTGTGTGTGTGTGTGTGTGTGTGTGTGTGTGTGTGTGTGTGTGTGTGTGTGTGTATGCGTGCGTGCGTGCTTGCGCACTGGCAGAATCCAGCGGATGTAACGTATATTGGTGGAGAAATTGTTAAAGAAACCTACATAAAACTACATAAACCACGAAAATAGAACCAGAACGCGTATGTATTATAACAAGAAAAGACAGGCACACATTTTCGGCCAACCGGCCTTTTTCAAATGTAAACGTAAGACCACAAAAGAAAAAACACCAAACACAAAAATTAGGAGAAAAAGATCCTATTTTCGTGTTTTTTCTGGTTCCTGAAAGCGGGAAGTCGCACTTGTTTTGGATAAACCTACATACTTATATCCGATAGCACGCAAGAATGGAAGAGTGGTATTTTCTTCCCTTGGTGGTTTGTTGTTGTTGTTGTTGTTGTTGTTGCTGTTTTGTTTTATTTTTTGTTTTGTTTTCCTTTGCTTTGCTTTGTATTCGTAGGGGAGGGGTACGTGAGCGGTGCTCTTCTCCACTTACCCTGAGGCAAAGAAATACTATCACCCATTGCTGTTAACACAAAGAACCATAAAATCTGCAGGAAAAAAACATTTATCAACAACAATGTGCCATACCTTCTTGGTAAATAGACTGAAGTTCATGTCCCCTTCTATTCCATACCCCCCCCCCCCTCAATCACTGTTCCCAAGCATCCTTCCCCACCCAAATCAATTGTCCTTTTTTCTTCCCTGTCTATCCATCATTGTTCCCTTTTGTTCCATGGTCTCACCCTCCCCCCCTCTCCCCAATCACTGTTATCCATTTTGTTCCACAGTTCCCTCCCCTATCATTGTTCCTTCTTGTTCCATAGTCCCCCCCCCCCCCCCTTCAAATCATTCCTCACTTTTGTTCCAGTCCGCCCTAGCATTTCTGTCATTCGTTAAGTAGATCCTCCATCATTGTTCCTCCATCACTATTCCTTTTTGTTCCATAGACCCCCCGCCCTCCCTTCCATAACTGTTCCCTTTTGTTCCGTAGTCTCTCATTATTATCACTTTTCGTTCCATAGTCTCCCCTACTCCTCATTGTTTCCTTTGGTTCCACAGTCATTCCCGCCCATTCATACTATCACTATTACCTTTTCTTTCAAATCTCCCCTCCCAAGGTTCTGTTTTGTTCCAGAGTATTACCATTACTGTTCCTTTATCTTCTATTTCCCCTTCCCCCCATCACTGATCTCTTGTTACAAAAACCTCTCTCCCATCATCAGTATTCCCTTTTGTTCCATAGTCCCCTCCCCCCCCCCCCCCCCCCACACTTTTCACTGCTCTTTTTTGTTACAGAGTTCTCCCCATTACTTATCTCTTTCGTTCCGTAGTCCCCTCCCCCCCACCCCCCTCCTTTCCATCCTTGCTCCCTTTTGTTCTATGGTACCTTATAATGCTGTCCTTATGTTTCAGATTACACCCTTTCATCATTGCTCCCTTTTATTTCATAGTACCACCCCACCTCCATCATTTTTCCCTTTTGTTCCAGAGTCTACACATTCCTCATCACTGTTCTATTTTAATCTAGTGACCCCCCCCCCCCCCCATCGTTGTTCCCTTTGGTTTCATAATAACTCCCCTCCCCGCAGTGCCTTCGTCGTTGTTTCCTTTTGTTCCATAATAACGCCCCCCCCCCCCTCCCCATCGTTACGCTGTTTAACTCAGTGCCTTTGTTGTTGTTCCCTTTCTTTCTCTAGTCCCCCCCCCCCCCTTTCAAATCCTTGCTCCTTTTGGTTCCAGAATCCCCTCTCTCATCGCTGTTTCCTTTTGTTCCTTAGTCAGCCTCATCTTTGTTCCAGAGTCCCCCCCCCCCCCCATCATTGTTCCCTTTGGTTCCAAATGTCCTCCCCTACCCCACCCATCACTGTTCTCTTTTGTTCCAAAACCCTCCCCATGATTGTTCTTTTTTGATCCAAAGTCCCCCCCCCCCCCCCCAAACACTGTTCTCTTTTGTTCCAGAGCCCTCCCCCATCATTGTTCCCAAGTCCCCCCTAACCCATCCATCACTGTTCTCTTTTGTTCCAGAGCCCTCCCCATCATTGTTCCTTTTTGTTCCTGTGTCTCACCTCCCCCATCATTGTTCCCTTTTGTGCCATTGTCCCATTATCCTTGTTTCCTGTTGTTTCATAGTACCCCATCATTGTTCCTTTTGTTCAAGTCCCCACACCCCCACTCTGGGTCCTCATCGCCACAGAATTCCCTTCCACTAGTTCTTCATGAAGTCCACTCCCACGTCCTGCCAACATTGTCACTGTCTCTCCCATTGGTCTTCCTAGACTTCCTGCTCTTGGTTTCGCCGTTGAACTGTTATTTTTTTCACTCTCTTTTTCTT
>CM060309.1:40613924-40618924 GCA_030674185.1 Monoplex corrugatus
AAGGGACGGGGGCCCAAAGAGACGGGGGCCCAATGACACGTTTTCTTATTACTACAGAAAAGTGTGGGGGCCCAATGAGACGGGGGCCCAATGAGACGGGGACCCAATGAGACGGGGGCCCAAAGGGCAAACCCCCCTGTGTTTAGACTTGCTGTTGTCATTCTGGATTAGTCGTTCTGTTTCGTCATTGTAGTCTTTTTGTTGCTGTTATGGTTGTTGTTTGTTTGTTCCTTCTCGGGAACTATTTTTCTCAATGTTTTTCCTGTTGGTCCTCTTTTCTTCATGGCGTTTCTGATCTTTTTTTTTCCCGGAGGGGGGTGGTGGTGGTATTATACGTGTGTTTGCTTTCCCGCTTTTGCATCTTATGCTTTTCTTTTTATTCTTTTTATTTTGTGTTGTTTACTCTCTACTCTTTTTGTTTTTATAGTGATTTTCTTCTTGATCTTCTACATCTATTTCGCTTCTTATCCGTTTAGGTCTACTTGCTTCTATAGAATCATTACGAAAAATGTTTGTGTTTTTAATGAATCACATCGGAAATTCCCAATGCCTTTTATTTTCAAGGCACGACTTACTTTTAAGTTATCGCTACAGTGAAGACACCGTATGAAACGTTCGGGACACTAATGGATCTCCGAGCATATATTGGTCATCCATGGATACAATGCAGTAAAGATTGATGTCAGAGACACATTTATATTGTTTTTTCACTGTCAAAACAGGTTGTATTGATTTCGGTCATGTATGTAGGAAATAATTGTGATCGATCTACCAGTCTGAACTCATGTCACAAATTTAGCTAAAGAAATCGTTCGTTTTTCCAACAAAAAGTGCTGTAAAGTAAAAAATACAAAACACACACACTTTTCTTTCCATTTTCTTCAATTACTGGAACATTTTACAAACGAAATATAACAATATCGTAAGATTTTTTTTTCAAAAAAACATTCTATATTGGCTTCTTAAAAGCAGTGGTCCCAACTGACCAATCTTCAGGAGAATGATCCATATACGCACAGGCAGACAGGCATTAAAAACCACACACACACACACACACACACACACACACACACACACACACACACACACACACACACACACACACACACACACACACACACACCACATCTCTCCCTTGCGACATTCTGTAGCAAAATCCTTCTTCAGAGATAAACAAAAACGCACGCACATGCAAGAAAATTAAACACACAAATATGACACAGGCCATATGCACTTAAACATAGAAATATGAGTCTCATGAAATTGTTGCAGTGTCGCACGATATCTGGGACAAATTCAAGAGTAACCCAACCCAACGTCAAGGTTGCGATCTATGGAACTGGACCAGGGTTCAATTCTCCGCCAACGAGATATTCTCAAAAGTTAATATACCCCTAGACCTCGCCTGTGGGTAGAGCTTATGTACAGACTTCACGGTTGTGTCATGATCATTTTGAAGCCTTTTCCATCACACAGCATTAAGGGCGTTATGCATTTGGCATTTGCTATGAACGAGGAGATACTGGCGTTATGCATTTGGCATTTACTACGAACGAGGAGATACTATCTTGACAAAACTGACAACTGAAAACCAGATCCTTAACTGATTTGTTGTTGTTGTTGTTTTGGTTGTTGCTGTAAATGCTGTCTGTAATGTCATGAGTATAATTATGTTGATTTAGCTATAATATCATGTCTACAAAACAGCTAACTGCTGTGACAGGTCTCAACTGACATTCCAGTGACGTCAGATCCACGACAGTTGTCTGGATTCCCAATGCTGACATAACATTTCTTGTGCCTGTTTGGAAAACGGTGGTTACAAAATAGCTATAAATGTGATCTGCAACCAAGTTAAATCAATTAACCATTTGTTTGCACTGTAATATATATATATTGTGTATTAGTAAGATATAAGTTTGAAAGACTATCAGATTATTTTCGCTGTTCACAATCTCTGGTGGGGGGAAAATATATAGGGCCTATGTATGTACCGTCAACATGCGTACAACGTTTCCTTGGATGAGAGGTGTCTCTGAGAGAGAGAGAGAGAGAGAGAGAGGAGAGAGAGAGAGAGAGAGAGAGAGAGAGAGAGAGAGAGAAACATCTCCCTCTCCGAACGGTATGAAATACTCTCCCTTCTTTCTTAAGATTAAACATTAAAGACAGATTAAAGGGTGTGTTATAACCCTGACGTTGTAAGAGTAGATACCCGAACCTTTCTCAGGATCAATATGATGAGCGAAATTCCCATCTCCTTTCTCTTGCTGCCTTACCTTCCCCAACCCTGAAAAGGATCAGGTATCCATTCAAAGCTGGATGGACTAGAGACTGTGTACACAATTTTTCACAACCAAGATTCGAACCTGAGCAGTCAGGCTGGAAAGCAAGAGTTCTATGACAGCCAGGCCTTGCTTTGAGGTGAAGTAGCGGCCAAACACAGGCCAGTTTGTGGTAAAGTTCCTGTCTTCCAGCCCAACTGCACGCGTTAAAGTCTAGCTCCAGAAAATCTTTTTGTGACAGCCTGAAATCGAATCAGTTCTGACTACGTTATTGCCTCAGTTCATGATTGGGGACATGTCAAGTTACAAGGTTCAGGGAATGGGCATCATCTTTTCAATAACTGTCCTGAGAAAAGTGAGGTTTCTACCCCCTCACTCCGTTTTGAGCTCAGGACTATGAAACAGTCTCTACCACAATAATTGTCTTCTTCTTTTTCTTCCTTTTTTGATCTCCTGTATTTTTCTTAGAGGGATGTCATTCATATTGTACGGGCGGAATGCGTGTTTTTGTGTCTGTAACCAAAATATATCAGCAAGATTTTCTACGCTGTGTCTGAATGGGTCTTTGCCAAATGTGGGTTTATATAAGCACAACTGAGTTGTCGAGAATGCAAAAGTTTGGAAGGAAAGGTGTGAAGGTCAAGGTTACATTGCAACAAAACAGTGCCTAATATCAGCATTTTTAAGGGAGGTGCGTGTTGAAGGAACTTCTTATAGTATTTAAATCTGTTTTCATTGTGGTGACAAATTACCATTGTCCTCGATGCACGTCAATTCATATTTCATTTATAGCTTACTCAAGGTCACAGTGACATGATATTCAAGGCTATTTGTAGTTACATGATAACACTGAAACAAAAAATATTGATTTTCGGAGTCGATTTTCTATGCACACTCATCAAAACTGTTATTTGGAATTAGACCTCATTTTTTTCTTATCTACTGATGTCAGTAGCTTGGCCTCAGACAGCTAACAGAATACGATGACTGTACAAAAAATGTGGTTTTTAACTTTTTTAAAATTTCTTCAAAATCTTAACATTTACAATCTGATGACACACGCTGATGGGAAAACTGTGGTAATACTGTTCCAAACAATTCTGGTTTGTACATACATATCGAAACACGCTTCCTAGCTCGTCTGTTTAAAAAGGAATTTTTTTCCATGTTCCGGATAAACTTGGTTTTCTTGGTGGCAGATGCTTTTTTCTTGAGACTAACAGCTTATGACGTAAAGAATACACGAAATTCATGACGTAATATTCCAAACGTGTGGAGATTTAGTTCTACACACATCATGTTAAATCACGTCTTTTCGAATGTAACATACCATGTGTTTGCTTATAATAAATACAAACGCCAGTATGTGCGCGAACGAGAGTATGCGCGCGCGCGCGTGTGTGTGTGTGTGTGTGTGTGTGTGTGTGTGTGTGTGTGTGTGTGTGTGTGTGTGTGTGTGTATGTGTGTGTGTTTGTGTGCGTATGTGTGCGTTTGTGTGTATGTGTGTATGTGTGTGTGTGTGTGTGTATGTATGTGTGTGTGTGTTTGTGTTCGTTTCGTTCCTTGATTTAACGTCTTTTCACTATAAGTGATATTAGACGGATAAAAATGGCATGGAGGATGATTTTTTTTTGGGGGGGGGGAGGGAGGAGGGGAAAGAAGGGAACAGAGTAAGAGACGGAAAAAAAATTAAAAGGAATCGGCAAGGTCTTTAGAAAAATGATATGGATGATCAGAGAAATGAAACTAGAACAACGCTAACATCAAATGTAAAAGAAAAATCGTCATAAAAAGCAAAACAAAACAAAGTAAGATAATGATAATTAAAATAATAACCTTAAAGTAACGCATTAACAGGACTGTGAACCAATGATTCTGAAATTTTAACTAACAGAACTTGATCTGATATCACTTCTTTAAAATGCTTTTCAAGATAGTTTCCTTGTGTAAACATCTTTGGTAAAAAATAACGAAGCTTTCTGCAGTAAAACAAACAGTGATACAATGTGAATTGTTCACCGCAAATACATAAAACGTTTTTACAATATTTTGTTTTCAAAGCGTTCAGTTGAATACGAAAATATGTGGTAACAATTAATCTCAAATGATATATCGAAGAATACTGCATTTTTTTACAGATATTTTGAACTGAAAGTTTGATTCTTTTTTGAGACACAAATTTTTCATTTAAATGTTCATGAAATCGAATCCATGATGCTAATTCTAGCGAGTTGTAAGCTTCTTTTACCGAGGTGTTAACATGTAATTCTATGGAATTTTCAAAACGGAGTGCACCGGATTTAGCTGCTCTGTCAACTACGTTGTTGCCGTGAAGACCAACGTGAGAAGGCACCCAGCATAAACTGATTTCCGAGCCATTTATCTTTAAACAGTGTATTAGATGATTTGCCTCAATTATTAAATCAGGTCTTGTGTCTGTATCAAAAGACTGTCACCGTGTAAGGCATATAATACAGATTTTGAATCAACAAACAGAACTACTTTGAAAGGCACAGGCCGAAGGCTTATTAAATAATGCAACGCTTGAACAACAGCGACCAATTCTGCTGTATATATATATAGATACATTTGCCCCGATGAAAAAAGACTTTTTAATGTTAAATTTTGGAACATAAAACGCTGCTCCAGCGCTCTGATTTGCTAAGACTGACCCATCAGTAAAAATATGGAGGTGGGTACGGTACTTTTCATCGATG
>CM060309.1:40628924-40678924 GCA_030674185.1 Monoplex corrugatus
CAACACTCACACCCACGCACGAATATAAAACACATACACACATAAGCTCTGCTGTGATTTCCGAGTTCTCCACACCCACACACCAATACGCACCCACTCCCCCCCCCCCCACACAACCCACATCCCTCCCACACACACACACACTGAGTTCTAAAAAGTCATGCACATACTTTGTCAAAGTTTAACGTCTCTTCTCTTCTAAGATAAGTATTAAGGTAATTTGGGGCATGAGGGGAAAGGAAACACTTTCACAGAGTAGTAAGCTCCATGATCTAAACGTAATCGTATTGTAATTGACTCATAATTGAGTAAACATACTGTCTCGTCCCAAAAGCTCATAGGCTTAATTTTAGTATTTAGATCTTGTAACGAGCACTAAAAGTGGGTCTACGCACCAATGTTTTCTTTTGCAACCATCCAGTCCAAAAAAATGAATGCATTTAAGAATATGCACTGAGTTCATGGACTTCTAGAAGGGCAAAAGGGGAAGGAGGCGGAGAGAGAGAAGAGGGGGGGGGGCAGATAAACACTGATTTCTTTTTCAATCTCCTTATGAGAAGAGAGAGAGAGAGAGAGAGGGAGAGAGAGAGAGAGAGAGAGAGAGAGAGAGAGAGAGAGAGAGAGAGAGAGAGAGATTGCTTAATATCAGCCAGAGGAAACAAATTAGGCACACATATTAAGCATTGTAAAAGTAGGTTCTCTTTCATGTGAGCAATTGGCAAAGAAACAATACGTAAACTATTGTGGAAATTATTTTATCCACAATATGGTGAACTTGTAGTCTTTTTGTATGCTTGACAAAGGCCAGCTCGCTGAAAATTCGTGCCTGACTTGTTTCGTCAGAAAATACACAGTCTTATGTTTATTTTCTCCTTATGTTTGGGAATTTGCAAGAGCATACTACTCTCTCTCTCTCTCTCTCTGTGAGAGAGAGAGAGACAGAGAGAGAGACAGAGACAGAGAGACAGAGAGACAAAGAGACAGAGACAGAGACAGAAAGAGAGAGAGAGACAGAGAGATATATATAAAACTCGGAAATCAGAATGTTTTAATACACAACGGCCTTAGGCCACGATATATACAATGTTGGTGGCGTGCGACTGGGGATGGGTGTGGATGTTGGAGAGTTTTTCGGTACATCTTATAATCTCGAAACTGATTTTTAAACTCACATTTCGCAATATCAGTGCATATGACAACATATCAATATGTACAATATCATACATCATAAAGACTGTACAACCATTTGGACTACGTATAATACGCTATAACTAATTGAAACGGGTGACATTTCATCTGAGGCATTATGACAGCACAGTCAACAGATCAATATTTACAATACCACACATATGCTAAAAACTGTGCTGATACTTCCAAATCATTATTTATAGCTACTTAAATCTGGTAACATTGTGTCTTATCTTTTCCCTTAATATCAATTCCATAATATTTTCAAGCTTATCATTTTTCTTCCGTTTGTTAATCGCATGAAAAACAGACTTGGACATATTGTTTCTGTGGTCGACGCTTGAAGCTTGAAGTGAAATATTCATCGGTAATCAACAGATTCTTTAAGGAAATTAAGTCTTAAACCTGTGCACATCGCCCAATCATACAAAAAATGGTGCTCATCTTCAACTTGAGTCCATCAAAATAAACTTGCTTTTTCCTTATCACAAATATTATGACGCTGTACATTATTACTGAGTGAAAGTACATTAAATCTAAGCCGAGCAACACCAACTCTAAAACAGTATGTATCCATATTAAGAATATGTTTTTTTCTTTTTCAAAAACAGTTTTATATGATCTATAACACCCGGCATCTCATCTTTGAATAAACGTATCAACAAGCATCTGTCTGAATATATTTAGAAAAGCTTTAACATCTCCTATACCTTGCTGTAACCATACAAAGTTGGATCCAGTTTCACACAAAATTTCCCTTCTTTCTATTATTCAGCATTTGTTATTAACCCTAATTCAAATACCATGTTATTGCTTTGTACGGTAATCTTTCAACATTCATCTGTGTTAATTTCAACCAGTACCTTTAGCATGCAGCATAATAGTTTACATACAATCAATATCTACCGAGGTTACCATATATCATCTTGTTTGCTGTCCTAATAGGTACACCCAAGAACCTTTTGCATGCCACCATTTGAAACTTTTATGTTCCAGTTTTGTTTTTACTCTAAATGAGCGATAATGAGGAATTGTACAAGTGTGCATATTATATACCATGAAATATATTCAACCTTTCAAGAGATCTATACAAGAATAATGCCAAGTTTCTGGCGACTTGTTCAAGTTTTGTTGAAACAAGTTAACCACTTTCCTGAGACATTCCCAATAAATTTGAAGAATAATTCTTTTCCAAAAATCATCGAGACCAGGACACCTTAGAACAAAATGGACTTTACCACCAATGTCACATTACACACAAGTTACATGTCATATTATTCGTAACATGCTGTTTTGAAGGAATAACGATTTCTGACACATCACGTCTAACTGTTGCTTGTTCTTCTTTATCAATCAGTTCATACAAATTTAACTTTAAGGTTCAATACTATTTGAAATTTTGAACACAACATATGAATACAAGATTTGAATCTGTCATTAGTTTGTATAATAAATGTTGTCTTGATATCTACAGTCTATACTTTAGAAACAGAGAGCAGTGGCAGCAAGCATTGTAGACTGTATACAGTCTATGTAAAAGGGGGAACTTTAGGGCTGGGGTAGCACGGTCACACGAACAAGGCCACGCAACATGCGTCCCCTACCACCACCACCACCATCGTAAGGCCTTGTGACTGAGTCAACCCGACCCGTAGTGTGACGACACATCGTCTGAATCGGCGACACCGACACCTACCACCCCCACTGCAACCACCTTCTTCTCTCTTCCCTTTCCTTCTTCCCTCACGTCTTCCTTCCCTCCTCCCTTTTTCTATTTCCCTGCCGTCTTCCTAGCAGTGTGACTCTGTGAATCAGGTTTTCCGCGCGTGAGCCCGAAGGGAGTGAGCAAGTTTGCAGGGCGAAGAAAATCTACAAAGGGTCGAGTCAGCGTGACAGCGATCAGCGCAACAACCGCTTGGGATCAACCAGTTCTGTTTAGTTTTCATCACTGTGCATAAGTACTAATGTTTATAGATCTATATGTAGGCGTTCTGAGGAGCATCTGTGTTTAACGGATTGCATCAGTGTGTGTGTGGCGTGATACTGCAGAACGTAGTCACGGGTTTATATGTGGTGCTGGATACCGATCGTTTATAGATGATACCAGTGCTCTGTTAATGGATTATGCACATCATCAGCGTGCATTGTAAGTAAAATGTTTGTGACCATTTCTCCATTACGTCATTGGGGTCCTAAGGGCTAGTCTATTGGGTGATGCAGTAAATCCAGGTCCTGTATAGCGCATGCACGATAAATTAAAAAAAAAAAAACCCTATGAGAAGAAAGGTATTGTCTTTTGACAAATTTTGTTATTCATTACAATTACTATTAGTATTAATCTTTAAAGCCCAACCGACAGCGCAATATTGCAAAATTCTATTATTCTTTACTATTACTATTAATGTTTAAGGCCCAACCGACAGCGCAATATTGCAAAATTCTATTATTCATTACTATTACTATTAATGTTTAAGGCCCAACCGACAGCGCAATATTGCAAAATTCAGTTATCCATTACTATTACTGTTAATGTTTAAAGCCAGGCCGGCACCGCAGATCACATCAGGGTTATAACCATCTCGAAACAAACACACCACCTCGTAAACCTTGAAAAAAAAAACACTTGGAAAATAAAATAAAGTACATATCCAATGCATTCACGCATATAATCTAAGGATATGCCTCTGGCATTGACCATTCCGCCCAATTTATCACTTTGAGGTAAAACAAAAAAAGACAATATAATAAAAGTATAACTATGTAAACTGAAATACATAACTGGCATAAATATCCTAACATTGCTTCTGCACATCACACTTTTTAGGGCCAGAAATGCAGTTCATCCATGAGCGCAATTGAAAGTATGAAAGCTTTATAGAATATATACAGATGAATGGACCAGCAACACAGAAATGATAGGAAAGGATGACAGAAAGCAAAGGAACAAGGCTGAAGCACAATGACAGAAAAGAGGAAATTTCTAGCATAGAATATCCAGAATGCGGGGATACTATTTGTACTGAAACAGCCCCCAGCATCCCCATGATAGACAACAATTCACGCAACCAAACAAATAAAATGACTTTATAATGGCATAATACGATTCCACCACAGAATTGCCAGAACTTCACATACAGGAAAAAGACTATGACTAAACTTTAAGTGCAGTACAGTACAATGCAAAACCGAAGAATATAATGCAAATAATACGACACAATACAACCTCCTCATCCGTCCCTATTTCAAGACCTTGTCAGTGCATAGGGTTTTTACTAGCCGGCGCTCAAGGAGACTGTCAGAGAATTACTGGCAAATCAAGAGTGGAGTGCATATGGAATTGTCCGAGTACGACGAATCTCTCTTCAGCAAACTTCCAACTCTAACTTCTTTCTGAGCGAACACCACTGACCGAATCCACTCTAAACGGATCCTTACTAATCAAATCCCTGTGATGTGGCGCAAGTTATTTGTTTTGTGTTGTTTCTATTATGCATCTATAAAATCGTCTGCATTTGGCGCTTGTGTCTCTATAGTACGCAAGTACACAAGCATAGTGATATCATAGTTTAAAGCATTTGTTGTTGTCGCTGTTTTTGATTTTTCTCTCTTGTATACATCGCATTTTCATATCTAGTTTTAATTAATCGTTTAGTCAATTAATAAGTTAACTTGCTGGCTCCTAAGTTTGGAAAAAAGAGTGCAAATGGAATAGCTTCGTAAAATCAAATACTGCGCGTAGGGCTGTGCACTCGTACGAACAAATAACATAAGAGACTGGAGAGAAGAAGGGAAGGAGGAAGAGAAGGAACGAGAGAGAGAGAGAGAGAGAGAGAGAGAGAGAGAGAGGAGGAGGAGGAGGAGGAGGAGGAAGGAAGGAGACAAATGATCGCTGTTAATAGCGCTAGATGAACAAAACATGTACTTATCTATTCCAAACACCCTGCACAAAATAACGAATGCTGGTATGATCTATTGCATTTTTTTTTCTGCAAACTTCAAACGCGGTAGATGAGTGAAGGGCTCGCAAGTTTCGCGGAGTAATGATTCAGTTAGAACGGATTTGAGTGGTATGGGCTCGCTCGATAGGGATTCGCACAGTGGGACCACAACCTTCTTTAGTTGCCGTGGGTTATTCAACGTGCTAAGTGCACATAGTTTAAAGACTCAGCCAAAGGACCAGCACTTAGATCATCACTCGAAAGCTGGTGGAAAATATGATCCCTGTTCTTTTCTCGATAAACAAAACCAAAAAAACAAACAATCAAAAAAAACAACAACAAAAAACACGAAAACAACAACGACAAAAAACCACCTCAACAACAACCTATGGGGGGGGGGGGGGGGGGGGGGGGGGAATCCCGATGGCAATACACAGTAAAAACTTAATGGTATACGAGTACCCCATCTTCCAACTTGCCTGCGTGAGTTTACGCGGGTGCAATTCACGTCATGAGAGCTTTATAAATTACGTGTGTCTACCCAGCTGTGATACCTGACTTGATTCAAAGTTAGGGAAAAGTAAAGCAACGAGAGAGACAGAGACAGACAGACAGACAGACAGACAGACAGAGAGACACACACACAGGCAGACAGACAGACAGAGAGAGAGAGAGAGACAGAGACAGACAGACAGACAGACAGACAGACAGAGAGAGAGACAGAGACAGACAGACAGACAGACAGACAGACAGACAGAGAGAGAGCGGTGCGTGCTGAACAAACAACTGTTTGATCTTTTCTCTGTTTAAAAATTTGAATTGTCTGGGCTGCTGAGCATCAGCGGAGAAGTGCAGTTCTGTCCTTGTGGTCGTTTTGTACGTGGTGGAGTGGTGGTACAGTTGATAAAAGATTAGGGACAAACTAGAGGGTTAAATCACGGCTGGAAAAGGCCTTTTCTCCACCTCCACACCACCTTTCATAAAAGTTAAGTTGTGACGTGGATGGCAGTCTTTCGGATGAGACAAAAACCGAGTTCCCATGTGCAGCGTGCACATAGCGCACATAAAAGAACTCCCGACAAGGAACAGGTTGTTCCTGGCAAATTTTCGTATAAAAATATGCTCAAATAAATTAGGAACAAAAAGCGTGAACAAAAGGCACTCTCGTTTGCAACAACAGTCATACAAAAAATAAATATGGTTGCCAAAATTCACTACCCACCGAAGTAAGAGTATACAGACTGTACAGCAACAAGAAATATACTGCCCGCACAGTTTTCGCCAAACCAGAACAAAGCGCGCACATGCATTCAAGACTGCATTACTGGAAACAAGAAGAAAAAGAAGACTATTTCACGTGCGAGCGACTGCGTATGTGTTTTATCATGGGACGTCAGATTATCAGCTTCTGTGGGCATTGAAACATTTATTCTGATTCTATGCAAAAGAAGTAAGTAAATACGAAAGATTTTTTTGTTTCTGTCCCAACTTCTGCGCTGCCTCAGTGGCTCTGGTCTCTGGTCCCTTGCCGCTCATTCTGGCTCCACAACATATTATCGCAAGAGAAAGCGGTTGTGTCCACCATGCATCGCAGGGTGGATACGTTTGGGGATTTATCGCAAGGAGGATTCGTTTGGAGATTGGGGGTGAGAATGAGAAACTGGGGATGATTAAGAAGAGTTGGGGGTGAGCATGAGAAATTGTTTCTCTACTTTTAAGTATCGCAAGGAGAATTTGGTCTTGCCATCTATCAGGGAAAGAATTTAGTCTCTTTTTATCATAAGAGAATTTAGGGTCACTCTGTCTCAAACATCACATACAACCAGAAAGGAGAGTGACGAGAAGAAATACACAAATACGCTGGACATGATTCTCAAAGCAGTCCACACATAAATTGATAACTACAAAGCCTTTATTCAATTAAGAAGAAACGTAATTCACCAAGCGCGTGTGCCATGAATCCTAATAGTCCTAAAACCCTAAGATGCACTACGAATCTTCACTAACTTACTTATCACTGAAATACTGAGCACTTCCATAATTCCTACTCTATTCCCTCTCTCTCTCTCTCTGCTTCATGGCAAAGAAAACATACTACCTACTTCTATCCCTACCCTAACAAAAGTATAAGATGAAACGTAGTCACATACCTTTAAGATAGATTGGAGACTTCTCTCGTTCACTGACTCACTGTCACACTGGATGCCGACTCAGTGCTGACTCTCCCACTCTAGTTACTCTCCCCCTCTAGTAAGTCTCCCACTCTAGTAAGTGACTCCTAACGACTGACTGCTAGCCTATATACAGTGCGATTCCCATTTACCGGTCTTTGTCTCAGCTACAAACATTCCCAGCTGCCCTCTAGCGGTCGATATCAATAAAACTGGGCATTTCAAATTTGGGGAACATGGCGATCCTGGCATAGCTGCCTTGGTCGTCATTCAACATACCTATAAATTTTCTTGGACAGTGATGGCGATATTAACATAGCGGCCATGGTCGTCATTCAACATACCTATAAATTTTCTTGGACAGTGATGGCGATATTGACATAGCGGCCATGGTCGTCATTCCACAGTCCCGTAATTTGCTTGGGCATTGGTATTTGCTGAGAAATGTTGGTAATCTGGTTATCTACCCTTTGTGCCCATTAAAGGTGGATAAGAACCATGTGAGATTAGATCCCGTTTGAATGGAAATTGCTGAGTGACAAAT
Organism: Monoplex corrugatus; assembly: GCA_030674185.1. Lineage (NCBI taxonomy): Eukaryota > Metazoa > Mollusca > Gastropoda > Littorinimorpha > Ranellidae > Monoplex > Monoplex corrugatus. Next base: position 40,636,766 of record CM060309.1, read on the forward strand.
TGAATTATGGATGGCGTGATCTCCAGTACACCCACCTCATTAACTCATCTACCGAGTCGGTCAAAGGAATGTTGGTAATTCAGGCCATCCGCCCTTTGTGCCCACTAAAGATGGATGAGAACCACGTAGGCGCTAGACCCTGTCCGAATGGAAATAACTGAGTGACCAGTTGAATTATGGATGGCCTGATCTGCAGCACACCCACCTCATTAACTCGTCTCCCAAGTCAGTCGAAGGAATGTTTCTTCCCCCTAGAGGGGGAGGCCCTGTGATAATATCACCAAACCCAAATTCATGCAGTCCAAGTATCAGTGCCGGGAAACCCAACGGAGCCATGATGTCAAGCCGTGTTGAGGCCATCCAGAAGGAGAGACCCTGCACAGCTGTTGGGTCAGTTCGATAGAGTTCAACAGTACCTGTTCTGATCCAACTTACTAAAGGCACTGCCTACTAAGCCCCTTACTAACAATAGCAAATAAAGATAAAAACTAGAAAAATAAAAATTAAAAAAAACAATCTTAATAGTCGGTGTAAAGTTGGATGGACCGTGAGCTTGGTAAGAACAGACGTGCTTCTGAGACTAAATATACTCAGGTAAGCGTCTTTTCTTACCAAGCGTCTTACCAAGCCCACGGCTCTCCCTTGCTGCTCAGCATTTCGCAACCATAGACAGGGTTCCCGTTTACAGCCAGGTGAACTGGTGGCCACAAACAGAAAGTTTCGTCAAACTCCAACGTACAGTTCGACCAGACTGGAAAACTGAGTTCTTCTCTTTGTGTTGAGTTTCTACTACATATAGGACCTCGATTCATCGATCATTCGAAAGACTAGTACCCAGACCACCAATAAACATCTTATGGGGGAACCTGGGCAGGAACAAAATTCGTGTCCAATCCCAGATTCAATACCTGGGGTCGGGAAGGGGAACTATATCATACGGCGTATCTCTGGACAAGCGTTTGCAAATAAATGAAGACAAACTCAAGACATATCCATTCTGCTGTGTAATGACAAGCGTTTTCGTGCACGCACCAGTGGCAAACATTTTCTTCCCACAGGTGAACAGCTTTCCCCCACTGCAACGGAGTGAAACAAATTGTGCACGTCATTCTTCAAGTATCAGTCGTTTTGCATACGTGGAGCTAGATACAAAGTCAAAGCCAATGCCTATCGTTAAGGTGTGGCTGAGGGGTTGGGAAGGAGAGGACTAAGTCTACTATAAGGGATGGGGGAACACGTGTTATGTCTTAGCATATAGCAAGTATTGGGGATTAAGCATCAGTTTTGAGGGAGGAGATCAAAGTGCTTGTTACGTGTTTGTTGCGATTATTGTAGTAGTGATTATCGTAATGAATTGAGATGATGTTCTTGCACTTTCCCGTAAGTGCCAGCTGCCCGAGTCTCTCGACAGAGGCCATTCTAATTATCCTATCTTAAATTCTGGCCTGTTGGCTGCCCACTCTAATTATCCTATCTTACGCACTGCCCATCCTAATTATCATATCTTTCTGGTGTTATTTGCTTAGTATTACATAGGTCCCGTTCCCTCCATCCTCCGTTTCAAGACTCTGCCAGTACATAAGGTTTGCGAAGGCTCGGTGATGGGAATTTTGTTATGTGATGGATGACAGACTAATCGAAGCGCATATGAACTGTATGGGTTTGATAAATCCTTGAATAAACCCCAAACTACAGTGCACTCTTAGAAAGTATCACTGTCGATGTCTTTGTCGTTGTCTCGATAGTTAGATTAGATGTAATCCCATATGAGGCCAGAGCTAGTTGGTTAAAAAAAAAAAAAAAAAAAAAAAAAAGAAGACGAGAGGCTTACAGCGTTTATGTGTGATTGTTGGGAATATAGATTTATCCTATCTTAATGTGCCTCTCTCTCTCTCTCTCTCTCTCTCTCTCTCTCTCTCTTTCTCTCTTCCCCCCCCCCCCCTCTCTCTCTGTAACTTATAGTTTTTGTATACTCATTGTCAAGTGTTTTACTTCGGTTACTTTTGTGTACCTTGTTTAGTCTTTCTTTTTGTTCTTTTTGTTGTGTTCTATTTTCTGTTGCCTTCATACACGTAGAGTAGCAGCAGGAGATTAGGATGAAGGACTGTGTGCTACTATCTATACTACAGGAAAATAGTTACATTCCATGTTACGTCATATCATTTCATTTCGTTTTATTTCATTTCTTCCCCCTCTCCCTCCCCCCCCCCCCCTGAGGTTGAGTACATTCCGGGTACATCATCAAGAAGAAATCCTGTGATGTCGCCATCAAAGAGTGCCATTTACCAGGGAAAATAAAACTAAATAAATTCGGTCACGTCACGTCAAGGCTTTTGGTGTCGCCCGGTCCATGGTGAATGTCCTTGGAAGGACATGGGGCGGTCTCCACACCAGGCATACGCTCACTCAATCGGGCCAGAGATGTGGAGAAAGGGAAAACTAATGTACTCTGCGGTCCATGGGGTTGTTGCGGCCAGACATGGACAGAGAGATTCTGATGTAGGCTATGTGTTCTATGTCGATCTTGTTGCGGCCAGATACAAGGAGACAAAGATCGGCATCCTACTCTGCGGCATGCGGTTTGTGTCGGTCTCGCTGAGGCCAGAGACATGGAGAGAAAGATAGGTACTCTACTGTTCAAAACACGGTCTATGCTGGTCTCGCTGCGGCCAAAGACATGGACAGAAAACCAGGTACCCTGTTTTGCGGCATGCGGTCTATGTCGGTCTCAGCGGCCAGAGACATGGAGAGAATGACAGGTACACTACTCTTCCGCATGCGGTATATGCCGGTTTCATTGGAGCCAGAGACATAGAGAGAAATAAAAGTAACCTAGTCTCCAGCTCGCGATCTATGCTAGTCTCACAGCGACCAGAAGCATGAAAAGAAAGACAGGTAACCTACTCTGCGACACGCAGGGTCTATGTCAGGCTTGTTGCAGCCAGAAACATGGAGAGAAAGATAGGTAACCTACTCTTCAGCACGCAGTCTGTGTCGGTCTCGTTGAGGCCAGAGACATGCAGAGAAAGAAAGATAAATTTCTCTATGGCACGCAGTCTATGTCGGTCTCATCGAGGCCAGAGACATGCAGGGAAAGAAAGGTAACCTACTCTACGGCACGCGGTCTATGTCGGTCTCCCCGTGTCCAGAAACATGGAGAGAAAGATAGATAACCTACTCAGCGACATGCAGTCTGTCGATCTCGCCGAGCCCAGAGACACGAAAAAAAGATATGTAACCTACTCTGCGGAACCCGGTCTGTGTCGGTCTTGTTACGGCCAGAGACGAGGAGAGAAAGATAGGTAAACGACTCTGTGGCAGGCAGTCTATGACGGTCTCGTTGCTGCTAGAGCCGTGGAAAGAAAAACACGCAAAGTACTCTGCGGCATGCGGTCTATGCCGGTCTCGTTGCAACCAGAGACATGGAGAGAAAGATAGGTCACCTACTCTGTGGCACGTGACTAGGTTGATCTTGCTTTGAGCAATCCGTGACCAGTCACAAACAGCGCTGCAGAGGGATCTTGTATTCTTCTTTCCTGTCGTCTATAGAGCTGGTCAGATTGCCAGTTCAGCATGCAGAACAAAGTATCTCCCCCCCCCCCCTCCAGTCTCTCAGGTCATTATTATATGCAGACCTTACAGTATCTTCTAGTAGTGAATCCCCGTTGTGTGTATACGCACGTAAATCATCAAGTACGCACTTTAAAAAATCCTGTAAGTCGTGTCAGTGTTCGATGGCTTTGGAAACTCAGGGGCAAAAAAATACACACACCCATTGCAGACGGAGTACGCACATAACGTCTGCACAATGTGGGCCAAACAATTTGCATGCACATACGCGTATCCGAAAAAGGCATTGCTCAGGACAACAACAATTTCTACTGTTTAGCTTCCTATCATTCTTTTTTCTTTTCCTCTCTCTCTCCACTCACTCTCTCTCTCTCTCTCTCTCTCTCTCTCTCTCTCTCTCTCTCTCTCAAAACCAGCAATAATAATGTCAGCTATCCTTCGACTTATGACACTTAATCCAGCCAGTGTGTAGGTATATGTGTATGTATGCACATGCATAATGGTAATCCATCGAAGTTATTATTTTTTTAACCATTGCCAACACTACTATTAATATTGTAACGGTTCAAACAGCCGGTCTTTCCTTCTGTATCTTATGCGTTAGCTTGCTGGTAAATGTATAAATGCATCACTTTTTGTTTTGTTTTTGTTGTTTGTTTGTTTCTGAAAGTAAAACTGAAACGGACCGACCGTTCGCGTTGAGCGATACAAGGGAAATTATAATCGTCAGTGAAATCATAAAGTTGCTGCTCTGTCGGCTGAACTGTCCTGTTCAGGCCTCTCCTTAAAGCAAAATACTGTCGTCAGTAGCGGAGCGGAATAAGGGCATAGTAAGGCGTATGATCACTTACTATAAACATCATCAAATCTGCACGAACGGGCATAAAAAATCCTGTAAGTCATATCAGAGTCCCCCTGAGGATGCTTGAGGCTCTTTCAGTATAAATGGAACTGATCTCTACCTTCTGGAAATTCTGTACTAGAAAATTTCACTTTTCCGTCACTCTCTCTGTTTTTGTCTTATTCTTTTGCTTTCTATCATCTCTTCTTGTATTTTCTGCCTTGCTGGTACGTTCACCTGCAGTTTGTGTGTTCTGTGAATCGTTCCATACTTTCTCTTAGGACAGGGCACATGGCACATGTACTCACTGCAATTTTGGCACTAAAGAACTTTGTTTAGCAGAAACAATTTTAGGTATATGTATGTATATATATATGTATATATATATATATATATATATATATATATATATATATATGTGTGTGTGTGTGTGTGTGTGTGTGTGTGTGTACTTGGTTATGTTTATACATTATATTTGTTTTCAAGTATGATTTGTTTTAATCCCTGATGAAATTTGGCGGAATGGTCAATGCCTTTTTTTCAAGGACGAAATGTGTACTATTTTTTAAAGATGGCTACAGCCCTGATATGGCTCTGCGCAGTCAGCTGAGTTTTAAACAATAATGACAATGACAAAGGTCATGTAAGTGTCCGGTGGCTTCTAAAAAGATGAAAACACCCAGCATGCACGTGCACAGAAGATGGAGTGCACAAAAATAACCTGCAGATACGGAAAAGTCAGAACGCTGAAAAACAAAACAAAACAGACGAACAAAAAACAGCGTTAAATGAATTAACAGCTGTGCAAGGTCTTCTCTGGGGATGGTATCAAAATGATCCAACAATGACAAAGTTTGGTGAACTATTTACTAATGGACTGAGACATCTCGGCCGCGCGCGCGCGCGCGCGCGCGCGCGTGTGTGTGTGTGTGTGTGTGTGTGTTGGACACTCAGAAGGCACGACGTAAGAACAAGGTTTCAGTGGCCGTCATTATTTTTGTCACCATTATCAATAGCACATTCATCATTGTCTATATTATCTGATGTTACAGTCGTTGTCGTCACTGTCAACTATATCGTCATTCCTGCCATTGTCTTCGTCATTGTTGCCATCATTATGCTTGTCAAAGTTTTGTCCTTTGCTGGCAAACTTTGGATTTACTCGCCCTCCTGTTTTCTTGGAAAGAACGAATATAAATCTTCAACAGCGAGTCTTGCTTTCAGCTGAATAAAGTTCTCGCTCCACGCGCGACTTCTAGCCACACTTCTCCCGCATATAGACACACAAGCAAGCAAGCGCGCACACACACACACACACACGCACGCACGCGCGCGCACGCAACGCACACACGCGTGTGGTCACGCTGTTATCCGTCCTTATTTATTATTTACAAGCGCAATCTCCAGTAACACTTGGGGGGGGGGGGGGGGGGGGGGGGCAGAACGCCTTTCTCGCTTTTACGAGAATATTTGTAAAATATGTCGTCAATAAAAGAATTTTTGCATTATCCCGATCTGCCGACTTGCTCTGCGTTCACTTTTAATAGCAATATCGCCAGACTGCTGGCTTTCGTTGCGTTCACTCATGCAATTTTTCGTTTATGGGCCTGATAACGGCGCGGGTTTGTTTCTTACACTAACTAACAGCGTTGTTTGGACTATCCAAATTAGATGATCAAATTCTGCTTGTGTTAAGGCTAAATTCAGGAAGGAAAATTTTCAAATCGCAACATCACTTTTGAAAAAGAACTCAGACTTACAAAGCTTCTGCAAATATAACGAAAATAAACATTTAGAAATAACTTTTTAATTACAAAAACTATTTTTTCTATAAAAATTGTAATCTCTGCTCTATTACTTCATGATTGTATTGCCAAATGAAAGGGTGAGCATTCGATCCTACCCGGTGGATAATGGGTGGAGATTTTTCTGATCTTCCACGTCAGCATGTGTGCAGATCTGTAAACGTAGAGTGATGAACGAGTGACAGTAGAGATGGAGCTATATTTGTTTATCTAATTATTCATTTACGCATTTATTTACTTATCTAGACTCTATCCATCTATTTATTAGTCATTACTTTATTATTCATTTACTAGTTTATTTTCTGGTTCCGTTATTCATTTAGTCATTGTTTCATTCGTTCATTCATTGTTTCCTTTAGCAACTCATCCATTTGTTTATTGATTGATTGATTGATTTGTTGACGTAATATTTTGTTTTGTTTATTGATCAATACACTTTTCTTTGTGGCTGGCAGACGAAAGGATAGCAAGACTAGCAGAAGGTGTGGAATGACAGACGAATGACGACTGAGAGAGAGTGAAGAGGGCAGGACAAGAGCGGCAGACACACGTCATGCCGCTTGTGTGGACTTGAGTGACCGACCCCACAGCGCTATACTACCCCCCTTCCCCACCCCCCACCCCCATACCTTCCATCAACCTCTCTGCTCCCTCTCTCTCCCCCAACCCTTTTTCTCACTTTTCTCCCTCCATCTCTTCCTCCCACACTTCTTGTCATTCTCTCCAAAGTGTCCACCTCCAACCTACTCCCATCTGTTCTTTCTTCCTCCCTCCCCCCTCCCCCATCATCTCCGGTGTCCGCCACGCCCGTGGAGCGAGGCGGCCGGTGTATAAAGGCGGGGCGGCTGGCAGTGGGTTGCAGTTGCTGTTTGCTGCTGTCTGTGTCTGGGATTGCCTGCCACCTTCAACTCTATTCTTATATTTACTCACCGTCGGACACGCTATCCACCCAAGCCCCGGACATCTGTTTTGTCTGTGTGCCCGCCGGCCGGACCAAGACGCCACCACAGACAATAACCAAGACCACTGCTAATCACGACTACTATGTGGCTCTGCGGTCCTGTCCTGCAGTTCTAATACTGCCTGCAAAGCTTTTTGAACAGTTACAGCAACACTCTTGTCTCTCTGTGTTTGGGGCTTTTAGCGGTATCTCTCAAGACTAACGCACACACAATCCAAGCGTACGTCTGCTAAGATTACACAATTTACACTTAGCGCATTGTCCCTTCCTGCCTCACAAGGAATCGGCTGTTCATTGCATGACCACATACTACTTCTGCATTCTTTCGCCGATAGGGTCGATGACGAGACAAGTTCACCGACCAGACCACTATCGGCGATTAAAGTTTTAAATTAATGTACAAGAAAACTTGCTGGCGGCTCTGATAGCCAGGCGCAACGTGAGAGACAACTCACCTCGTGGTGTGCAATATTATCCGGCGCCCGTGCTTGGAGAAGCGCGTGTACAAAGTAAGTGTAACTTTCAGCATCGATACAAAACCGACCTGCCGCCTGGCATCGTCTGGACGAGTTAGATTAGTGTGTGTGTGTGTGTGTGTGTGTGTGTGTGTGTGTGTGTGTGTGTGTGTGTGTGTGTGTGTGAGAGAGAGAGAGAGAGACAGAGAGAGAGAGAGAGAGACAGAGACAGAGACAGACAGACACACAGACAGACAGAGCAGACACAAAGACAGAGAGACAAGAGACAGAGACCGAGATACAGAGAGAGAAAAAGATCGTTTTTTATGATTTAGGTGAGGAGAGAGAGAGAGAGAGAGAGAGAGAGAGAGAGAGAGAGAGAGAGAGAGGAGAGAGAGAGAGACAGCCCTCCCCCTCTTATGTCAGAGTTTAAGGTCTTGCCATCGTCTGCAGGTTTATCTATCGGCGGCCTATGATAACACTGAACAACTACAACTTCACGACAGAGATGGTTAAAGTCTTTCACCGTACAAAACAGGTTAGACAAGAATATTCCTGACAGTTTATATTACGCCATCGACAGGACCCAGACACTGTCTGCCTCCGGAAGAAAACAGTTGAAACAAGACTGCTGATGGAACTATAATACTTTCAATGGGAGTGCCTTGAAGGAAGAAGGAGCAAAAGCGCCACTGGCTTCCTGCTTGTAGGGGTAGTGTTGTGGCAACTGTTACCTTTTCGAAGGAAACTAACTGTTGACTGTAAGCAGGCCCCAGACGGGCCCGGGGGGAACACACGCGCCGCTGCAGGCACTATTGATTGTTTGCTGTCGTCTGGCCGCCGGACAGCCCGCGAACCGAGTGTAGTGTGTGGCCTTTGAAGTCAGCAACAACCACTTTTATCCCAGGTTGTTGACCTTTCGGCGAAGGCGCTTTTTGTGTTTAGAGTGAGGCGTTTCGCTGGTGGTGAATGGATATACTACTTTTCCATCAGGATTACCAAAAATTGAATAAAGACTATACCCTGGGTCACAGAGAAAACACTAGCCTACTTCTTTTGAAAATGACACTCTTGATGTGATTTGAAGACAGTCGTCACGATTCTACTGCTGACAGACCACCATATCTAGAGATAACATAACATACCGTATTCCATCCCAAAACTAATCTGAAAATTCCCACCACAACCTTTGCAGTGATAGTGTCACACTTACCAAGCACATTTTGTTCATAAATGTGTATACAGCCGTAGTTTTAAAAAGATAGTATACTTAGAACTGAACAACAAGACTAACACAGATTTGTACACAGTACCCCCTGAGGTGCCCACACATCATCAAGGACAATAAAACAGTAGTAAGAAAGGCGAGGTGAACAAGAGAAGGGTCAAGAAATGAGGTTGGTGATTGTGGCCGTGCGGTACGGGGCGCGTGAGGTGGTGAGCACGGTGCAGGCCCTGTGCCTGCTGACTGTGGTGCTGGCCGAACCCTTCTACCAGCGTCGGGACCACCTCGACCAGGACAAATACCGTCCACACCGCAAGAACAACAATATCGTCAGAGATAACGAGGACGCTAAGGTGAGTTCATTCACTCACATACCTCTTCCTTCTTCTAAATAACTCTTTCCCTTTGGGAAATTAAAAGCATCATTGTCACTCTCTTCTTCCGTCTCCTCCTTCGCCACCGCCATCTCTTCCTCTTTCTCCTACATCTCTCGTTTCTCCTACCTCTACATCTCTCTTCCTCCTCGTCCTTCATCTGTCTTCCTCTTCTTTTATTTCTTTTTCTCAGCCTCCATCTGCTCTCTTCCTCCTCCTCTTCCGTCATCTTTCTGCCTCCTCGTTCATCTCTCGCTCTCCTCCTTCTCCTCCACTTCCTTCACTTCTCTTCTTCCTCGTCCTTCATCTCTCTTCTTCCTTCACTCTCTTCCTCGTCCTCCATCTCTCGTGCCCCTTCGTCTCTTTCTTCTGCTACTGATCTCCAGATGATGACTTTCAGACAGACTCATGTAAGGTTGCTCCTCCTGCTTTCTCTTCTTTCCCTCTTTCATGGACTGCTCATTTCTTCCAGGGCCTGTTTTTTTGTTTTTTTGTTTTTGTTTCTTCTGCTTCGCCTTCCACTTCTGTTTCTGCTTCCTCTTTTTTTTTTGCTTGTCTTCTTCTATTCCTTCATCTTTTGATTTTTCTTTCCCTTCTGTTTCTGCTTCTTCTTTTCCTTGCTCTTCTACTTATCCGTCTGTTTTTTTTATATATATATATTTTTTTTATTCTCCTCCTCTTCCTTCTTCATTCCCCTCTTTCTTTTTCTCTTCTTCCTCCTCATCCTTTTTTCTCTTCGTTCTCCTTCTTTTCTCATCCTCTTCCAAACTCTTCTTCTCATCTTCCTCTTCCATCTGCTTCTTCTCATCCTCCTTGCCACCTCCTTTTACTTCTTTTTCTCATACTTCCTCCTTCTCGTCATTATTTCTTTCTCCTCTTCTCCTCCTCCTTTTCATCTTTTTCCTCCTCTTCCCTCTCCTTCTCATCATTTTGTCTGCCTTTTACTCCTCTTCTCCCTTCTTTTATTACCCCTCCTCCATCTTCTCATTTTTGTCCCCCCCCCCCTTTCTCTCTCTCTCGTCCGTGCGTGCGTCCGTGCGTGCGTGCGTGCGTGTGTGTGTGTGTGTGTGTGTGTGTGTGTGTGTGTGTGTGTGTGTGTGTGTGTGTGTGTGTGTGTGTGGTGTGTGTGTTTACCACGTGATGTCGTTTTTTTCAGACATGATTTCAATATATTTTTATGTATGTACACTGACAGCAAATTTAGGACAGAAAGTATATGCGTGCCTTTCCCCCTCCAAAATGTCATAATGGAATGAAAAGAAAAAGGTAAAAGTTGTCGCATAACACTCAGATCGTACGGAAGCGAGGTGGTAGAGACTACAACTTTTCTCAGAGTCAGTAATATTATATGGGCACAAGGCCCTCATCCTCTCCTTCGCCGCATTCCTTTCCTAATCTTGAAGAAAGTCCAGTACCCATTCAATGTTGGGTAGACGGGATCCCACATGCATAAAGGTTTGCTCGAACCACCGTGTAAATATGTGCGGTCAGAGTGGAACTGTGGAAACCGATAGTTCTAACTCTGCTAAAACCAGACATCTGTTGCAATGAAATAAGCACTTCAAACATACAGTACACTACTAACTGATCTCGGTTTGCCCACAGTACTGTTGTTTCGATGATATTTCCATGATTGTTTGGTCGCTAGCGGGTAATTTTCCTGCTATCGGTCTTTCTAGACCCCTCTCGATCATTAAAGAGCAAAACAACACACGCCAAAACGAACCAAACGACAATTATGACAATTTAAGATGGTCATGCCATTCCAAAAGTCTCCCTTTTTATACAAAAAATATATAAAACAAAATTACAGACATTCCAGATTTTGTGTACTTCTCAACGTCCCTGTGACCTTGAAAAAACTTCAACTGAAATACAAAACTTAACGTGAATCTAGAATAATAGTAAATACTAAATAGTAACAACAGTGAAAATAGACTCTGAATACTGTCAAAAGTTTCTGATAAAGTGCTGTTCTGTCATCTACCTGAAGACATGTTTATTCTAAGCATTATCTTAGTCCACGCCACCTTGACCTTGACCCTTTATCCTTTTGATTTGCATGATTCGCGATTCCTTGACAGTCCTCACCTTTGACCGGAATTTGATGTAGATCCACCCCAAAACAGCTGACAAAATTTTGCTACAACATTTTGTTAACAGACAGACACATCATCCCTTGCAGATAATATGCAGTAATCCTACCCTGCCTCCACCCCCCCCCCTCTTTTTTTTTTTTTAATCAAGAGATTCAGGCAATTTCTCTTTACAGTATCTCGTAAAATCCATTTTCTATCCAGTTCACTGATATTTGACTCTACCAACTTTAAGGTTGTAGAAGAAAAAGTGTCCCAACACTGCAGTCGTAGGAGTGATGTGGAGATTTCAACTTTTCTCGGAGTTAGCATAATAAAGGCAGTGCCTGTGTCCTCTTCTTTTGGTAGGTAGGAAGGTAGATAGGTAGACAGGTAGATAGGTACATAGGTAGATATGTATGTATGTATGTATGTAGTTAGGTAGGTAGGTAGGTAGGTAGGTGGGTAGGTAAAGATCTTCCCATAGTCCTAGGGTCATAGGGAAAAGAGGTGATAGAGACAGTTATTCTCAGGGTCAACATTAGATGAATGCCACTCCATGAATCATCCAAGCACGAATAATTTCCGCCTTAGATAAATAAATGGAGAAAACGTGTGTTTGTGAGCGAATGAATGAGAGAGAGAGGAGAGAGAGAGAGAGAGAGAGAGAGAGAGAGAGAGAGAGAGAGAGAGAGAGAGAGAGAGAGAAAGAGAGAGAGAGCTAATCTTTGCTCCACTTGACGTGAGACAATTACGAGAAAGATCAGACTGCAAGTTATCACACAGTTCCCACCCCTCTCTCCTCTTTCATGGAAGCTGAAGTTCCATTCAACTTTCAAGTTTCATATGCCGATCACTGCCACTCGTAATTATAATAGTAGTAATACTACTACCACTGCTACTACTACTACTACTAATAATAATAATAATAATAATAACCGCAACAACAATAGTCTAAGTACTACGAGATTAAACCATATTTGTATAATGCTTGTCGTCAAACTATCTTTGGATTTTTGCTGAGTATTCATTCAAGAATTAGGTACATAAAGGTCGTAGGGAAGTGAAGTGATAAGAGACCTCAATTGTTTTTATCTAGGCCAGCATTATGATAGCGATACCTATCTTCTCTCCCACGCTACTTTACCTTCTATAACCGTAAACAGGGTGAGGTACCTGAGATGGGAGGACTGGATGCCACACGCAGTTTTTCACAAGCTAGTATTGAAATCGTTCAGTCAGACTGTTTGCCAGGAACTCCACCTCTACGCCAACCACTCCTCGACTAATAAAGCTAACTCCAGAGTAGTGAAGCCTCAGCTGCCTCACCATATACTGTATCTACTCGAAGGCTGATGTTAAAAAGTACCAAGCCTGCAGACGCCTTCCAAGAAACCATGATGCCATGTGGAATGTCTCAAGTGTCTACACGATCATCTGAAGCCGACGAGAATGGAGCTAAACCCACCGAGGTTCAATCAAGATGGAGCAATGCCAGGTTCTGTGCCTCAGCAGGATTAGTCAGTCCTACAGCTTCATCAACCTACCTTTGCGGTCAATAGGACCAAATAGCTGAACATACTGCAGCGAAAACACTGTTCTGATATCAAGTGCAGCGATCGGATATATGGCGGCTACCATTTCTTTAATCACCAAACTCCTTAGCACACGGCAAGAACTAGGGGGAAAAAAAGCCAAATTCATCGCCAGATGAGGCCTGACTATTGTTATTTTTGTTTAAAGCCCAGCTGACTGCGTAAAACCATATCAGGACAATAACCGTTTCAAAACATACACAACGAGGAACGAAATAAGGAAAAGAAAATTAAGTACACATATCAATGCATTTGCACGTTGACCACTCCGTCCAATTTATCGCACACAGGATGTTAAAAAACAAACCTGTGTACAAATTTAAACATAACCAAGGACACTAAAACGTACATAACAACGGGCTTAAGTTACCTAAAATTGTTTCCGCATATCTAATTTCCATATAGCCAAAAAATGCACTTAATACATGTATCCCGTTATCAATCCCAAGAGAAAGTATGTAAGACTTTATCGAACACATACAGGTGAATGGACCAGCAAGGCAGAAACTGATAGGGAGAAATGACAGAAAGCAAAGGAACAAGGCAGAAACAAAGAGAGTGACAGAAAAGAGGAAATTTCTAGCACAGAATTTCCAGAATGTGTGGATATCATTTATACTGAAACAGCCCCCGGCATCCCCTTGTGGAGGGGGAGGGGAAGCCTGACTATGTGGTGAGCAAAAGAAGATTACTACTTAGAGTTTCTGAACGACCTGTCTTTAAATTCCCATTTAAAACAAAGGAAATTGTTTCACATGACCCACTATTTTTTGGTCAAATATTTCGTATTACCCAAGAGGGCTGTATGTATGTATGTATGTATGTATGTATGTATGTATGTATGTATGTATGTATGTATGTATGTATGTATGTATGTATGTATGTATATGTGTATGTATGTGTGCGTGCGTGCGTGCGTGTGTGTGTGTGTACGTGTGTGTTTGTGTGTGTGTGTGTGTTTGTGTGTGTGTGTGTTTGTGTGCGTGTGTGTGTGTGTGTGCATGCGCGTGCGCATTTTTTACCAAAATGTGCAAGATTCTGTCAGCTGTTTATGGGTGGACCTTTACCAAATTCGAATTAAGGTGAAGAGTCTCTTGCTTAGTCGTGAGTATTTAAGTTTGAAGGTAAAGCTCCAAGGTCAAGAGCACACGGACAAGGGAGAGAAAGAGAGAGAGTGTGTGTGCGTGTGTGTGTGTGTTACAGAGAGAGAGAGAGAGAGAGAGGGGGGGGGGGGCTAAAATCTGCACTTTTAGAAGTAGTCGTGTGAACAGCACTTTTTTCTGACACTCAGCGTCTTTTTTTGCAATGTTGTGATAGTTTGCCGTTGTCTTCGATGCTCTGTGTTTTACTTCAACAGAAACTTCTTCAGGGTCACAGTGACCTTGAGAAGTACAAAATTTGGATTTTCTTTGATAGTTTTTGTAAAAATACGGGAGACAAAATGGCTTGACCTTCATATATATACATATACATATACATATGCATATACATATACATATATTGCGGCTTTGTCTATAGATATTGAATCCACTTTACAACTTTCCCGAAGATAAAGACATCGATTTATCAGTGACCTAACAGATACAAGTCATGTTTTAGTTAACAAGTTTTAAGAAGAAACAATTCACTTTTATCGATGATGTGAAAGACTTTTAAAAAAAAAACTATCCGTGCGTGAGAACTGAAATATTCTTGCTATATATCATTCATAGATATCTGTGTATTTATTCACTTATTTGTTTGTATGATTTAAAAAAAAAAAAAAAGGGTTATTCCACATTTGTAAAATAGTATAGAAATATAGTAGGGAAAGTTTCTCTAGTGGTCCAACGTCTCTATGGAAGTTACGATATGGTCATCCAACGGGGGGGGGGGGGGGGGTGGTCACAAGAACATTTTGCTTGTTATCAATTCCACCTGAACCAATTTCCAGCACCAGTTCAGTTCACAGCCACAAGGAGAACAGAAAGCAGTTGAAGACATAAATATGAGCTAGTGATTGACTAGTGCAACTGTCGATATATAAACGACTTTTGTGGTCTCCGGGTTCAAATGTGTGCACGCACTGGTAAGTGTTGGGGTAGAGCTCCCGCTTTGCCAGTCAGACTGCGTAGGTTTGCACAGGTGCAAATCTCATCCGAGTACGTATGGCCTTCTGTCCACCCAGCTGTAAATGGGTATCTAGGAGAGAAACTTTCGCTCGGAATGTGTGACTGGGCTGATAGACATAGGCCAGCACGTGTAACGAACGAGAGAGAGTGGGGGACACAGAATGAAACTTATGTCCCCGGTTTTTGCACGAAAAGAACGGGCTGCATACGTGTGGCTTGTCACTGTGTGTTTGTTAGTTTGTTACGACACCCGATAGTATGGGAATGAAAGGTTATCTCTCATCTGTTGAGTTGTATGTCAAGTGGTCGGCCATCCATCATCAGAACATACAGCAAACCGCAGACGACCGTGAGATAGTATCTATCGGTGTAATGTCTGTTCGTACGCTTATTGTTTTGTCAGCATGCTCCCGTGTCGGCATAACGTATGTCGGCATAACACGTGTCGGCAAATTGTCTGTACACACGCTTACTGCCTTGTCATTATAACTTTGTGTAGGCATAATGTCTGTCGGCAAAATGTCTGATTGGCCAAATGTGCTTCTGCATAACATCCCTAAGCATGTCTGGCTGCGGCGTTCCGTTGGGTCTATCACAACAACACAAATAAAAGAAAAACCCAAACCAACACACACACACACACACACACACACACACACACACACACACACACACACACACACACACACACACACACACAAACACATACCAAAGCCCACATTTGTCCATGTCATGGACTTTAGAAACTGCTGCCTGTTGGCGGTCAGTTTTTTTTTAAAAATGCCAACCAAAACAAAATTTTGCCCACGAACTAGCAGGTCTAGTATTAATACAAAGAGAAAAGAACCAGTCAATATCCGGACAAACCGCGTACAGGCCTACAACTTAGTGGGGCAAACTATTACTTTTTAAAAAAATTTTTTTTATTGTTGCTGACTGCATAGAGCCATATCAGGGCTAAAACCATTAATTATCCCTACGGCTGCGTACACATTGGTGCGTAAAACTAAAAGCAAACGCGACCCACCAACTCAAAGCAGTTATTCCTCAGAATGAGCGCGTTTATGAGGAAATGCAAATCTGCAAGTTCTTACTTGTGAACACCACGTGGGTTTGAAAAAATGTGTCTGATAAGATGGCGCCAGGTTTGTCAAAGATGTGGGCACTGAATGAGGAGACACCAACAAAGGAGGAGGGAAAAAAGTACTTGCTGTCAAATTCCGAACGTCCAAAGGCGAAAACAATGCTTGCTCAAACATCTGCTCGCAGATCGGCATGGCGATTCTCTGTAGAAGTTTGGTCCTACAGACAAGGGCTGACCCTGACCAATTTCATAAGTTTTTCAATTTCTCCAGAATTCAGTTTCGACGCTTGTGGCTTGCTGAAAATGTTGGCGTTTTGCGTTTGCGTTTGCGTTTGCGTTTGCGATACTAATGTGTACGCGGCTTAAGGCTATTTCTGTGGAGTTTCAACTGCCGCTGAAAAACCTTGGAATCCCTCCCTGCAGCAAACGGCGCACAGTCAAAGAACGACACAGCTAAGAAATACACTACCGACACATCGTATCTGGGCAAAAGCCGTGGTTATGATCTCCCTGCCGGGGGTGTCTGACTCAATCCAGCTCTGGGATTGTATAATTATTGTCGTTAGTAGAGGGACTAGCAGGCAGTATCCTTAGTGAGCTGGATCAGACAGGCACTGTATAACCCCACGGAAGAGACCCAGTAGCAGTGCACGGCCTCCTCTGGCGGGTGGCTCCATGTTCTTACTGGCCCTGGAACTTCGACTTAAGGAGAACTGGGTGTTGGTGGTGTGTTGTGGAAGCGAAATGAGCAACGTGAGATCAACGCTACTGAAGAGGCACATAAGCTGGGGTAGGAAAAAAAAACAAAAAAACAAACAAAACACACACACACACACACACACACTCACACACACACACACACACACACACACAAACACACACACACACACACACACACACACACACACACACACACACACACACACACACACACACACACACTTGTTCTAGGGCATAACAAGATCCGTGTAGCTTAAAAAGATAAAACAAGATCCGCGTAGCTTTATCACCCGTCCTTATCTCGTTTGAAATACGAAACAGACCCAAAGAACTAAACATGGAGTTGAATGCAACCCCACAGGTATTTAAAGTAACAAAAAAATCTATCCATGTCTGTGAAGGCAACAGAGCACCAATGAATTAGTACAATGCCTTCTGAGCATCAATGTGTTTGCTGAGGCGAATATATTTACCCTCTGACATTTTGAGAAAGATGAGGAAGACATGGGGATAAAAGAATGAAAATGATCTCACGGGTTTTGCGTATTATCGGGAGGAGGGGCAGTGGGTCGGATGTGCACCTCTATAATTTAATGGGTATAATGTGGCTAGACATCCCACCACTACCACCACCACAACTCCCCTCGCCCCACTGTTTGTCTGCACACTGGATAATGATAGTTCTTTTCGCGTGCCTTCTCACTACACAGCTACCTGCTGTAGCAACTTGCCAGCACACAAGTGAACCTAGGAAGTTCAGAATACAGCCCGTTACCTCTAATGATAGAGCCGCACCCCCACTGTGATATTTTATCGACTTTGTCTGCATCCCTAAACTGGGCGTATTCCTTCTTCCAATTGTTCACACTGCAAATAAAGACTGAAGCACCAATGTTCATTGTTTCTGAGGGAAAAAATCTCTCTCTCTCTCTCTCTCTCTCTCTCTCTCTCTCTCTCTCTCTCTCTCTCTCTCTCTCTCGTGTGTGTGTATGTGTGTGTATGTGTGTGTGTGTGTGTGTGTGCGCGCGTGCGTGTGTGCTTGAGAATGTTGGTTTATGATTTTTACGCAAGACAGGGTTTAGTCAGATTTTAATGCCAACATTTCAAAATCGTAATGTTGCAAAAATTAAAACACGGAGAAATAAGGATTTCTTGACTGTTCATAAGCAAATCTGTTTCCCGCTTATTTAATACTTTTTCCTCAAACTATTGGCTGGAGAAGGAACGGATCATGTCTATGGATATGTTGTTTGTTTGAAAGTCAGTGCACGATCACATTAAGACTGGAAGCAGATCATATGTCTTAGTGTCACTAGTTTCCTGATAACTTATCATAGTTTCATTAGTTTCAGATGCATCTGGCATCAATTTCCTGATAATATATCATTACTTTCACTTGTTTCAGATACATTTGACATCTTTTGGTCTGACATAGTTTTAGATCGAAGGCCAGTCAGTTTGCCAACTTTGGACAGGGACTTTTCTTCCCTTTACCTTCCCCTTTTCCCGCTGGATTTTGAGCAGTCGTCTTGGTGCCTGACTGTCGGATAAGACGATAAACCGAAGTCTCTTGGGCAGCATGCACTTCGCGCATGTAAAATAACAGAACCTGTCTCTGGCAAAATTCCAGATTTTTTCCCCTGCTGTCCAATTTCTTATGCCACAATAATGGCAGAACCTGAGACAATTTCTGACAACGCTATGATGATGTTGACAATGGGAATGATAATCATGATGCTACTGAGTTCTACTTCGGATTGAGACAGCATGACAAAGCTGTACTCCACGCATACTTTCACAATATATCCTTGCGTCATCCAGGCCCAAGAGACAAAGACACTTGCGTTTTGGTAGGAGATTTGAGCAAAACCCTCAATGACGTATCCATGAAGTGGATGACACTCGACTGAATGGTCCCAGCCTTCGCACTGAGCCCATAGCACACTCAACTTTGGATAGGTGACAGCTGGGGCCGAAAATTTTCACAATGATTTTGACAGGACTGATGGGGATTCGATCCCAAAACCTTCGAGTCGGTAGTCTGTTGCGCCGACCATTGTACCACGGCGACTGGTTATTCTGTCGAACGTCAACTCTGGTAGATTAATAATAACAACAGCAAAATCAATAACAGAAACAACAACAATAACAACATCAACAACAATGATGGTGATGATGATGATGCTGATAACAATAATATAATAATAATAATAATAATAATAATAATAATGCGAGTATGGAATACCGCTTGAGCCAAGTTAAACTGACTCTTGCCTTTTCTTAGGACTTCAGGGAAGACCTGGTTCGTGCTGTTTTTTTCGTATCCCTGCCAAGGCTGGTGCACTGTTGTGCAAAAATCAAGAGTTGTACCTCAAACCCACCACAGCGCGCAATCCGATGATCTCTATAGGTCGACGGATGCAATTTAAATAATGAAACCAACAAAATGAAATATACGGACGCAAGCAGAAAAAAAAATTACATCGGTTACGTGCTTTCCATGAAGACAGACATCCATGAAAAAAAAATACAACCAGAAGCTCTGCAAGGTGGCCGGTTAAACGTTATGTATACGAATGTGAAGTCTTAGTTTTCTGTTTCAAGTCAGGTGTCACAATGGTCAGATGATTTCATATGCGCTCTGCCACAACATATTGCGCAAATCACTACATGCTGCAAACATCCATGAAAACCAATGGTCAGATGATTTCATATGCGCTCTACCACAACGTTTTGCGCAAAGAACTTCATGCTGCAAATATACGTGAAAACCCAAGGGCAGGAAACGTGAGAAAATAATTTATATGATGATACCAATGCATAAA
This sequence comes from Monoplex corrugatus, assembly GCA_030674185.1. Classification (NCBI taxonomy): domain Eukaryota; kingdom Metazoa; phylum Mollusca; class Gastropoda; order Littorinimorpha; family Ranellidae; genus Monoplex; species Monoplex corrugatus. The sequence continues at coordinate 40,656,407 of CM060309.1, forward strand.
TCTCAAAGCTAAACCTATTGATATTATGAACTTACTACAGAAACTCGTTACCAACACAACAAGAACAAGGACAACACCAAGAACAACAAAAGCAACAAGAGTAACAACACTTCCCTTTTCGGGCACGAAATCTTGATACATAAATCAAATTAAAACATACACTCCCATCATAATCATTCACTCACAATGACAAAAAGGTACAAAGCATATGCATACTGGGAGGGTGAGGACAGGAGGGGAGTAGGACGAAGGGGTAAGTGCATAAAGGGGAAAAACACTCCTGGATAAAATAAAGAAAGTCTTCATTAAACCTGAAGGAAGACAAAGCGTGTCAAGATTGATCAATGTTTCTGCAATCGTTCGTTTGACTGACTGATTTTGGATCTTCAAACACTTAGTCTGCTCTCCGACATTATACCGACAGGGTTTTAATCATAATTGAAGACAGCCAAGCCCAACTAACATTACCAGTGTATCCCCCCCCCCCCCCTGCTCTTATTCAATCATCAGTGATAGTTTTTGGCTTTGAAATGGAAACGATCTGCCATTACATACATGTATTCCTACATTCTTATTTCGATTATAGAGCTCATCTCATTCTCAGTTCATTTACTGGTAGATCTTTCGGGGAAGCGCGTATGTAACTGCCACAGTGTAGTGATTTATTTTTGAACAAGTTCCAAATTCCTGCACCTCACTGCAGTGGAGCGCTCATAGAATTGTCTCAGTGCAGTACATCTTTCTGGAACGAATTCCGATTTCTTCGCACCCAACTGCACTTTTTGGAGCAATGAACTTTGAGGGGTGGAGAAAATTTTGCGTGTGCATGACAAGAAAGAGAAGAAGAGAAGAGAGGGTGGGGGGTATGCAAGTTGATGTATGTACATGAGTGCTCCTGCGATTTTGGTGTGACCTTTTTCGGTGCAGTTAGGCCGCCAACAGCAAGATGAGGAGAATTCTGCAGAATAATGGGGCTCTGTGTGTCTTTGTTCGGATACCAAAAGGGTTACTGAGTACCATGTTTCTATCGTTACAATAGGCATGTATGCTAGTGAGTGCATGCCACATGCTTTTGAAAACACCATGTTTCTTCTTCTTCTTCTCTCCCTCTCTCTCTCTGTGTCTTGAAAACACCATGTTCTCTCTCTCTCTCTCTCTCTCTCTCTCTCTCTCTCCTCTCTCTCTCTCTCTCTCTCTCTCTCTCTCTCTCTCTCTTGTGGCTTAAAGCCGATGTACATTAAAAATTCTGAGTTCTGAGTTCTGAGCTCTCTCTCTCTCTCTCTCTCTCTCTCTCTCTCTCTCTCTCTCTCTCTCTCTCTGCATCTTGTGCATCTGCAGAGTACAAGAAGCTTAAACCTTATCATGAAGTTTAACCATACTCGTTGATGGACTTAAAAAGTTCATAAGATATATGTTCACAAGGTGTAGGTTTAGACGTCTGATTTCTCAGTTCACAAATTAAGATAAAGACAAAATGAACTGGCAGAAAATATCCATTAAGTAAAAGTGTACTTTAAAATAAAATCTCAAATAGGAACGACACATATCTAATCTTTCTGATTAATTTTGCCTTCGACAGAGTTCCTGGCCTCTTGAGATAAAATAGAGCCAATAACGGCCGCATAGATCTAATTCTTCTGAGTTATACAGGCTTACATTCAATGATTTTACGTCTCTATCAGGTGTTCACCAATAACAATTCGGCCAACATCATTTTGTATACAGCATATTGCCTTTTCAGTAAAATTCCTTTTCTAATCTAGAAAAAAAAAATCTATAACATTAAACAAAATGATCTCTTATTTCTTGGCTGCGACATCGACATAGGACTTAACATAATCACCAATGTTACTGTCATTTTTATTTTTGTTTAAAGTCCAGCCGACAACGTAAAGCCATATCATAACTACAACCGTTTCAAAACAAATGCAATACTTCAACAGGAAAAAAACCACCACCACCAACAACAACAGAAAATTAAGTACACATATCAATACATTCGCGCACATAATCTAAGATGTCCCAGACGAGGATCACTCCGCCCAATGTGACACACATGGGGATCTAAAAAGCATACCTGAATACAAATTCAAACATAATTAAGGACACTAAAACATATATAAAAACAAGCTTGAATTACCTAAAATTACTTCCGCGTATCTCATTTCCTCATTTCCTGAAAGCCAAAAATGCACTTAATACATGTACTCAATTATCAACCCTAAGAGAAAGTACGTAAGACTATATCGAACACATAGACCGATAGAGTGAATGGACCAGCAAAGCCCAAAATGATAGGAAGAAATGACAGAAAGCAAAGGAACAAGGCAGAAACAGAGTGACAGAAACGAGGAAATGTCTAGCGCAGAATTTCCAGAAGGTGGAGATTTTATTTATACTGAATGAGCCCCTGGCATCCCCACGGGAGCGGGGAGGTGGAGAGTATCGCCAGTACTTACGTCAGATGAAGTTGTGACACTGTTTCGTTCAAACTGCAGAATTATCGATCGCTAAAATACATAATAACTCCACTGACTGCTTTTTTCTTTCCTAAGTGTAACAAGCTCAGTACAGTGGTGTGATGTGAAAAATAATCTTTGCTCATTTCGGATTCATTTTTTATATATACTTTTACAGTTTTTGAGGTATGAGTAAAAAAAATGTAGATGTAATTTTCAGTTTTTCCGGAAAAGTTCTCAGCATATACTGTAATCAAAAGCAATAGCAGCGAAGAGACTAATCTGTAGATCCAAACTACCAGTATTCACTATCATTCACTTTATCTGTATTTTCTGTCATACATTATTATACTATATTGGGGGCGGGGGGAGGGCGGCGGAATGCGGGATATGTGTTCCGAGAATCATCTTTTTAACCATTTCAACATACTGAAGATTTTTTCAGCGATGAGTTATTAAACTGCCACAGATTATTTGGGTTTTTTTTCCTTCTTTGTTTTATCTTCTTTTGTTTTTCTTTTTACTTGAATTTGATTTTAGATCTAAAGTAATTACTGCATGATCAGACCAATAACTAGATTTTATTTTAGCCTTCTTTAATCTAATATGAGATATTCTGTTATTTAAAACAAAATCAAGCCTTCCTTTATAAGTTGCACTGCATGTCTGCCAAGGCGTATTACCCTCTACCTGGATTGTTTCCTCTAAATGTCTACTCGACTGTACGGTTCCACTGTGTTGTACGTTTTTCTAGGATGGGAACGCTTGACGCATTTATACCAAAACTAAAGGCATTTTTGTTTACATTTAGTACATTCAATCCCCTCCAGTGATAATGTAGAAAGAAACTCTAGGGAGAGCTAGACAACAGAAGGTCTTCAGAGAAGTAACCCCCTTTAGACAAGTGTTTCGGCCCTGAACTCCTTACACTCTCGGGGGGCCGGGCCACATCCAGGTCATGACTCCTGGATGCCCTTCTGCTGTTGTCTATATATATATTTTTTTTTTCCTGGGCGATTCTGCGCTTCAGAACTGCGGTACGCGGTTTTACCAATGTGCTAACGGGGCACACATCATCTGTAGGGAATTTAATCCTTATGAAGTTCACTTTTGGTTCCTCCTTGCCCAGATCCAGCTTGAGCTCCTTTCCGCTGCCTCTGCCATCGCTTTAAGGGCTCTAGTCCTCTTCTTCCCAGAAATGGCGAGTTGTTTCATGAGATCATAAGCGGAGGTGCCCACAAACCCTCTTGCTCCGACCTCTATGGCGAAGATTTTGACCCGCAGACCTGCTTTCTTCAGGGTGCTGGCAAGACCGGCGTATTTTTCGGTCTTGTAGATATGTGCTTCTTCCATTCTGCTTTCGTATGGCACAGTGAGTTCTATCAGAATCACTTGTTTCGAGGAGTCAGAGTGGAGAGCGATGTCTGGTCTCATGCCTGTCTTGCTGATGACATCTGGGTAATTTCTCCACTCTGGGAGGTCTGCTGTACACTCCCAGTCGACTGCTCCATCCAGAAGACCCTTTGGCAATGTGCTGGTTGTCATAGCAATTTCGGGCCAGACCTGTTTCCCTCCTGCTTTGTAGAACGTTGTCATAGCAATTGGTGCGTTTGGGGTCATGGTTTTTTTCGCTAACCACGTCTGTGATCACTTTCAGAACTTGGTTGTGCCTCATGTATACCTTTCTTGGGCTAGCGCTACTTTGCAAGAGCTTAGGACATGTTCCACTGTTTGTTTCTTCTGACAGAGCGGACATGCTGGGTCATCTGATTTCCCCCATTTCACTAAGTTTGCATTCGAGGGGAGCAGGTCATATACAGATCTGAGGAGGAAGCTTATCCTTAGAGGAGCCATGTGCCACATATCGTTCCAGCTGAGACTTCTTTGGAGTGCACTGTCCCATGTTGTCCATTGCCCCTGTTGACCTTGCTGGACTGCCTTCTGCACTCTTTTGACATCTTCTTCTTTCTTCAACTCCTGTATGATCATGTCTCTTTTTTCCTTCCTTTTGGCTTTGGAGCACCACTGCATTTTTGTTGCTCCCAGTCCCTGTCTGTTGGTTTGCGTGTGTCCAATTATTTCTTTGATGCTGAGGTTTCTCTTGGCATTGTTTACAGCCTCTTGGACTTTCCATTTTTTGCCAGTTCTCAGCTTTGGCTGAACTGATCTCACGATATTGTCTTCCGATTCCTCCAGCATGCTCAACAGTCTTGCTTTTCCAACTTTGTATTCCTCCACTATGGATTTGAGAGGTAGCTTCAGCATTGCTTGACGACAGTAGAATGCAACATCAGTGAGACCAGGTGGGACACCGAGCCATTTTCTTGTGTATTTGTTTATTTTGGCTTCCATTGCTTCCACTGTGCTGGTGCAAATGTCATAGATTAGCAGTGGCCACAGCAGCTTTGGTATCAGCATGAACTGTAGACACCAGACTTTGTATTTGCCTGGCAGTCCGCAGTTATCTATTTTCTTCAGGCCTTCTTCTGCTGTTTGCTTGGTTTCACATCCCCTTTGTGTGTCTTTCAGGGAGTCATCATACCATCTTCCGAGACTTTTTACTGGCTCTTCTGTGACAGTGGGGATGGCTTGGTTGGCTACCATGAATTTGACTGACTCTGCCACTTTTCCTTTTCGCAGTGAGAGACTTCGGGATTTCTTTGGTTTGAACCTCATTCTTGAAGAGGCCACCAGCTCATCCAGCTGCTTTAAGATTTGGTGTGTCTCTTCCTCATCCGTGGACAAGACTGTTGTGTCATCCATGAAAGCTTTCAGAGGAGGCATCTGGTATCCATCTCCCAGATTCACTGGACCTGAACTCTTCATTGCAGCTTTCAAGATGACTTCCATTGCCAACACGAACAGTATGGGAGAGATTGCACAGCCCATTGCAATGCCCACCTCTAGGTCTATCCAGTCCGTGGTGTATTCTTTGGTAGAGAACCGCATTGAGAACCCTTGGAAATACTTCCTCAGCATTGTTCGGATGTTTTCTGGAATGTGATACATTTCAAGAGCCAGCTGGATCATATCGTGTAGAACTGATCCATATGCATTCGCCAGATCAAGCCAACCTACGTCAATGTCTCTCTTCTCTGTTCTTGCTTTTTGGATGGCATCCCAAATCAACGTGGCATGTTCCAAGCATCCAGGCATTCCTGGTATGCCTCCCTTTTGGACTGACATATTCAGATACTTGTTTTCAGTCAGGTATTTTGTCAATCTTGCTGCCATAACAGAGAAGAAGATTTTCCCCTCGACGTTCAGAAGTGATATTGGCCTGAACTGGTTGATGCTGCTGGAGTTCTGCTCCTTCGGAATGTACACTCCTTCAGCTCTCATCCATTGGTCGCTGATCTTCTGGTTCCTCCATGCTGATCGAATCATCTTGTGGAGCCACTCGAGCACTTTTGGGCATTTCTTGTAGAGCAGGTATGGTATTCCGTTTGGTCCAGGTGCTGACTTGGCTCTGGCTTTCTTTACTACGTTCTTCACTTCATCCAGTGTTGGTGGTTTGTGGTTTGAATTTTCCTTCTGACGCTGCAGGCCAAACCAGATTCTGGATTTCAAGTGGTGCCTCGCGCTGAGAATCGGAATATGTTTCCCTGAGATGCTGCTCTAGTGTTTCCTTGCCCACTGTGAGAGTCCCTGATTTGGGTTGTTCAAACAGCTTTCTTGCAAAGTCAAAGGGATCTTTGAAGAAACGATCTTGAGTCTTCTTCTTTTTGCTCTTTCTTCGCCTTGCTGATTCCACTTTGCTGAGAGCATTGTGTTTGGCTTTCAGATCTTTCCAGAGTTCCAGGAGCCCTTGCTTCTCGAATTCTGAGGCAGTTTTCATTCGCTTTTTGAGTTTCCTTTTCTCCCCCCGGATGCTCTCCGTCTGTTGCTGTCTTCTGGATTTCTGGGGAGGCGTTTTTGTCTTTGGCTGCTTCACTCCATAAGTGTCCCTGCAGATGGAGTATATGATGTCTCCGTATGTGTCAAGTTTGTGTTTCAGCGTACTGTTACCTATTAGCGCATTCAGCTTAAGGACAAGTTCCTCATCTAATTTCTCCCATTGTTCTTTTGCACCGGCAGGCGGCAAATTGAGTTTTTCACGTTTGGCGTTAAGAGCTTGTGCAAAATCCAACCAGAACCATCAGCGTGGATGTCCTTGGCACTATGGTTTAAATCCTGGCCTTGGTCATCCAACGTCTCACCTGCTATCGCAGTGCGCTGCTGCTGGTTCGTATGAGTCTTCAAACAGCCCATTTTTGTCCTGTGGATCTTCATGCCGCGTTTGGTGGTGAATCTCCTTCCACACGCACACGGAAATTCCATCTGGTCATTAATCATGATCCGTTGTGCGTTTCCAGTCGTGATGGAGTCAGTGCCGATGGATTCATCATTCTCTCCCCCTTTCGGTGAATCCTGGGAGCATCTTTTATTTACAGAACTCGTGGCATGTTATCAAAGGCAAGGTGGGAAGCCAACCCACAAAGCCCGCAGATCTAGTCTTTCCCAGTGTCCTTCGGTCTTTCCCGAATGTCCTCCGAACTATTCCCGGAAGTCAATGGATTGACCATGTGCAGGTAGAAAGAAACTCTAGGGAGAGCTAGACAACAGAAGGTCTTCAGAGAAGTAACCCCCTTTAGACAAGTGTTTCGGCCCTGAACCCCTTTTAGACAAGTGTTTCGGCCCTGAATGTGTTCTCTGTCAGGCTTATCTGTTGCTAACATTCTGTCATGGACACTCGGTAAATCATGTCCACCTGGGCCATGTATAACATATAGCCTATATGTCTGCTAATGTAACGCGTTTTTCTATATGTTCAGTATTCAGCTATAATAGTTTATATCATCTAGTACAACTTTGTTCCGTTTTTACCTGAAATTGTTATAAAAATATCCTTTCCCCTACCTGAAATTGTTATTTAAATATCCTTTTCCTTTTACCATTTGTGTCCCTCCCATTCATTATTGAATTTTACATTCAAAACCAAACATAGATCTAACTGCTTTTCTAGACTCTCTTTTCATATATATATGCATCTCCTGAAAAAATACAATATGTGGCGATGTGCATTGTTTTATTAATAATCAGAAATCCTATCTTTTGCAGTAATCCCCAGTGTTATTTGCTTGGCAAGTGAGAATTTGCATTGAATCTATGTTTTAGATAATGCTGAAGTTTAGCTCTTTTGCTTACGGACGCAATGTAGATCTAATCGGTCCATGTCTTAACACAGCCCAACCTTGAGGAAGCTAAACACTCACCCTCGGGATCGTTTTTCTCAGTGAATTGTTTGCCAACCTAAAGCGTGAAGTGTCGGGGTAGGGCTAGGGTTAGTTTTCGGGTTAAATGCTGTCAAAAACAATTCTGTCCGGCTGTGTATTCGTATGCTGAATGTGCAGGTGCGAAGCAGTCCTGAAGGCTAAAATCAACTGGACCATTTGATTAGTGGCATTAGCCTGATTAGGCCTACCGAAAGGAAAGGTGTTACATTAATTGCAGTGATTTATCACTAAGGCCTAACGAATGAAACACGACAACTGATTATTTATGTTTATTCATAAGTTATCCCCAAAACAACGCCGACGATGCAACTCCAATAACAACAATGAAAGGTGGGTGGCAGAAACTGAAAGAAAACACAAGTGTCGTCTGCCCAAGGGCTAGCGTCGCTCTTCTGTCTCGCTTTCCATCGAACACACACGCATACCACTCTCATTTCTCCCATTCCACGACACACACGTGCAGCTTTACAGACATACAACACATTACGGACAAATTCCGTTTCTGTGTACATACCACTGTTTGCAGATGCTGGAAAAATCCAAACAGAAACAAATACACCATGTCACAAATCTCACATTGTCGCACACACTCACAGAATCAGCTATGTTAAATGTGACGTCACGCCGCTACAAAAATTCAGCAACTTCCTGTGTTTGTGATTTATTATGATCAACAATTATAATGTACTTGATGTTGCTTTTGTTTTCTATCTTTTTTCTTCAACACAATCAGTAACTGTTGCACAGGATGGTAACAATTTGCGGATTAAACGTTTGAACTCCTACGTTTTCACCGTCAGTTTTGTTCTTAACCGCGCCTCGTAGCAGACGACGAAGTTTAGTTTCCAGGGCGACCTTTCGCATTCCGTTTGAGTTGAGGTTGACAATACGGAATCCAGTGGACTGGGTTTTCATGTTATGATCCTAAAGACGTTATTATGAGAGTTTGCATAGACTTTTGCCCATCTTTGTCCTGCACCGTTTGATAAATTTCTAGCACTGTACAGATCTATTCGTGTTCCTTAGTAATAATAATAATAATTACAATATTTATATAGCGCAAAATCTTGATAAAATCAAATCTAAGCGCTGAAGCAGACACACACGCACGCACGCACGCACTCACGCACGCACGCACACGCACGCACGCACGCACGCACGCACACACACACACACACACACACACACACACACACACGCATGGCTATAAATGGGGAGAAAGAATAAAAGCAAGAATAAAAGCAATGGATAATTATAGAGAACATAGCATATACAATTATATATTATAACCATGTGATTCCCCTCCGAGCGGAGACAGGCTGCAGAGGGGGGGGGGGGGGGGTTGGGGTTGAGTGAGGTTAGGATTTTATGCGGAGGAGAAAAGGTGAGTTTTGAGAGCGGACTTGAAGGAGACAAAAGTAGGTTGCTGACGGACTGAGAGAGGAAGTTTGTTCCAGGAGAGTGGACCAGAAACAGAGAAGGCTCGTGGACCATAGGTATTGAGCTTAGTGCGTGGAAAGCGAAAAGTCAGAGGATCGGAGGCAGAGCGGAGGGTACGTGAGGGAAGATAGATCTCAAGTAGGCTTGACAGGCTGCGTTATTGAGGCTTTTGTAGCACATGGTGTCTAGTTTGTACTGTATGCGCTTTGATACAGGGAGCCAGTGAAGTTGTGCCAGGAGAGGAGATATGTGGTCAGCTTTTTTCTTTTTGAGTACAAGGCGTACAGCATTGTTTTGAATGCGCTGTAGGATGTGAATGGTGGAGGCAGGAAGACCAGACGGGAGTGAATTGCAATAGTCAATGCGAGACATTATGAAAGAGAGAACGAGTTTTGCAGTTGTTTCGACAGAGAGATACTTCCTGATCTGGCTTATACGATGGAGATGATAGTAGCAAGATCTGGCAGTTTGAGAAACAAAGTTGTTCATGGAGAGGGTAGAATCAATGCAGACACCAAGGTTTTTAGCTGAATCAGAAATTGGGACTGATGTGTTACATAATGGGAGAGAAAGAGGAGGCAGCTGAGAAAGTTTCTGATGGGTGCCAATGAGGATAGCTTCTGTCTTGTCATCATTAAGCTGAAGTCTATTGTGTGTCATCCAGTTCTTAATGTCCGAGTAACACTCAGTGGTGCGAGTCAACAGGCGCTGTATATTATCAGGTGAGTCACTGTCTTAAAGTTGGGTGTCATCAGCATAGAAGTGGTGTTTTATAGAGTGGGAGTTGATGATGGTGGACAGGGGGGAGGTGTAAAGAGTGAAAAGAACAGAGCCAAGGACAGATCCTTGTGGAACACCACAGGCCAGGTATGCAGGTTGAGAGTAAGTGCCATTGATGAGAACAGTTTGTTTTCTGTTTGATAGATATGAAGTGAACCAGGAGAGAGCAATGTCAGAGATGCCAAAAGTATGATGAAGTCTAGAAAGGAGAATACCATGGTCAATGGTATCAAAGCTGCAGACAGATCAAGGAGTGTGAGGAGAGAGACTTTGCCAGTATCAGTTGCAAGGAGGAGATTGTTGAGAATGTGTAGTAGGGCAGTTTCAGTGCTATGGCACTGGCGGTAGGCTGACTGAAAGGATTGAGGAGATTGTTGGCAGACAGGTGAGAGTTCAGCTGGTTGAGGACGACTTTTTCAAGGAGTTTTGACAAGAAAGAGAGATTAGAGATAGGCCGGTAATTTTTCAGTTCATTTGGGTCTAAATTGTGTTTCTTGAGGAGAGGGTGAACAATAGCAGACTTGAAAGAATCTGGGACAGTTCCAGTTTGAAGAGAAGTGTTGATGATGTCAGTGATGAATGGGAGGAGAGTAGGGAGACAGTCGGAGTAGAGAGAACCTGGAAGAGGATCCAGTTCGCAGGTTTTGAACGACATGGATCTGATTGTGTTGAAAATTTCTTCTTGTGAGACAGGGGTAAAAGTAGTAAGAGGTGTGTCAGAGAAGGAAGGGTCAGGTGGGCATGGTTGACAGGGTGTCCTGTCAAGCCTGTCACGAAGAGTTTGTATTTTGGTGGTGAAATACTTGGAGAATACAAATGGGAGTTCTTCATTTGTATGTTTTGTTGGGAGAAGTAAATCTTTTCGTGTGCCAAGGAGATGATTCATGGTTGTAAAGAGTTCTTTTGAAGAAGAGGCATTCAGGATTTTGGTTTGGAAATAGCTTGTTTTTGCAGATGCAATGAGGGTGGATACTTTTGTTTTAGAGGCTTGGAAAAGTTGCCTGTGTACAGTGAGTTTGGATTTGCGCCAGCGGCGCTCTGCTCTGCGGCGGGCACGTTTTGCACAGGCAATCTCATGAGTGAGCCAGGGGGTACGGGGGCAGTCAGGTAAAAGACGGGTTGTGGCTGGAGCATGAGTGTCCAGAAGATGCTGGAGAGTAGTATAGAATTCATCGGCAAGGTTATGTGACTTTTCAGAAAGGAGACGGGAGGCATCAGATGAAAATGTGGAGAGGTCGATAGATTTGAGATTGCGTCGAGTCACTGTGCGCGTGGTACGGGAAGGAGGAGAAATGTCAAGAGAACAAAGAATTGCAGAGTGGTCAGATGGAAGGGCTGAAGTTAGACGGGTAAAACAACTAAGCAGTTGTCAGTAGCTGAATTGTGGTGATCACGAGAAATGATCCAGTCAAGAATGTGATCTTTTTGATGGGTTGGTTCAGAAATGTGTTGAGTCATATTGTGATTGGACAGAGAGTTGATGATATGTCTTGTGTCATAACGGTGAGTGTTGTCATAGTGGACATTGATGTCACCTAGAATGATGAGATTTCCAGGTAAGAGGCAGTAGTGGTCAAGCAGTTGGTCAAAGTCAGAGAGAAACGTGGATGTGGTGAGTTTGTTGGCAGAGCTAGGTGGAGGTCGATAGACACAGGAGAAGGTGATGGGATGAGGGGTGGATTGAAAGGATACTTCAACGTGGTCGAAAGAAGGATGGGAGAAAGGCAGAGACTGCGAGAAAGATAGGCGGGAATGGAGTGAGTCGTTGTAGAGGATGGCGATACCGCCACCTCGGGATGAGCGATGGAAAGAAGCAAGCCTGTAACCACTCGGAGTGAGGCTAGCATGTATAGGTTCATGACCAAGGGGGTTAAGCCATGTCTCTGTGATAAAAGCAATGTCAACATGCTCATCTGCGATAAAGTCAGCAATGACTTCGGCTTTGCCATCCTTGCATGTTGACTGAGCGTTAAAAAGGCATAGTTTTAGTTTATCACAGTCATATAGCGGTGGCCGAGGTGGCGACGAAGGCGGCACCGACGGGACAAAAGACGAAGGCGACACCAGCGGGGCAGAAGACGAAGGCAGCAACGACGGAACAGAAGACGAAGGCGGCATCCGCAGGACAGAAGACGGAGGCGGCATCGGCGGGACAGAAGACAAAGGCAGCATCGGCGGGACAGAAGACGAGGGCAGCGCCGGCGGGACAGAAGACGAAGGCGGCACCGGCGGGACAGAAGGTGAAGGCGGCACCGGCGGGACAGAAAATAGATAGATAGATAGATAGCTAGATAGATAGATAGATAGATAGATAGATGAAGAAGCCGCTGGAGAAATTACGAGCAACTATTCTCGGTCTTCAACTAGAACACGAAAAACTAAAAACAGAACTGGAAGCTAGCAAGGAGAGAGAACAGAAATGACGTGCAGATATTGACCTTGCATCACAAAGCCGAAATCAATCACAAACAGTAAAAACAACTTTCCGGAAGAGCATTCCAGAAAACACAACATCCGGACCCACTACATCGACGAACCAGAAGACGACACTGCCAAACAGCTTGAGGACACTGATATTTTTCACGATAAGCTTAATAATTTCACTTATATAGCGTAAACAATCCATGTCAAAAACACTTTTTACAGGAATAGAACAAACAATGCGTGTGCGAACACATACACACAGGATGCTGATCCAGTGTACACTCAAACTGCCAAGCGTGTGATCCTCGACCCAAGTTGTCATTCTCTCTCTCTCTCTCTCTCTCTCTCTCTCTCTCTCTCTCTCTCTCTCTCTCTCTCTCTCTCTTTCTCTCTCACTCACACACACATACGATGCTGAACCAGAGTTTTCGCTCAGTCTGATAGGCGTGTGACCCTTGAGACAAGTTGTCATCTTCTGTTTATCTTATCTTCACACACACACACACACACACACACACACACACACACACACACACACACACACACACACACACACACACACACACACACACACATACACATACACACACAACACACACACACACACATACACACACACACACCCACACACACACACACACACACACACACACACACACACACACACACACACACACACACACCACACACACACACCGAAAACGGATGAAAACACAAACAGCCTCTTAATATATATACACTTATCTCACCAGCGTGTCATATCATCATATCACAGAAATCACCTCCAATCAGTACAACTATAGCCTTATTTGCCTACTAACATGATAAAAATAACGTCTCCGTTATCGCAGCTCCTCTACTCCATCCTCCACCCCCGAAAAACGCAAAAGAGAAAAGAAAACGACACCCACCCACCCACACACACACACACACATACGCAGAGTTTCAATTTCAGTTTCTCAAGATAACGTCTCGGCGTTCGAAAATTAATTCCATCTGCTCTGACATCACTGATGCCATGTAAAGGAGAAGGTTCAAAATCATCATAGCTTACGCCTTAGGCCTGCGCATAAACCCAATGAATCGGCAAGGTCATATCTTATATTTGTTATCAGTCGGTCATTGAAAAAATCGCGGCTACATTGTATTGACAAATCATGATGGTGGGCAGATCAGGTTAAATGTTGAATTTTTTTTGTTTTTTGTTTTTTTGTTTGTTTGTTTGTTTTTGGTGTGATTGTGTTGCACGAAGATGAGATAAATTTATTACAAAATGGCTGACTGTGTTTTCATTCGTTTTTTTAAATGTTGTTTTATACAGATGTAGATATACATGTTATTATTGAAGAACGGTTATCTATTTCATGTTGGTTTCCGTTGTCTTTGTGTCACGTTTAGACTCCTCTAAATAGGCTATTGTCCTTTCGTTAATCTTTCTGATTCTAATTCTGATTCTCACTTACTCTCTGTCTGTCTGCCTGTCTGCCTGTCTGCCTGTCTGTCTGTCTGTCTGTCTGTCTGTCTGTCTCTTTGTCTCTGTCTCTCTGTCTCTGTCTATCTGTCTGTCTGTCTGTCTCTCTCTCACTTTTTCTTCTCTCTCTCTCTCTCTCTCTCTCTTTTTCTCTCTCTCTCTCTCTCTAAGTTCAGTTGGTCCATGTCGCGAAGAACTTTTGTACAATGGTGTTAATGTTTTTCTTTCTTGGTTTCATGTTCGCACGTGCCTCCCACATGTGTCCCTTGTGAATGGGCTAACGCTTTTCGCATTGAAACATTTCTCATTCACATTCTCTCCAGTTAACTGGTCGCATGTGAATAAATTAATATAAGTGAGTATTAGTAATATTTATTTTCAGATTGACAAAGCTAGACGAACTTTGTGTTATGCATGTCTTCAGTTGCTTACTATCCAGATTATTGCTTCGAAATTCATGTGAATGTTCCTAAACACGCTTACAAAAGCATCATAGATAAGATGTAGCATATCACTGCATAAATAAGACGGTAAAGGCTGTCCCACAACCCTCAAATTGTAAGGGAATGAAGCAGTAAAGAACTTTCTCCGCGTCAGCATCCCCTGCCTGGCTTCTTCACCTTTCCTAATCCTGAAGAGGGTCAGGTATCCATTCATAGCTGGGTGTACTGGAAACCGGTACGTGCATATATGAAGTTCCTCGGAGTTGATTCCAATTTGCGTGCAGACATGTGCAGGCAGATTGGAGTCATGAGCTTCACCGCTAAGCCAACCAGGACTCAGTGGTTACACCTGTTCAGTCTGGACGATGGCCTTAGGTTGAATAAAATTCTGTATTCTTTCCCTGATGTTGTTTCCCCAGAGCCAGGTTACTGCCCAAAGCTTGTTTAAGAGGGATTCACTGTACTGGGAAAAACTCCATATGCGCTCCTCCTAGATCTGCCAGCAACTATCTGACAGACTTCCCAAGCCTGCGCAAAACCGTATGCGCTGGCGAGGTCTTGAAACGGGGAAGGGGGAAGAATGGACCCATGAAACACTAAAAGCTGACACCACCAGAATGACGGAAACATCAAGATGGGCAGCAAACAGGCCAGTTTTTAATGTTGCGGGCTGAGATTGAACTCAAGATATCAAATCTTGAGTCCATGGCTCTACCAACTTGCTGCCCAAACAGTAAGATGAATATACAGTGGACCTCAACAGGTTACAGTTATGGTGTTTCCCGAACATCCTCACTCTCTTCAAACAAAAGCACAAACATACATACGCCTGTATGCATTCGAGTGCAAAACTTAGTTGATTTACATACGCGTGGTTTTTTTGTTTGTTTGTTTGTTTGTTTGTTTGTTTTTCCAAGCCACACAGTTAGGTAAAAGGTTATAGCCGACATCAGGGAAATCAGCTTTCCGGAGCTGCCTTGCGATTACTTCCCTTGTGTAGTTTGTTGCCGTCTGTCACTTCATCATTGAAAAGGCCGTTCTCTGTCTCTGTCTCTGTCTCTGTCGTGTGGGCCCCAGTAGCTCCGTTGGTTTGAACGTCGGATTCACATTCTAATGGTTGTGGGTTCGAATCCCGGGGTGCGCTACATTAAAACTGGCCTTCTCACCGTACCATTTTAACATCATTGTTGTTCTGGTGGTGTCAGTATAGGATTAGATAGGTCCCCCTTCCCCCACTACCCTGGGATGGTTATCCCCGTCGGCCATATCACTTGAGGTGGGTGTCGACGTAAAAACTGAGCTAAATCAATCAAAACTGTTTCTGTCTGTCTGTCTGCCTTCTGTTGTCTGTCTCTCTTTGTCTCTCTCTCTCCCTCCTAGCCTCACCCATTCCCTTCATCTCTCTCTCTCTCTGTCCCTCTCTCTCTCTCTCTCTCCCCGTCCCTCTCTCTCTCTATCTCTCTCTCTCTTCTGGTATTGTTCTGTTCTGCTTTCGACCTTTTTGTCTACGTTTTATTCGCTTTCAGTCCACGCACTCAGCGATAGTGACTCAAGACTTGTCAGGACTATCTATTACGGTTTTGTTTTTGTTTTTGTTTTTGTTTTTGTTTTTACCACCGCTCCTGTTTTCTTCAAATCTCAGTATCTGCGAACTACGTTGAAAGACTTCTTTTTCGTCTTCTTCTTCTTTTTCTTCGTCGGGACTGATTTTCTTTTTGACTCTTTCTGTCGTTTTTTTTTTTTTTTTTTTTTTTCTTTAAGTTTTTAATGGTATTTTTCTGTGGAGTGAACAAGGGTGTCTTGTCAGGCGTCTGATAGTGTGATAGGGTCATCACGCAGCCAACCCCCATTACTTTGATCTTTGAGGTGTGTGTGGTCTATCTAGAACCACACCCCCTCACCCTCCACCCACCTCCGTCCTCTCTCTTTTCTTCCCTCCTCCCCCTCCCCTAAAGATCCCCTCCCCACCCCCCACCCCACTCTCCTTTTTTTTCCCCCGCCTTTTGTTTACTTCACACAACTTTATTCAAGGAACAGCCTTACACTTTTCGAGGGGAAAGGGTTGAAAGTCTCAGTGATTTTTTTGTTTTGTTTTGTTTTGTTTTGTTTTTCTCCTACAGCTCTACAGTGCGTTCATTTTTTTTTTTAAAAACCTGTCTGTCCCATTATTTATCTTCTGAAAGAAGCAACTGGTGTCACCATTTTTTTTTCTTCTTTCTCTCTCCTATTTTTTTTTTCCTCCGTCGTTCTCATTTTCTTTCATTCATTTTTCTGGTCTCCTCTTTACAGAAACTGGCTCTGAACGACTTGTGATACGCACGCCTGTTGTGTGTGTGTGTGTGTGTGTGTGTGTGTGTGTGTGTGTGTGTGTGTGTGTGTGTGTGTGTGTGTGTGTGTGTGTGTGTGTGTGTGTGTGTGTGTGTGTGTGTGTGTGTGTGTGTGTGTGTGTGTGTGTGTGTGTGTGATGGTCGTCGTCATTGATTTGGTTGTTCTTTTTTCACTTAAGTGATTTAAAACACCCTTCTCCCTCTCCATCCCAAAAAAGGGGAAGGGGAGGGAGACTGGGATGGTGATGGACGAAGAGCAAAAAAGGGATAGTTGTACAAATTCTCTGTGTGTGTGTGTGTGTGTGTGTGTGTGTGTGTGTGTGTGTGTGTGTGTGTGTGTGTGTATGTGTGTGTGTGTATATGTGTGTGTGTGTGTATGCGTGCGTGTGAGAATGTGTGTATGTGTGTGCGTTCGTGCGTGCGTACGTGTGTGTGTATGTTTGTGTGTGTGTGTGTGTGTGTACGTGCGTGCGTTCGTGCGTGCGTACGTGTGTGTGTGTGTGCGTGTGTGTGTGCGTGTGTGTGTGTGTGTGTGTGTGCGTGCGTGTGTGTAAGTTGAAAATGTGTAGACAAGATTGTTTACACTGTTTTATGCATAGGTTTCTTTCTTTCTTTTTTTTCTTTCTGTTTTTTTCTATTTTTTTCTTTTCCTTCCTTCCTTCTTTCTTTCTTTCATAATTTCTTTCTATCATTTTTTCTTTCTTTCTGTCCTTCTTTCTTTCTTTTCTTTCTTTCTTTCTTTCTTTTACGTTTTGATTTATAACCAAACACTGTGTTAAAAATTCATTCCCAAGAATAGTTAACGTGTTGCCCGAGATCCACTGTTGTTTAAGGTCAGTCGTTTAAATGACAGTCTATCGACACTGTTTTTGAATACAACGAAAATCGGGCACAGCTCAGTCACACAAGTCAGTCATTAACTTTTTCACTCCCTCATCCTATCCACCAACTGCAAAAACTTAACCTTTTCACTCCCTCACCTTATCCGCCTGCTCCTTGGAGAAATCTGGCGGATAGGGTGAGGGAGTCAAAGGGTTTAGTTTTTGCTTTGCTAGCAAGGTTGACAATGCAGGATGCTGGTAAACAGGGTGCGGGAGTCAAAGGGTTAACTTTTTCACTCCCTCATCCCCCGTCCACCAGCTGCAAAATACTTTTAAACCTCTCACTCCCATACCCTATCCACCAACTTCCTGTAGCTGTTAGATAGGGTGAGGGAGTAAAAAGGATTAAGTGTTTGCTTTGCTACCGTGGCCGATCATGCCGGAAGCTGGTGGAAAGGGTGAGGAAGTCATAGAATTAAAGTCATTATTACATAGAAGAGGTATAAAGGCGTGTGCATGTATGTAGTGACATGACTAGGGAAATTATTTTTACCGTACGTTTCTTCCTTTATCTCGATGTACACGTTCGTCGCAGTCTGTCATTTAATAAAAATGTGGATACCAAAGACATCTTGTCCATATATGCCCTTGCCTATATTTGCCCATAGCCCATATTTGCCCTTGCCTATATTTGCCCATAGCCCATATTTGCCCTTCAGAAGAAAGAAGTAGTAAGTAGTCAGATTATACAAATGGCTTAGATGCTACTTATGCTCACTGTACATATTGTTGAGATGTTATTTGTAGTTTATTATAAATAAAAATTGTGTCTGCTGTCTACTACCCTTTTGGACACAATTTTTTTTCCAGTCGTTAACGTTTACCACTTCGCCAGGGCGAATGATTTTCCGAATACAGTTTCTTCCAATAAGCACGCAGACATAGCCCAAACCATCACATCACCGCCACTACACACACACACACCACACAACACACACACACACACACACACACACACACACACACATCACCCACACGCATGTACGCACACACAGAGCAACTCTCCTTCCGTATTGAGAGAGAGAGAGAGAGAGAGGGAGAGAGAAGAGAGAGAAAAGAGAGAGAGAGAAAAGAAAGAGGGAAGAGAGAGAGGAGAGAACAACAGACAGACAACAAGAAAGCAGAGAAGAAAAGAACACAAAGAAAGAGGGACCAGGAACAGATAGGAGGGATAAAACAGATCCTAAGCCACCCTAACTCGACGATAATCTTCGAGTTTCCGCTCATTCTTCTAAACGACCATTCATGTTTCTTTTTATAAATAGCCCCTCCCCCCATATCACGCTCCCTTCACCAGTCCCTGAAACGACGCGAGGGGTGAGGGGGGGAGAGAAAAAGCGCACGAAACGCTACAGTACCGGCCGAAGAGAGAGAGAGAGAGGAAGAGAGAGAAGAGAGAGACAGAGAGAGAGAAGAGAGAGAGAGAGGAGAGAGAGAAGAGAGAGAGAGAGAGAGACAGAGAGAGAGAGAGAGAAAGAGAGAGAGAGAGAGACATGAGAGAAGAGAGAGAGAGAGAGACAAGAGAGAGGAGAGAAGAGAGAGAGAGAGAGACATGAGAGAGAGCATAGATGAGAGGAGAATAGAGATGAGTGAGAGAGGAGAGGAGAGTGTATTGTGTGTAGTGAGTGCATGTGTGTGTGTGTGTGTGTGTGTGTGTGTGTGTGTTGTGTATGTGTGTGTGTGTGTTGTGTGTTTTGTGTTGTGTGTGTGTGTGTGTGTGTGTGTGTGTGTGTGTGTTGTGTGTGTGTATGTGTGTTGTGTGTGTGTGTAGTGTGGGTGTGTGTGTATGTGTGTGTGTGTGTGTGTGTGTGTATGTGTGTGTGTAGTGTGAGTGTGTGTGTGTGTGTGTGTGTGTTATGTGTCTGGTGTGTGTATGTGTGGTGTGTGTGTGTGTGTGTGTGTTAGTGTGAGTGTGTGTGTGTGTGGAGTGAGTGTGTGTGTGTGTGTGTGTGATGTGGTGTTGTGTGTGTGTGTGGTTGTGTGTGGTGTGTGTGTGTGGTGTGTGTGTGTGTGTGTGTGTGTGTGTGTGCGCGTGCTGTATTTTAGTCAACCCTTACGAGATAAAAGAAGTGGATCAGATTGACATAAACGTCTCATGTATAACCTTATATTTGACTTTTTCTTTGGTCTATTTGAACAAGTCTGTCTTTTCTTTTTCTTTTCTCTTTTTTTTTTTTTTGTTCATTTCTATTTTTCAGTATATTTATTTTTATTTTTATGTTTTCATTTGTCCTTTATTTGATGAAACGTTCCCATTTTCTTTTCTTTTTTTTTCTTTTCTTAATTGACTAATTTATTTATTTTCGCCTCTTCGTTGCCTTATGTCCTCCCCCCTCCCACCCAACCCCCACCCCCGCTCTTCGTTGCCTTGATTTGTTTATACCCCGCTCCTTCCCCACCTCTAGTTTCTTTCATTCATTCAGTGGTTGTTGCTTTTTTTTTCTCTTTCTCTCTCTCTGTGTTGAACCATCCTTACCGTACCTTTTTCCATCCGGTGTTTTTTAATTTTTTTAATTTTCTCTTTTTGCTTTCTCTTTGTATATTTTTACGCATTGACAGAGTTTATGAATCGGTGTGTAGTGTAGTGTCGTCCTATGAGCGGCAAGGCAAGCAGTGGTGTTTAGCCAAAGCGATGAATGGGCCTGGCGACATGAACAGTGCGGTCGGGTCTTTTGTGTTCCTTTTTCTATACTTGTCCACCTCCTTCCTCTCCTTTCCACCTTCCTCCCTTCTCTCTCTTCAAGCTCTCATCAGCCCGCTCTCTGTCTGTCTGTCTGTCTGTCTGTCTCTGTCTCTGTCTGTCTCTTTGTCTCTGTCTGTCTGTGTCTGTCTGTCTTTCTCTTTGTCTCTGTCTGTGTCTGTCTTTCTGTCTCTATATCTGTCTGTCTCTGTCTGTCTGTCTCTTTCTTTCTCTCTCTCTCTCTCTCTGTGTCTCTCTTTCGATCTCTCTCTTTTTCTCTGTCTATCTGTCTGTCTGTCTCTCTCTCCCTCCCCATCCGCGTCTCTCTCTCGCTCTGTCTTCTTCTTTCTCTCTCTCTCTTTCGATCTCTCTTTTTCTCTGTCTCTGTCTGTCTGTCTGCTCTCTCTCCCTCCCTCCCATCCCTGTCTCTCTCTCGCTCTGTCTTTTCTCTCTCTCTCTCTCTCTCTCTCTCTCTCTCTCCTCTCTCTCTCTCTCTCTCTCTCTCTCTCTCTCCCCTTCCTCCTCTTTCTCAGTGGCCGGGCGCTGTTAAATCGCAGTACGGACCAATATGAGCCATGGTAAGGTCTGTGCCCTCTCTTCCACCCTCCTTAGTGTTTTATCATTTTTTTATATTTTTTTTTTTGTCTGTTGTAAGCTATTGAAAATAAATAAAATAAAACGAAATAAGACAGTACATACTACATGAAACTAGACTATCAAGCCACAAGCCTGCTTTCCCCGATAAACAGATAATGAGCAAGCGCAAAAGACAGTCAAGGTCCAGTGAAAGTGGTGAATTGGTTAGCGCAACGGATTAATGGCTAGGAGGTCACGAGTTCGAGATCCCATTAAGTACAAAGCAGAAAAAAAAGTTGTGGGATTTTTTTTTGGGGGGTGGGGGGGCACTGACCGGCTTCTACTCTGAGTTGGTTGAACGTGTCAATGGCGTGTTGAGAAGACTGGGACCAGACAGTTGAGTCTTAGCCATTGTGCAGATGAGTTGTCAGTGAGGGAGAGGGTCAAAGTTCCTGACCGTCACAGCAGCTGTCTCTCCAGCCTTGTTGACACCCAACAGGATACGTTACGAAAGTAAGCCTTGGGTTACAAGGTGACATGAAGTCGCAATCCAAAATTGAAATTAATAGCAACATCGTTAGCATCCCCAGTCTTCTCCGCCTCCTCCTCCTCCTCCTCCTCATCATCATCATGTGCCCTGACTCATGGCTTTGGGGATCATGGCCCGCCATGCGAATCTGTCTTTTGTCGCTGCGAATGTATCTCCCACCCTTTCTGTCTTCAGCCGCTCTACATACAAGTCTGTCCATCTTCTCATTATAGCGTTGTGAAAATTTGTCTTCGATTCTGTTTCTATTCATCCCCTGCTGTCATGGTCACCTCAGTTTCGGTGGGGTAGAAGGAACGTTGGAGAGCCGAAACGAGGTGTAGGGGGATGGTGGCATAGGAACAGCGCACAAAGAGGATGGAGAAGCTAATGCACAGAAACGAAAAAAGAAAGCCCACTAAACCAAAACAAACTACGACCAACAACAACTATAACAAAAACAAAACAAAAAACAAAGAGCAAAAAAACAAAACAAAAAACAAGAGAGAGAGAGAGAGAGAGAGAGAGAGAGAGCGAGAGAATGAGAGAGAATGAGAGAGAGAGAGAACAAGAGAGACAGCGAGAGAAAGAGAGAGACGGAACAAGAGAGAGAGAGAGAACAAGAGAGAGAGAGAGAAAACAAGAGAGAGAGAGAGAGAGAGAGAGAGAGAGAGAGAGAGAGAGAGAGAGAGAGAGAAAGAGAGAGAGAGCCACAGGTTACTTATAATTACATAGATTGATAACTCGTCAAATTTCTGGTCTGTGATAGACTCAATATCCATTTTCTTTGTTTTATTAGACTAACGTATTAATACCTCAAAATGACGCTCAAATAAATTAAAAGCCGATTGCTTTGGTAAATACGGTACATTTATGCGGCGACAGTTTGCTCGTTTGTATATTATTGGCGATCCAAGTAAGCACTGGATTGGATTCCCACTTGGACACGGATTTTTCTCCTCCATCCACGATGTTATATAGAACCGATACTGTTATACGGTTGTGAGGCGTGGACAGTCAATACACAAAGCCAGAGCAGGATTGAAGCAGCCGAGATGTGGTTTCTAAGGAGAATGTTGAGAGTTCCATGGACAGCACAGAAGACAAACGAGACAGTCTTGATGGAGCCAGACACAAGAAGATCATTGATAAGGAAGGTTAGGAAAAGACAAGCAACATCTATAGGCCATTTTATTAGGAAAGAGGAATAACAGCACATGGTCAGGAACACACAC
>CM060309.1:40698924-40706424 GCA_030674185.1 Monoplex corrugatus
TCGTGTTGACGTCAATTTCAGTTTCCTGTATTGCTTCCATTATCATCATCATCATCATGTGCCTGCCGCATGGCGTTGGCGATCATGGCCCTCCATACGAATCCATCCCTTGTCGCTGCAAGTACATCTCCCACCCTCTCTGTCCTCAGCCACTCTGCAAGTCCGTCCAGCATTTTCTCCCTGGGTCTACCTGGTGTTCTCTTTCACTCCAGCTTTCCTGTTGTGACCAGGTGCTTTAATTTCTCTTGCCTCATAAAACGTCCTATAAATGTTGCTTGTCTTTCCTATCTGAAAGAATTGGAGCTTGGGGTGTCTGGTGTCATCAGTACATGGAGGCTGTAATTGGAGGGCCGTGGTGATACGTCTTCTCACTGAGGTGTTGGGAGCGAAGTCTTTCGCCCAGTCTAGCTTTGCGACTAAACGATTATCATGTCGTTAGTAAGAGCCTCATGTAGGCAATGTCTTAAGTAAGCTGGATCAGAACGGGGCACTGTTGAACTCCACCGAAGGCACGGCAATAGTGCAGCGTCTCCTCTTGTTGGTGGTCTCATGGTGACTTGCCATCTCTGGCTTCTTGCGCTTCTTGGCATTGGAGCTTTGACTGAATGAACTTTGGTTTGGTGGTGTACTGACGAGCCAGAATGAGCGGTGTGGAGTCAACGCCACTAAAGCGGCGCAGAGGAAGGGATAGAAGAGATATAGACAGACAGACAGACAGACAGACAGACAGACAGACAGACAGACAATAAGACAATAAGACAATAAGACAATAAGACAGACAGACAATAAGATAGACAAACAGACAGACACAGACAGTAAGATAGACAGGCAGACAGACAGACAGATAGATAGATATGTAGACAAACGGACAGACAGGCAGATAGGCAGACAGATAGATAGATAGACAGACTGACAGATAGATAGATAAAGGGAGAGAGAGAGAGAGACAGACAGACAGACAGACAGACAGAGACACAGAGACAGAGAGAGAGAGAGAGAGAGAGAAGACAAAAATTTAATATGCCTACATTCAGAAACAAATGAATGAATAAATAAATGCAGTTTTTTTCCTTGTTGAAGTATTGTGTGCATATTGAAATGGTTATAACCCTGATCTGGCTCTACGCAGTCGGCTGGGCTTTAAGCAACAATAAGAATAAGAGTAAGAATAAGAATAAGACTAAGAATAAGAGTAAGAATAAGAATAAGAATTAGAATAAGAATAAGAGTAAGAATAAGAATAAGAATAAGAGTAAGAATAAGAATAAGAGTAAGAATAAGAATAAGAATTAGAATAAGAATAAGAGTAAGAATAAGACTAAGAATAAGAGTAAGAATAAGAATAAGAATTAGAATAAGAATAAGAGTAAGAATAAGACTAAGAATAAGAGTAAGAATAAGAATAAGAATTAGAATAAGAATAAGAGTAAGAATAAGACTAAGAATAAGAGTAAGAATAAGAATAAGAATTAGAATAAGAATAAGAGTAAGAATAAGACTAAGAATAAGAGTAAGAATAAGAATAAGAATTAGAATAAGAGTAAGAATAAGAATAAGAGTAAGAATAAGAATAAGAATTAGAATAAGAATAAGAGTAAGAGTAAGAATAAGAATAAGAATAAGAGTAAGAATAAGAATAATAATGAGAATAAGAATAAGAATCAGAGTAAGAGTAAGAATAAGAATAAGAATATGACTAAGAGTAAGAGTAAGAGTAAGAGTAAGAGTAAGAATAAGAATAAGAATAAGAATACGTAAATGGATTTCTCTTGCCAGTCAGTGACAGGTCGTTTTTTTAAGATTCAGCCTGTGAGTCTAGCTAAACATAGAATCAGGAAGGGCGTGGTTTGTTTTCTACAACAACAAGAGTCAACATAATGCAGTGTTGCTGTATGTTTGTGTATGTCTCAAGGCCATGTAGAAAGATCCTTATCAAACTTGCGCTGGTGTACATGTCCATGTACGTGTGTCTGTTCCTCTTCAAATATAAGTCTGATTATTAAGCATGGTCGTCAGCCTTTTAACCTTTGACTCCCGTAGCCTGTCCACCAGCATCCTGCATTGTCAACCATGCTAGCAAAGCAAAAAATGTAACCCTTTGATTCCCTCACCCTATCACCCAGGAAGCTTGCGGATAGGGTGAGAGAGTCAAAGGGTTTTAAGTTTTTGCAGTTGGTGGATAGAGTGCGAACGTCAGTGGATTAATCAGCCATGTCTATCTTATACATGTATATACTCATAGTCAGATTTCACTGATCGGAGTTAATTTTCAGTTATCATGGTCATATTTATTATCGTGTCAATTTTTAGTGGTCGTGATCTAAATTTTCGGTGGTTTTGGCTTTTGTCTAGTCTCAGTGGACATGATCAGTTTTCAGTGTCTGTGGTTAATTTTTGGTGATTGTGGTCAGTTTCCAGTGGTCATAGTCAATGTTCACTGGTCATGAGTTATGTTAAGTAGTTACGGTCAGTTTTCAGAGGCCAGTGGTTATTGTCAATTTTCATGGTTGTTGGCCAGTTGTCAGCAGTCATGGTCAATTTTCACTTCCTACGGCCAATTCTTAGAGGTCATTTTCAATTTTCAGTGGTTATGGCCAACTGTCAGCGGTTTTTTTTTTTCAAATTTCAGTGGTTACGGTCAATCGTCAGCGGTTATTTTCAATTTTCAGTGGTTATGACCATGTTTCAAAGGTCAATTTCAGTGATTGTGACCATGTTTCAAAAGTCAATTTCAGTGGTTATGACCATGTTTCAAAGGTCAATTTCAATGGTTATGACTATGTTTCAAAAGTCAATTTCAGTGCTTATGACCATGTTTCAAAGGCCAATTTCAGTGCTTATGACCATGTTTCAAAGGTCAATTTCAGTGCTTATGACCATGTTTCAAAGATCGTGAACAATTTCAGATGGTCATGGGCTATTTTTCAAATGTCAACCATTTTTTTTAATGCTGGCATTGTGAAAATGAGCACAACCAGTCTGTGCTGGTCGTTACCATATTCTGATGGTAATACCACCACAAATCAAATGTGCCAAACAACACAGACAGCGCCCTTAGCGGTTGGAGAATATATGGACGTGTCAAAATCATGTACTTGACCACTCTGCTTGTCTTTTCTATTCGCCTTGGAAAAATATGGCACTTGAGTGTGTCTACTCGACTCGTATTTAGAAAGAGCGCTCAAGATACCACACGGACGGCGAAAAGAGACGGAAGCACTCGGCTTGTCCTAAGTGTTTACTGCAACTGTGGTCGAAGAGCAGGAGGCACCGCCTATTTCTCCTTACCGGCCCTCTAAGATTCATCTCTCGTAGAATGCGGTCAAGCTACTGTCTGTCTGTCATTCTGTCCTCTTTTGTCTGTCCGTACATGGACAATAGTGGAAAAGGAAAGTAGACAGAAAAAAAGAAGAAAATCTCAAGGTGGTCAAGTTATTCTAACAATCTCCTCGTCATCCATGAAGTTTTTGTTTCTAATTAGCCAATCCAGATATTGTACTTCTCAAGGTCAAAGTGACCTTGAAAACGTTTCAGAGAAAACAAAACTTGACGTGAAGCGAGAGTATGGTAGACTTTTACGACAGTGAAAAAACAACTGAATTACTGTCAGACTTTCCTGGAAAAGTGTTGTTTGCATATCATTTTCAAAAAGTGTTGATTTTAAGCGGTTTTTTTTTCAATCCGTATGACCTTGACCTAGTGGTTTCACTCCAAACTTATGCATTTGCTACTTTTCATTGATCTACACGTTGGACCCACATTTGGTTAAAAAAAAACATTTAGAAAACACCTGAGAAAATCCTGCTGATATAAATTTAATCCCCCCCCCCCGAGACACACACACATATATACACAAAGCCAAACACACACATACACACACACACACACACACACACAGAGACACACACACACACACACTCACACACACACACACACACACACACACACACACACACACACACACACGCACACACACACTCTCACACATACGCAAGCACTCACGCACGCACGCACACACACACACTCACGCATACACGCACGCGCATTTCACCGGTTTATGTGAAACAGTCTCGTTAAATTAAAGAAAAGGAGGAAGACAACAAAAAACAAACAAACAAACAAACAAACAAACAAACAAACAAACAAACAAAAAACAAAAAAACAAACAAACAAACAAAAAAACAAAAAACAAAAAACAAACAAACAAACAAACAAACAAACAAACAAACAAAAAAAAACAAACAAACAAACAAACAAACAAACAAACAAAAAACAAACAAACAAAACAAACAAACAAACAAACAAACAAACAAAAAAACAAACAAACAAACAAACAAACAAACAAACAAAAAACAAACAAACAAACAAACAAACAAACAAACAATCAAAAACAACAACAAAACAAAACAAACAGACAAAAATGAAAAAAAAAACGAAAACAAAAACAAAAATGAAAAAATGAAAATAAGCAAGATGGTCAGCCGTTATCAACAGCCACATTTTCTTGCGCCCATCGAAGACATTTCAAGCGGTATCAAGCTTAAAATAATGCATTTCAATGATTGTCCCTGACAAGTTCGCCAATACAAAACATCAAACATACTACCCGAATTGGATTCCGGTCGGTTATTTATAGCTGAAATACAAATACTTGAAGTAACAATAGCTTAAGAACAGCAAACAGGAAGGCTGGAAGGAAAGAGAACACCAGGTAGACCCAAGGAGAAAATATTGGACGAACTCGCAGGGTGGCTGAGAACAGAGAGTGGGAGATGTACTTGCAGCGACAAGGGATAGATTCGTATGGAGGGCCATGATCGCCAACGCCATGCAGCAGGGCACACGATGATGATGAAGAACAGCAAGTTTGCGTCTTTAAAAGTGCGAGGTCCTAACAGCAACAGTCTCTGGGACATCCTACTGTACGTCACCTTACTCAGAAGAGAACGGTCAGAGAAAATGGACGGAAATCCACCAGTAAAAATAAACACAAGTGCCATTGACAACCAGATAAACATTGGTGTTATCATAGGCAAATACTACAGAGTCCTCTGCGAAGCGGACTGGATTTCTCTGTTGGCTTTTCCTGAATCAGGAACTCAGAAATATGACATGGAAATAACAGGCAGCAGAAGAGTGAGGAAGAGTAGTGAGCAAAAAGTGTAAGTGATATGAATGGAGGTTTATGCGGAAAAGGATGACATTGTGGATCGTTTTTATGGTAGATTGATGGATGGAAGATGGGCTGTATGGCAAGCTTGTGGGGAGGTGGGAGCATATCAGGAACTGTTCGAAAAGCGAAGACAGCCTCCTGACTTAATTCCAGTTCGTAAATGACTAAAGTGGGGAAGAAGGCGTTTGATAATATGTTTATTTGTTTGTTTACTTGTGTCAAAATGGAAATTTATTTGGAGGTTGGGTGTGTATGTGGTTTACCTCTCTCCGAGTTGCCAGAAAACATGACTGTAAGTCTGGCTTGATTATCTTGTTTCATTGTTTTTTCATACAGACATTGTTTTTAAAAATCATTTTCTGCGTGTTTGTTTTTGAGCTTTTCTGTTTTCTGTGTGGCTGGGTCTCCCCCTTTCTCTCTTATCTCTGTCAGCCAGACTGTTTTCATTTACACACACACGCACATACACACACACACACACACACACACCACACACACACACACACACACACACATACACACGCACACACACATACACACACATACACACATACACACGCACACACACACATGCACACGCACACACGCACGCACGCACGCACACACACACATATACACATACACACACTCACACACACACATACACACACACACATACACACACACATACATACACACACACATACACACGCACACACACATGCATACATACACACACACTCACACACACACACATGCACACGCACGCACGCACACACACACATACACACATAATCAGACCGTTTTCATTTACATACACACACACAAACACATACGTGTGTATACATATACTCAAAAACATGGGAAGGGAGGTCAGCCTTTCCCCTCCATCCACCCCCCTCCTCCTCATCCCCTTCCAGCCAGCCAGACAAGAGGTTAGGGCCCACTGAGCCATCAGCGCGGTATATGATCAATGTTGTGTATTGCCGCTTTACCCTTGCCTCAGTTGACCACTCTGTCATCTATTTTTTTCCTGTCCCAATTTATCATCACCCCCCTCCTCGCCCCCATTATGATTGTAACATTCTGTGATTTGAAGATACAAGATACAAGAATTTTATTTAGCCCAGAACATCACAATGGGAAATTGTTTTGGCGTTCGCATCAAAATACATACAGGAACAAGAACGCATAAACAAAATGTACACACATGCTCTCACTCTCTCTCACTCTCTATTTCACCCCTCCCTCACCCTCTCCCTCCCCTCGTCTCTCTCCCCCTCCCTCTTTGTCGAACACAATATTAAAGATTATGACTAATTCTAAAAATGCACGGTTTACATCGGACCTTGGCTTTCTCTAATTCTACACAGAAGCTGTCAGTTTCTTCTTCAGTACTTGCGGATGTTAGTGCATATACTTGGATGAGGTTGGTATCAAATGGTTTGCCCTTTTATCTGACTAGTAAAATGCGGTCTGGTATGGCCCAGCATAATTGGTTTACTTTGACTCGTCATTGTCCTTATCATACCTACCCTTCTTTCATGTGCGTTTCCTCCAGAATATATAATTTTATGTTTCCCCGATGTTGTTATCATGCCTGTTTTCTTCCACCTCATCTCTCCTATTCCTACAGTATTGGATGTTCGATCTTTCCTTTTCTGATTTTACATCCAGA
This sequence comes from Monoplex corrugatus, assembly GCA_030674185.1. Lineage (NCBI taxonomy): Eukaryota > Metazoa > Mollusca > Gastropoda > Littorinimorpha > Ranellidae > Monoplex > Monoplex corrugatus. Next base: position 40,705,755 of record CM060309.1, read on the forward strand.
AACAGCCGATAAAAACTTGCTAATACATTTTGGTCACACACACACACACACACACACACTTACACACACACTCACACACACACACACACACACACACACACACACACACACACACACACACACACACACACACACACACACACACACACACACACACATACACACAAACACACACAAACACACACACATATATTATGATCGTCTAATATCACATTATATGGATAGACATTAAATGAAATTGAACACTTATATGTATATGTATATAGATACATGTATATTATGTATATGTATATACATACATACACATACACACACGTCCCTTCTTCCAGTTGATAAAAAAACAAACTCTTATTCATATTCTTCATTCATATTCTTCATTTTACGTCATGTAAATACTTTACTTCAACTGAACTTTCTTCAAGGTCATAGTGATAGAGAGAGCACCAAAAACTGGATTATCCGTAACAATTTTTAGCATAAAAGAGGAGATTGTTAGAAACAGCGTAACCATCTCGTTTAACCTCGGCAGTCATTTCCTCTTTCTAAATCGATCACCACAGGTCGACACCTGAACTGCGACCATGACTTCGACGGGTTGGGCGGGGAGCTCGCCCACTCGCAAATGTACGGCAACATGCACTTCGATGATTCGGAGTCTTACAAGTCCCCC
>CM060309.1:40716424-40723924 GCA_030674185.1 Monoplex corrugatus
GGGAGGGAGGGGGTCGGGGAGGGGGAGGTTGGGGGAGGGGAGGTCTCGTCCGCCCCCTGTGGCCTGGATGCTAAAATCAACGGGGGGGGGGGGGGGGGGGGAGGAAGGGAAGGCCTCGTCCGCCTCCTGTGGCCTAGATGCTAAAATCAACGAGGGGGGGAGGGAGGGGAGGCCTCGTTCGCCTCCTGTGGCCTAGATGCTAAAATCAACGGGGGGGTCTCGTCTGCCTCCAGTGGCCTGGATGCTAGTCTTTGGGATAAACAATCAACGGGGGGAGGGGGGAGGAGGAGAGAGGGAGAGGTGTCATCCGCCTCCTGTGGCCTGGACGCTAGTCTTTGCGATAAACAATCCAGGGGGGGGGAGGAGGAGGGAGGGGGGAGGTCTCGTCCGCCTCCTGTGGACTGGATGCTAGTCTTTGCGATAAACAATCAACAGGGGGGGAGGGGGAGAGGGATGGGGAAGGTCTCGTCCGCCTCTTGTGGCCTGGATGTTAGTCTTTGGTATAAACAATCAAGGGGGGGGGGAGGAGGGAGGGGGAGGTGTCGTCTCGTACGCCTTCTGTGACCTGGATGCTGGATGCTAGTCTTTGGGATAAACAATCAAGGGGGGGGAGGGAGGGGGGAGGTCTCGTCCGCCTCCTGTGGACTGGATGCTAGTCTTTGGGATAAACAATCAACGGGGGGGGGGGGGGAGGTCTCGTCCGCCTCCTGTGGCCTGGATGCTAGTCTTTGGGATAAACAATCACCGGGGGGGGGGGGGGGGAGGGAGTAGGTGGGTAAGAAGGGGGAGTCTCGTCCGCCTCCTGTGGCCCCGGATGCTAGTCTTTGGGGACAGATGATCAACCGATTTATTTCTAGCATTTTATTTTCTTAGTGAATGTTAACCCTTTGACTCCTCGCACCTCGTCCACCCGCATCCTGTATTGTAAATTTTGCTAGCAAAGCAAAAACGTAACCCTTTGACTCCCCCACCCTACCCACCAGCTTCCTGCAGGATAAAGTGAGATGGCCAAAGGGTCAAGTTTTTGCAGTTGGTGGATGGAATGGGTGAGGGAGTCAAAGGGTTAAAGTACCCACTGCAGCAAAATCAGAATCAGAATCAGAATCAGAATCAGAAATTTATTCAGTAAGGCCAAAGCCATATTTGAAGGGGTGTGAACACATTATAAGCATTATACAAACTCAGAATGTAATACATAGTCGTTCTTGGATAATGCATGCTTCAAATATTTTGAAATGATTACAATATAGGACTCTCAGTCAAACTTCAAAGATACAATAGGAACAATATAGATAGTTTCAACAGACACACATCACAAGAATTTGTATGAACACATCATAAACATTATATAAACATAGAATATAATACATAATCGCTCTTGAATAATGGAGAGAGAGAGAGAGAGAGAGAGAGAGAGTGAGAGAGAGAGAGTGAGAGAGAGAGAGAGAGAGTGTGTGTGTGTATGAGAGAGAGAGAGAGAGAGAGAGAGAGAGAGAGAGAGAGAGAGAGAGAGAGAATAAAAATAAAAATAAAAATTAAACTGTGTGCACGGGGTTTCCCACAGAAAGAAGAATCCAAATTTCACACGACAAATCCGTTGTGACGAAAAAGAAATAAACTTTAAAAAAAAAAAAAAAATACTAGCATTCACCTTGTCATCCGCTTTTGCAGAGACTCCATTACCATCATCGCTAGCGTGAACTTGCCCAACCCATCCCCATTGTTCATTTTTCCTAGAGCTTACAGAGATATCTCCCGTTTCATCACAGCCTGGGACAACACACACACACACACACACACACACACACACACACATACACGCTCGCACGCACGCACGCACACACGCACACGCACACATACACACACACACACACACACACACACACGAACACACACACACGAACGCACGCGCGCGCATACACACACACACACACGCACACACACACACACACACACACACACACACACACACACACACACACACACACACACACACACACACACATCCCAGGTGCGGTCTCTTGCACTGGACCTCTCTTATTCATCTCGATCGAAAGACTAACACACACACACAGACACAGACACACACACACACACACACACACACACACACACACACACACACACACACACACACACACACATACACACACACACGCACAGACACACACACACACACAGACACACACATACAGACACACACACAGACACACAGACACACACACACACACACACACACACACACACACACACACACACACACCGTCATTCAGAGACTCGTAGGGAGTCATCAAGACGCGAACCCCCAACCCCCCATTCACAATTTTTCTGGCTTCCCATAAGGAGACTTAATCCACTGGGCCACCTGTTCACTTCTTGAATGCTACTGTTTCTACTTCTGCTACTACTACTAGCACGACAACTACTTATCATCATCATCATCATGTGCCCTGCCACATAGCGTTGGCGATCATGGCCCTCCACAGGAATCTATCCCCTGTCGCTGCAAGTACATCTCCCACCCTCTCTGTCCTCAGCCACCCTGCAAGTCCGTCCAATAGTTTCTCCCTGGGTCTACCGGTGTTCTCTTTCCCTCCAGCTTTCCTGTTGTGACCAGGTGTTGTAATTCCCCTTTCCTCATAAAATGTCCTATAAATGTTGCTTGTCTTTTCCTAATCTTGTTTATTAATGATTCTTTGTGTCTGCCTCCATCAAGACTGTCTCGTTTGTTTTGTCCGAGAGCTTTGAAAAGAAAAGAAAAGAAAAGAAAAGAAAAGAAAAGAAAAGAAAAGAAAGAAAACAAACGACAACTACTATTATTTCTAATCATAATAAAATAATAATTTCTAATGTATATTTTTGTTTGTTTGTTTGTTTGTTTGTTTTATTTTTGTTTGTTCAAGATGGAATTGTTTCGCTCGGACAATTCAGTAACAGAAATAGGTAGCAAGAAAGTCTCGGACGAGTTAGATAGCAGAATGGCCCTTTTAAACAAGTGTCTTGGCCCTCAACTCCTTATACTCACTTTGACCTTTCAACTCCCGCATCCTATCCGCCAGCTGCAAAAAAACTTGACCCTTTCACTCCCTTACCCTGCAGGAAGCTGGTGGATAGGGTGAGGGAGTGAAAGGGGGAAGAGCAAGAAGCTGATGGATAGGGTGAGGGAGTGAAAGGGTTAAGTGCAGGGAAGCGGGTGGACAGGGTTAAGGAGTGAAAGGGTTAAGCGCAGGAAGCTGGTGGATAGGGTTAAGGAGTGAAAGGGTCAAGGTTTTTGCTTTGTTGTCATGGCTGACAACGCCAGATGTCGGCGGATAGGGCGATGGAATGAAAGGGTTAAGGGCAGGAAGCTGGTGGATGGGGTTAAGGAGTGAAGGGTTAAGAGCAGGAAGCTGGTGGATAGGATGAGGGAGTGAAGGGTAAAGAGCAGGAAGCTGGTGGATGGGGTAAGGATTGAAAGGGTTAAGGTTTTTGCTTTGTTGTCATGGCTGACAACGCCAGATGTTCGCGGACAGAGTGATGGAGTGAAAGGGTTTAAGCGCAGGGAGCTGGTGGATAGGGTGAGGGAGTGAAAGAGTTAAGCTAAGCGCAGGAAGCTGTTGGATAGGGTGAGGGAGTGAAAGGGTTAAGCTAAGCGCAGGAAGCTGTTGGATAGGGTGAGGGAGTGAAAGGGTTAAGCTAAGCGCAGGAAGCTGGTGGATAGGGTGAGGGAGTGAAAGGGTTAAGAGCAGGAAGCTGGTGAATGGGGTTTAGGAGTGAAAGGGTCAAGGTTTTCGTTTGTTGTCATGGCTGACAACGCCAGATGTTGGCGGATAGGGCGATGGAGTGAAAGGGTTAAGCGCAGGAAGGTGGTGGATGGGTAAAGGAGTGAAAGGGTTAAGCGCAGGAAGCTGGTGGATAGGGTAAGGGAGTGAAGGGTTAAGGGCAGGAAGTTGGTGGATAGGGTAAGGGAGTGAAATAGTTAAGGGCAGGAAGCTGGTGGATAGGGTAAGGGAGTGAAATGGTTAAGGGCAGGAAGCTGGTGGATAGGATGAGAGAGTGAAGGGGTTAAGAGCAGGAAGCTGGTGGATAGGGTGAGAGAGTGAAGGGGTCAAGGTTTTTGCTTTGTTGTCATGGCTGACAACGCCGGATGCTGGTGGGGTAGGGTGAGGGAGTGAAAGGGTTAAGTGTGGGAAGCTGTTGGACACGGTGAGGGAGTAAAAGGGTTAAGCACTGGAAGCTGGTGGATAGAGTGAGGGAATGAAAAGGGTGAAGTTTTTGCTTTGTCATCATGGCTGACAAAGCCGGATGCTGATGGGGATAGGGTGAGGGAGTCAAAGCATTGAAAGGAAACTGGCCTGCATCCATATCATGACTTCCCTCTGCTGTCTCTCTCTCTTTCTCTGTCTCTGTCTCTGTCTCTCTCTGTCTGTACCTCTCTGTCTGTCTGTCTCTTTTTTTTTACACTTCCTCCTGGACTTGAACCTGCGCATTCAAGGTGATCAGACGTCTCAAGGCCGAGTCACCCTTGTGACGGATAATCATTCGGCTATTGGACGCTTGCTGTTCGTAATGAAATTTTAAGCCTTCTGAAGTCTTACGAAGTTCACTTTAGTTCTCCTTTAGAACAGATCCAGGTGGAACTTTTTTTTCTGCTGCTCCTGTCAGATTACTTTAGGGCTCTAGTCCTCTCCTGTCCAGAAATCCACAGCTGTTTCTTGAGGTCATAGGACATGTGCACACCAAACCTCTTTTTCCAATCTTTGTGGCAAAGACTTTGGCTTGGAAGACGGATTTCCTCAAGTATTTTCCCCCTTGTTCAGGCTAGATTTGACATAAGAACATTAATAAAGAAGATTAGGAAAAGACAATCAACAGTTATAGGATATTTTATGAGGCAAAAGAAATTAGAGCACCTAGTCACAGCAGGAAAGCTGGAGGGAAAGAGAGCACCAGGTAGACCCGGGGAGAGAATATTGGATGGACTTGCAGAGTGGCTGAGGACAGAGAATGTGGGAGATGTATTTGCAGCGACAAGGGATAGATTTGTATGGAGGGCCATGATCGCCATCGCCATGCGGCAGGGCATATGATGACAGATGATGGATTTCTCTGCACTCAGTCAGTTTAATAGCAATATTAACAATAATAGGCTCAATAAGTATTTCAGTCATCATCATCAAGTGCCCTGCACATGGCGTTGGCGATCATGACCCTCCATATGTATTTATCCCTTGTTGCCGCAAGCACATCTTCCACCCTCTCTGTCCTCAGCCACTCTGCACGTCCGTCCCATATTTTTTTCCCCTGGGTCTACCTGGTGCTCTCTTTCCCTTCAGCTTTCCTGTTGTGACGAGGTACTCTGATTCCCCTTTTCTCATAGAATGGCCTATAAATGTTGCCTGTCTTTTCGTAATCTTCCTTATTAATGATCTTCTTATGTCTGCTTTCATCAAGACTGTCTCGTTTGTTTTCTTTGCTGCAGGAAGCTGGCGGATAGGGTGAGGAAGTCAAAGGGTTAAGTTTTTTCAGTTGGTGGATAGGGTTCGGGAGTCAAAGGGTTAATTAAAGCCCAGCCGACTAAGCAGAGCCATATCAGGGCTGTGACCATCTTAAAAAGTAGGCAACATTTTACTGGGGGGGTGGGGGGGTGGGGGATACTGGGAGGGAACATTAATTACACATATCAATGCATTCGCGCACATTATCTAAGGATATGCCCCTGGCGTGGACCAATCCGTCCAATTTGTCACCAAGGAGTTTAAAAAACAAACCTGAATACAAATCCAAACGTAACTAAGGACGCTAAAACACATAGAAACGGGCCCCAATTGCCTAAAATTGCTTGAGGAAATAATTTTTATTAGAGCCAAAATAAATGCGTTTGATACAGGTACCCAATTATCACTCCTACGAGAAAGCATGTAAGGCTTTATAGAACACATACAGGTGAAAAGACCAACGAGGAAAAAAAATGATAGGAAGACATGACAGAAAGCAAAGGAGCAAGACAGAAACAAAGAGAGTCACAGAAAAGAAGAAGTTTCTAGTACATACTTTGGGGATGGTTAATAAGGTTAATAAGATCAAATATGGTTAATAAAGTTCAAATACCTGGGAACGGTCATTTCATCAGACGGCAGATGCACATCAGAAATAGCTGGCAGAATCGGCCAAACCAAAACAGCATTCAAGATGACAAGCATTCTTACCAACAAATGCCTATCAATTAACATCAGAAAGAGAGTCCTTGAATGTTATAGAGAACAAATACTGTTGTACGGATGCGAGGCGTGGACAGTCAGCAAGCAAAGCCAGAGCAGGATCGAGGCAGCCGAGATGTGGTTTCTAAGAAGAATGTTGAGAGTTCCATGGACAGCAAAGAAAACAAACGAGACAGTCTTGATGGAGGCAGACACAAGTAGATAACTCACAAGGAAGATTAGGAAAAGACAGGTAACATTTATAGGCCATTTTATGAGGAAGGGGGATTTGGAGCACCTGGTCACAACGGGAAAGCTGGAGGGAAACAGAGCACCAGGTAGACCTAGGGAAAGAATGATGGACGGACTTGCAGAGTGGCTGGGGATGAGGAGGGTGTGGGAGATACTAGGGGCAACGAGAGATAGAGATGGTTGGAAGTCCATGGTCGCCAACGCCATGCGGCAGGGCACCTGATGATGATGATGAATTTGGGATACTATTCACATTGAAAGAGCCCCCGGCATCCCCGCGAGGAAACGTCAGTGAGTGATTACCCTCTCCCCACTAGTAGACCTTGAGTCTACGTGCTCGTTTCCAGAGAGAAGGGACACTTGTTTATACTGAACTAGTCCCACCCCCACACTCCCCTTCATCCTCACGGGGGTATAATATAGTAAATGGTTACAATCTCAGAACATTATCACACAATGCACAAAACATAGACGCATTACATTCATAACTGCATCAAAATGTTCAGGATGTCTTCAAACGCTGGGTATGATAATGGTGTATGTGTGTGTATGGGGGGGGGGGGGGATATTGCATTTTGTGTGTGTGTGCGCCACATCGTCTTGTAGACTGGAGTTGGACAGCAGAGGTGTGAAGGGGAGGGGATGGGGGACGGGGAGGGTTGCGGGCTAGGGGGGGGGGGCTAGGTCAGAGTGGCCAACTGAGGCGGGGGCAAAGCGACACACAACACAACATTGATCATACCGTGCTGATGGCTCAGTGTGCACTCACCTCTTTGTCTGCCTGGCTGGCGGGGAATGAGGAGAAGGTGGGGGGGGGATGAGGAGAAGGTGGGGGGATGAGGAGAAGGTCAGGGGATGAGGAGAAGGTGGGGGAAGGGAGGGAGGGGAAGGGGAAAAGGCTGACCTCCCTTCCCATGTGTTTGAGAATATGTACACACACGCATACGTGTGTGTTTGTCTGCGTGTATATAAATGAAAACAGTCTCTCTGTGTGTGTAGGTGTGTGTGCGTGCGTGTGTGAGTGCGTGTAGGTGTGTGTGTGTATGTATGTGTGTGTGTGTGTTTGTGT
>CM060309.1:40733924-40736424 GCA_030674185.1 Monoplex corrugatus
CTTTGAAACTAAGAACCGTGCAGCGAGCGCATGAAAGAAGCATGCTTGCTATCACCTGGAAAGATCGTAAAACAGCTCAGTGGATCAGAGAAAGAACAAAAGCGCGAAACATTCTGGAAACCATCAACAAACGGAAATGGAACTGGGCAGGACATCTCACCTAGAAAAGTGGACAATCGTTAGACAACAAAAACCACGTTCTGGATACCAAAAGACGGCACTCGCAATAGAGGAAGACAGAAAACTGGAGAGAGAGACTACCTAGATGGATCTGACAAGAACTGGAAAGGAAAAGCGCTTTCACGAAGTGAATGGAAGCAGCCGAGGACGGCCTACGTCCAACAACAGACTTCTGATGGCTGAAAGATAGGTAGTAGTCGGTGTCCTTAGTAGGTTTGATCAGAACAGGCACTGTTGAACTCCACTGAACAGGCACTGTTGAACTCCACTGAAGTGACCTAGCAGCAGCGCAAGGTCTTCTCTGGTGGGTGGTCACACGGCACTTGAAATCTCTGGTTCTCTTGGGATTTCCGGCAATGAACTTCGACTTAATGAATTTGGGGTTTCTGGTCTGTTGTGGAGAGGGAATGAGTGATGTGGGATCGGTTGGGACAGAAAAATAAAATATCCAAGACTGGACCAACCTCATATATCGACTTGCTTACTACTGCCACTCAGAAAGAGAGATGGGGGAAACACGTCTGTCGCTTCCTCCAATAAACCCTCTCCCTCACCCTAACCAACCCCAACAACCACACTGGTATGGGATTAGACGATGATGGTGATGACGATGATTATGAGGGTGATGCCCGTTTTTACTCTGTCTTTCTGCTTTACCCTGATCCTACAGAGGGACGGGTATCCATTTACAACAGGGTGGACTGGGCTGGGGCTGTCCGGACAAACCCATCCCTCCAGCAGTTACGTTCCATCGTGCTTAAACTTAGATTTTGGGACAGAATCTTCCACATTTTTCGCCAACCCATTCCATTTTATTAAAACAAAAAGTAAAGATTGTTCCATAACCATGAGGTCATAGGGGAATGAGGAGGTAAAACTTCAACTTCTCTCGTGCCCAGCGTTATTATGAAGGCGGTGGCTATGTCCTGTCCCTCTCTGTTTTGTCTTCCCTAACTAGAAGAAAAGTCAGCTACCTATTGAAGGCTGGGTGGTAGCCTGGAGACCAATATGGACGATGTCCATGCCTAAGCTAGAATAGTACCAGTCAGAAGATGTGCTGTCAGACTGGAAGACTCCATCTCTGCGCCAAGCAGACCTGTTTTTATTATCTTTCGTGTTTTTAAATTTTTTTTTTAAGGATCATTGCACTCTGGGAGATTACCTTAGTGCTCACCTTTTTCTTCGTCTCATTTTCTACGCCACTTTAATGGCCACAGAAGCTGAAACAGTTTTTATTATGCGATGATGCTGATGTCGATGTGGATGATAATCATGATACTATAGAGTTCCATCTAGGATTGAGACTGCCTGACAGGTCCTGGCGTCAACCAGGCCCGAGAGATACAGACACCTGCGGTGCTGGTCAGAAGATTTGAGTAACACCCTCAATGACGCATACGCGAAGTGGATGAGACTCGACTGTGTGGTTCCAGTCTTCCCAATGAGCTCATAGCACGCTGAACACTGGGTAGGAGCCGGTTAGAGCCGAAAAATACCACAATGATTTTTGAAGGTACTGATGAGGATTCGAACGCACAACCTTCCAGTCTGTAGTCCGTTGCGTTAACCACTACACCACGGCGTCTGGTTATCTTTCGCTTGTTACCTGTGTCAACTCCCATCCTTTTCGCTGTCATTGACCTCCAGTGGCTTACAATTTATTGACTGTTTGTCTTGAAAATCAGAAAGGTGACGCTTAACGCAGTTCATTTCGTTGTGTATGTAGGCACAGAAGATTGCAGACAGAAACTATATCATTAATGTGAGCTTGGTTGTATTATCAGTTCGTGACAATACTTCAATATCTCATGCTACGAAAACACTGCGTAGTGTATGTACTTGCTCCTTTAGCACAATAAACCATGACCTGTGTGTTTGACATTTTCTCAATTACTGGTCTACGTTGGGCGGTTGTAAACATCACATGAGCACAAAGTCACATCAACAAGAAAACTTCTTTTTCTTCTTCCAGTGTGATCGATAGGGCGGGGGTAGGGGGTGGGATGGGGCGGGGTGGGGCATGGCCTGCAGCAGTAGACAGATTTCTCCATTTCTATCTCTGAGCGCAGCAACAAATAGCTAACTCATACTGATATCGATCCAGTCTTAGATATTTGCAACTCAGCTCTTCCTCTGTCGTCTCCGGTGACAGCCTCCTTGCAAGGTGCCCTGAAGGATGGTATTGGACAGCGTCTTGGTGGCTGATTTACCCACCTGTGCTAGCTTGTGATGTCTTACATTTGCTAAGAAAGGGTCATGTGGGCTGACTAAGGTGTTGACCTTATTCTGCATGTACTCATTAGTCCTTTCCTCAGGCACT
>CM060309.1:40738924-40751424 GCA_030674185.1 Monoplex corrugatus
TTGTTTTGAAAAACAATCACGAACATTGGTGAAATAGTTACCTTTGTGGGAGTGTGCTGGTGCCAGAGCTTATTGCTTCACTCATAACTCAACATGAAATATTCGACAGATGTTACGGCAATCTATACTTAATAAGATTATACCAGTGCCACTATCTTATTGTTATGCTGGTAACTCATCTTGACAGTCAAGAGTTGCTGTAACCTATTCTTTTTATCAGGAGAAAACAAGGGCCAATATCTTGATGTTGCACGAGTAACTCAAAATGAAATATTTTAGAGTCTAAGGTTACAGTGACCTACTCTTCTTTACAAGTATATACCAGAGCCACTGATTTGTCGTTTTGCTGGTAATTCAACGTAGACTATTTGACGGTCACAGGGTATAGTACATTCTTTATAAGTGTATACCAGAGCCAGTTCTTTATTATTGCGCTGGTAATTCAACGTGGAATATTTGACAGTCAGAAGTTATAGTAACCTATTCTTCTTTATAAGGGTATACCAAGGTTATTACCTCGCTGTTGCGCTGATAATTTAACGTAAAATGTTTGACAATCGGAACTGGTAGCAACAATTTTATCTCAGCTTCGTTGTTGTACCAATAATTTGAAGTGGGATATTTGATAACTATAAACTCCGGCGATATACTGCCCCTTCTGAGAATATACCATTGCTACTACTCTGGTGACTAAATGCAAGAGGTTATTCAATATACTTAAGGTCGGAAATTGTGCACTTTCCACTGTATGATGTTACCAGTGCTATCTGTTTTGATTTTTGTGCTGGTAATTCCAGACGCAATTTTCAGACTGTTAATCCTCAATCGTAATTTCTGATCTGTGGCATTGATAATGTGAATGAAGTTACATTATTGCGTCCATAGCGACATGTTGTTTATTGTCATGTTGCGTTGTAAGCGTGTGCGAGTGTGTGTAGGAAAGAGGAAGAAGGAACTGAATAAAATTGTCTTGTTTTGTCAACCGTTTTACAATGTGTGGTTTTGGTGTTTGCATTTGTAGATATGGGATAGCAACGTGGAGGTAAGGTCCTGGGAGGTCGTTTGGTTGTTTTTTGTTTGTTTGTTTAATAGTGGAGAAGCTGATGGTCCCGCTTCTCCACATTCTGTTCAGTCTGGTCATTGGTGCCAATGCTGCTGGAAACATTAAAGAAAAGCTTCTTACTGATTCTTTGTTTAAGAGGGAACCAGTGAAGTGATGAAGAAGCAAGATGATATGTGAAAAGTTAGGTGACTTAAATACAGGTCGCGAGGCTTTATTTTGGATTCTCTGAAATCTAGGTAGAAGATAATATGGACAGACGGGCAGTAGAGATTTGCAATAATCAATCCTGTATTAGACAAAGAAGCAGATGAAGAATGCTAGTTGCTTCTTCAGAAAGATAGGGATGGATAGAAACCAAAGCTCAAAGTAACAGATGTGGCAAGTACGATTGGTTTGTTGTTAGAATGAGAGAATTTTATCAAGAGTAATTCCCAACTCATTATTTTCTTTAGAGCACGTTCAAAGATGAAAAATACGAGTAAAACAAGATGTTGAAACATCTTTCTTTAAAATGATCCAGCCCTCGCTCAAAAAGGGTCTACACAAACAAATAAAACAAGCTATCGAATCATATTTTCAAAATTTTGCAAAAAATAAAACATCAAGAGCATCAAGATTTTAAACCAATGCAGAAGGAGGAGGAGGAGGAGGAGGAGGAGAAGAAGAAGACGAAGAAGAAGAAGAAGAAGAAGAAGAAGAAGAGAGGGAGAGAGAGAGAGAGAGAGAGAGAGAGAGAGAGAGAGAGAGAGAGAGAGAGAGAGAGAGAGAGAGAGAAGACGAAGACGAAGAAGAAGAAGAAGAAGAAAAAGAAGTGTGTGTGTGTGTGTGTGTGTGTGTGTGTGCGTGTGTGTGAGTGTGTGTGTGTGTTTGTGAGAGAGAGAGAGAGAGACAGAGAGACAGAGAGACAGAGAGAGATGATATAAACCCCCCCATCCCACCCCCACCCCCCAAAAAGAGACTGGTGGAAAGGAAGCTAAACAGCGGAAGTTTAAGAGCCGCTGTATCAGAGGCGGAATTCAGCTGCCTGTCTCGGTGCCCAACACGATGACTCACAGACTCCCTAACACAATAGACAAGACACAGGTCCTGTTGGCTGTCTGCGGATCAGCAGGTGTCTGCAGGGTTTCTAACCCCCCCTACCCCTATCCCCATCCCCCCACACTCTGTCTTATTTTGATGTTTTTTATGCTGGTATTGTGTATCTGTATTACAGTAGACCCCTCCATAGGCGAGGGTTGGATGTACAAAAAAACAAAAAAAAGCATCCTTGCTGCTTATGCCACAACCCTGAAAAATGATATCTCTGTCTGTCCGTCTGTCTGTCTGTCTGTCTGTATGTAGATAGGTAGGTATTTCTCTCTCTATCTCTGTGTCTGTCTGTCTGTATGTATGTAAGTATGTATCTCTCTCTCTTTGTCTGTCTGTCTGTCTGTATGTATGTAGGTATATATATATATATATATATATCTTTGTCTGTCTGTCTGTCTGTATGTATGTAGGTAGGTACGTATCTCTCTCTCGTTGTCTGTATGTCTGTCTGTATGTATGTAGGGTATGTATCTCTCACTCTCTCTCTCTTTGTCTTTGTCTGTCTGTCTGTCTGTCTGTCTGCATATATCTCTCTCTATCGCTCTCTCTCTCTTTTTCTGTCTGTCTGTATGTAGGAAGGTATGTATCTCTCTCCTTGTCTGTCTGTCTGTCTGTCTGTCTGTATGTATGTAGGTAGGTATGTATCTCTCTCTCTCTCTTTGTCTGTCTGTCTGTCTGTCTATATGTAGGTATATATATATATATATCTTTGTCTGTCTGTCTGTATGTAGGTAGGTAGGTATGTATCTCTCTCTCGTTGTCTGTCTGTCTGTATATATCTCTCTCTATCACTCTCTCTTTGTCTGTATGTATGTAGGATGGTATGTATCTCTCTCTTTGTCTGTCTGTCTGTATGTATGTATGTAGGTATGTATCTCTCTCTCTCCCCTTCTATCTCTCTTTCGATATAACGAAACATAAACTCCTAAAAATGTTAACTATGATTTAGTTTGCACTGAGTTTTACCAGAAAGTAAAGGTTGCTTGTGTGGTTGATCACATTGTTTGGTGATCTTGGGGTTTCTTTTGGAGTTGTAATATCAAAGAGATTTCCATGATGACTTTGTCGACTTCAGAAAGTATTTGAGGGTGGCTGATAATTTGCTTGTTTAGTTGTTTTGTTTTTAACGTTCCCGTTTTTCTCATATGTGTATATGCACATTGTTTTGCCCTCATTGTACATATAACAGCAAACGGCACAACCTTGAGACAGGTTGATAAGTTTACATACCTGGGAACGATCATTTCACCAGACGGCAGATGCACATCAGAAATAGCTGGCAGAATCGGCCAAGCCAAAACAGAATTTAAGAAGATGAAAAGCATTCTTACCAACAAATGCCTATCAATCAACATCAGGAAGAGAGTTCTTGAATGTTATATAGAACCAGTACTGTTGTACGGTTGCGAGGCGTGGACAGTCAACAAGCAAAGCCAGAACAAGATTGAGGCAGCCGAGATGTGGTTTCTAAGAAGAATGTTGAGAGGTCCATGGACAGCAAAGAAAACAAACGAGACAGTCTTGATGGAGGCAGACACAAGTAGATCATTCATAAGGAAGATTAGGAAAAGACAGGCAACATTTATAGGCCATTTTATGAACAAAGGGGAATTGGAGCACCTGGTCACAACGGGAAAGCTGGAGGGAAAGAAAGCTCCGGGTAGACCCAGGGAGAAGATACTAGACGGACTTGCAGAGTGACTGGGGACAAGGAGGGTGGAAGAGATGCTTGAGGCAACAAGTGATAGAGACAGATGGAAGTCCATAATCGCCAATGCCATGCGGCAAGGCACCTGATGATGATGATGATGATGATGATGTACATATGGTGTGTTGCTGCACAGTCTACAGACTCAATCTTCTGAGGGCGTGTGTTTAACCCTTTGACTCCTGCGCTCTGTCCACCAGTTGCAAAAACTTAACTCTTTGACTCCCTCACCCTGGCGGATAGGGTGAGGAAGTCAAAGAATTGTTTTTGTTTTGCTATCCCTGATTACCTTGGAAGATGCTAGTTAATAGGGTGAGGGAGTTAATGGATTAAGGAGCTTTCCTATTTCCATAAGCCAACAGACACTGACATGTCTTAAGGATATTTAACGTGCATATTTGATGTTCTGCGTGCATATACTCACGAAGGGAGTTTAGGCAATAACAAGTCTGCACATATACTGATATGAGAGATCGGAAAAATCTCCACCTTGAACCAACAGGCAAGATACCCAGGAGAAATCTCCACCTTGTACCAACAGGCAAGATACCCAGGAGAAATCTCCACCTTGTACCAACAGGCAAGATACCCAGGAGAAATCTCCACCTTGCACCAACAGGCAAGATACCCAAGAGAAATCTCCACCTTGCACCAACAGGCAAGATACCCAGGAGAAATCTCCACCTTGCACCAACAGGCAAGATACCCAAGAGAAATCTCCACCTTGTACCAACAGGCAAGATACCCAGGAGAAATCTCCACCTTGTACCAACAGGCAAGATACCCAGGAGAAATCTCCACCTTGCACCAACAGGCAAGATACCCAAGAGAAATCTCCACCTTGTACCAACAGGCAAGATACCCAGGAGAAATCTCCACCTTGCACCAACAGGCAAGATACCCAAGAGAAATCTCCACCTTGTACCAACAGGCAAGATACCCAGGAGAAATCTCCACCTTGCACCAACAGGCAAGATACCCAAGAGAAATCTCCACCTTGTACCAACAGGCAAGATACCCAGGAGAAATCTCCACCTTGCACCAACAGGCAAGATACCCAAGAGAAATCTCCACCTTGCACCAACAGGCAAGATACCCAAGAGAAATCTCCACTTTGTGCCAACAGGCAAGATACCCAGGAGAAATCTCCACCTTGCACCAACAGGCAAGATACCCAAGAGAAATCTCCACCTTGTACCAACAGGCAAGATACCCAAGAGAAATCTCCACCTTGCACCAACAGGCAAGATACCCAAGAGAAATCTCCACCTTGCACCAACAGGCAAGATACCCAAGAGAAATCTCCACCTTGTACCAACAGGCAAGATACCCAAGAGAAATCTCCACCTTGCACCAACAGGCAAGATACCCAAGAGAAATCTCCACCTTGTACCAACAGGCAAGATACCCAAGAGAAATCTCCACCTTGCACCAACAGGCAAGATACCCAAGAGAAATCTCCACCTTGTACCAACAGGCAAGATACCCAGGAGAAATCTCCACCTTGTACCAACAGGCAAGATACCCAAGAGAAATCTCCACCTTGTACCAACAGGCAAGATACCCAGGAGAAATCTCCACCTTGTACCAACAGGCAAGATACCCAAGAGAAATCTCCACCTTGCACCAACAGGCAAGATACCCAAGAGAAATCTCCACCTTGTACCAACAGGCAAGATACCCAAGAGAAATCTCCACCTTGTACCAACAGGCAAGATACCCAAGAGAAATCTCCACTTTGTGCCAACAGACAAAAGGTACCCAAGAGAAATCTCCACTTTGTGCCAACAGGCAAGATATCCAGGAAAAATCTCCACCTGTACCAACAGGCTAGAGGTACCCAGGAAAAATCTTCATCTTGTACCAACAGGTAAAAGGTACCCTGGAAAAATCTCCACCCTGTACTCACAGGCAAGATACCCAGGAAAAATGTCCACCCTGTACCAACAGGTAAGAGGTACCTATGAAAAATATCCATTTTGTACCAATAGACAAAAGGTACCCAGGAGAAATCTCCACCCTGCACCAACAGGCAAGAGGTACCCAGGCTAGATCACACCCAGATATTTCGAGTGGAAATCCGAAGTCTTACTCACTTAACTATCGCATCTGTCTGAAGACATCTGATCCTACAGCTTGTGGAAAGTTATGAGATTATCCATCGACAGAGAAGAGTGTCTACTCATCCAAATCCCCTATGTAAAATCTTCAACAGCATTGTGCCTTTTAAAAGTCAAAACTAGGAAGTAGGACAGACAGACTGGTGGACAGCGCAAGAGATGCATGTAATGGGAGTCAACAAAGATAATAGCAAAGATATGGTCAACAGCACGACCAACAACAATGCTGATATGGTCAACAGCACGACCAATAACAATGCTGATATGGTGTGGTCAACAGCACGACCAATAACAATGCTGATATGGTTAACAGCACAACCAACAACAATGCTGATACGGTTAACAGCACAACCGAGAACAATGCTGATATGGTCAACAGCACAACCGAAAACAATGCCGAAGTCTGTATGATAAAAATGGCTATTAAATGGAAGAGGCTGACACTTTTTACGTACTGTGAACTAGGAACCAGAAAAAAACACGAAAATAGAATATTGCGCCTGTCTTGTCTTGTTGTATTTTTAATACGCATTCTTATTCTTTTTCGTGTTTTTTTTTTCTGGTTGCTGTTTGCTTGAACGCGGACAGTCACACTTGTTTTGGATTTCGTACTGTGAGCTAGTCAGCTATTTGGTTAATTAAAAACGAGAACTGTACAGCAGAAATTCACATCAAAATTGCAAACAGAAGCAATAGCGATGGCTGGGAAAGTTCCCTCAGTTTGACAGATAACACAATACTTCCAGCCTGTCCCCTCTCCACACACACACACACACACACACACACACAGACACACACTCAGCCTATCCCATCCCGAGTTGGTTCATGAGTCACTGCGCAGTTTTACACCGGAAGCCAATTGAGTCAATGTTGACAATGTCTTTTTTTCCCCAGTGTAGCGTTGTATTATTGCTCTTGCTGACAAGCTTAGATCCTTGGCGGCCAGATCTTTTTAAGAGCTGTCTATTGATGCAGTCTACCTGTGGGCGGTCGGCCTATCATGAATGAATAAAAGTTGTGAATGAATTAATGCTATGGGGGTGCAATGCAATACGCCTGCCAATCTTCAACTTACCGCCAACAGAAAAGTGTATCACACGCTGGTCATGCATGGACGAAGAGCTAGAGGGAGGGAGGGAAGGAGGAAGATAGATAGATAGATAGATAGATAGATAGATAGAGAGACAGATGGGTGTGTGTGTGTGTGTGTGTGTGTGTGTGTGTGTGTGTGTGTGTGTGTGAGAGAGAGAGGTAGAGAGAGAGAGAGAGAGAGAGAGAGAGAGAGACTGGTGGACAGGATGGCATGACATGTCACTAGAGAAAGAAGTGGAGGAATTAGAAAGGCTGTTGGAGAGTGTTTGTGAGAGAACAGGATCACAGGCGCAAAAAAACAAAAAAAAACAAAACAACAACAACAAAAAACAAAAAAAGAAAAAACAAAAAAAAAGAGAAAACAAAAACCCAATAACGTGTGAATTAATTGCTGTGACACACAGAGCACATGAGTCTGATTTCATTGCTTCAGTTCTGTTGTCCATGTTGTTGTACACATTGTAATCTATGTATGGCGTGTATGTACTTTAACCCTTTGACTCTCGCACCCTATCCACCGACAGCAAAAACATAAACCCTTTGATTCCCACCCCCTATGCCACCAGCTTTCAGCAGGGAGCTGGCGGATAGGGTGAGGGAATCAAAGGGTTAAGTTTCTGCTTTGCTGGCATGGTTGACAATGCTGGGTGTTGTGGACAGGGTGCGAGGTCAAAAGGTTAAAGGCTAATGTCCTAATCTTTAACCTTCACATTTATTTGACTGTAAACGTTGATTTTTCAACTTTTTTCCCCCCTTTTTCACAGGTATACGTGTATGACCCCAAAGAACCAGAGGAGACCCGGGGTTGCTGTGTGCGTATACGAAGAATCATCGAGGAATTCCCACCGACTCCAAACACAGCCTTACACCTTGAAGACACTGTGGATGCCGTATACTACTCAAGCTGGGACAATGCTCAGTATTTCTTTAAAGGAGAAAACTTATGGCGAAATCGCCTTTTCAGTCCTCGCCAAAGAAGGGTTGTCAACAGCTTGGAATATATAGGCAAGTGGTACGAAAAATATTTAGACATTTGTGATGTGCTAAGCAACTGACCTACTGACTTTACTTTACTTTCATCCCATGAGATTTCCGAAATGCTGCATATCCGTGACGTTGGGATGGAAACTTTTTAAAAAAAATTTTTTTTATTTATTATTTTTTTTATTTATTTATTTTTTGTCGAACTAAGACTGGGGCAAGAACTGAGATGAATGAATTGGCAAGCTGCAGCTGTTGTTGTTATGCCAGTACCTTTGGTTTCTGTCACACCTCAGAAGCCACGTAGAATACGGCGTGTAGGTGCTTGAGCTTCTCTTCGTTTACCATCTGACTGTGCACATTCTCATGCTTCAGTCAGATGGAACATTCGAACAAGGTGCTTTAACTGTTACTGCAATGGCAACCCGTTTGCTCTGTGTCTTCAATTCGCTTGTTCAACCATATGGAAACTATTTGTTAGAGATGATGCGATGTACTGAAAGTTGTGAGAATGACCTAGAACTGTCGTTTGGCTGCACGTGTAGGTCATGTTGCTAAATGGCACTAAGTTCAGTCCAACATATAGGTGACCAGATGATCTTGTTTTCCTTGATACCAAAGACTTCTGATCTGGCTTGCTGGACAAGACCAGCCGGACTGATATGGGACTCAGTGAAGTGAAAGAAGAAAAAAAAACCCAACCCAGTCTCAACAATTTAATGTCTTGCCATAGTTTGACTCACTTATTTGATCGTTTTAAACCGTCAGAATCAAAGTATATGAAACACCTGTGCTGGAAGGTGAATGTGATTATTAACCAAACAGTGGTACTGTTCTAAACAGTACTTTTAGAGCAGTCTTCATCAACGGCTGTTTTAAGCACAGAACGACTCATGTTACTACTGTTTTTTGGCTGACGTGTTTTGTAGGCAACAGTTGGACAAGTTCACAACATCCAGCGCTGACAGAAATGATATTTTACACCCTGTG
Organism: Monoplex corrugatus; assembly: GCA_030674185.1. Taxonomy (NCBI): domain Eukaryota; kingdom Metazoa; phylum Mollusca; class Gastropoda; order Littorinimorpha; family Ranellidae; genus Monoplex; species Monoplex corrugatus. The sequence goes on from CM060309.1 coordinate 40,747,968, forward strand.
TTAACAAGAGTATTTTACACCTGTTACTAACAGGAATTATATTTTGCATCCATCGCGGACAAGAAGGGTATTTTACACCCTACAGAAGGCCATTTTACACCCTTCCTTTACACGTGTGGTATTGCAATACTGTCTGTGACGTGGAACACATTCTTTGCGAAGAGACAGCCAGAACTGGGTGAGGTCGCCCATTGCATACGTTGGGGACACTGTTCTACATTGCAAGTTAAGCATAAAGATGATGATGGACTCCTATATTTTAAAAACCATTTTACGCTTTACGAAATATCATTTCATCGTCAGATTGTGTTCCTTATGTCGTACGTACAGCCTCTTTTAATGAATGATGCCGTCTGGTTGTCTGCTGACTTCTAGTTCTGATTTTGCTATGTAAAATGAAGACATTACATCGCTGTGCAAGGACGTAAGGTTTTTTTATTCGCTGTGGCACACAACTATTCGTGTCTACGTTTGTCTAGACACCTGTAGAGAGTGACTTTGTCTACCTGGCCAGTGCGTCTTTGTCAGCCCCTCGCTGTCTCCCAGAGGAACACCACTCAGTTGTGTGAAAAAAACTTTCGTCGGTCTGTGGTGTTTTGTAAACAAAAGCTTCAATTTTCTTAGTAATCATATCAGACAAACCGTCGAGAGACTTCGCCAAATTCTTCATTCGCTTGTAATGAAGGCTTCAGCAACGGTCAGAGGTTGCCACGATGTCAGCCGTTTGTGTGTGTGTATCACATAAACAACACAGAAAATGAACTAGATCGCTACAAAGCAGTGATAATATTACAATGGTGAGCTCTTCCATTGGCCATGCAATAACAAACGACCATGGCTCGTGGATCAAGAGAAAACTACCTTGCATACAAATAAGCCCTTTATCTCAGAGGTTGATGGCGCCCAGATGTGTATAAAGATGGCCACACAAGCAAAGGTCGTTGTGCACAAAACAGTAACGGTCAGTTTTCATGGGGCCAGCTTCATGAGGGCAATACCCGGCTCCTCTGTCCCGGGTCTTCATTCATTTGAAGAAGGAAAAGCTTTCATTCTTCTCACTATTTATTACGCTTCTGGTCAAATATCATTGTTCAGTATGTTTGTTCATCATGTGTTCAACATTCATTAGATTCCTCTCTGTGTAAGAATCATAATTCGCTGCACGGAAATGTGTGTGTTTGTCTCAAAGAACCAATGTTCAGTTAGGTTATCAACAGAGAAAAAGAGTAAGAAGCCATATCCGGTTTGGTAAGTGAATTTGGCAATTCAGATGAAACTGAATTTCATTTAAATAAGAAATCATACAGTAGAAATATCCTAAAGTAGCATTTGTTTGTGTTGCATTATGACACTCGTGCAGAAAAGCATTAGCTGAAAAACTATCCCTGACAGAGGACCTCTGAGAGGACTTTTTGTCCAGTGTCTAGACCCAGAATGGATGTTAGTATTAAAGCTTCATGGCACAAACTGGTCAACGCTGCAACAGATCGTGTCGGGCTTACTGCTGTTTCTGCCGGCGCTGTGCCTTTTTGATTGTATTTCCTTTATTCAAATGTTGATGAAAACTCTAATTGTTGATATGTACTGATGACTGAACCACGAATACATTCCTTGGTGTGCGCACGATTGGACCAGGTTGTTGGTCAGTTTGGGTACTGCCTGTGATGTGCGGCCTGTCCTGCTGCTGGAATGGTCGCTTGGGAGTCGCTCCTCTGTGTCATGTGATTTCATGCGCTCATGGTGACTGGAGGGACGAAAATGAGTGAAGAAATTGCGGGCTGAAATAAGCTGATTTTGTAGATTTGTTGTTTCATTCATGTTTTGATGTACATTTGACTCATTTGTCGTCATTCGTTCCTATGTTCGTTGTCATCGTAGACTGATTTTTTTAAAAAAGCCAACGGTGGTTCAAACTGACCAGTGACCAGTGGTGTCTGTGTGTTATTGACTTTGTTTCTCCGTCTTTTGACAAACAATGTCAGCAAGCACTTTTTTATATATACTTTTATGTAGATAAAAAAGAGATACGGATCTTTACTAGATTATTTCAGTTATACCACGGGGCTTTAAGAGTGCACAAGGTTGGAGGGATCTAACCCATTTTAGGCGGGAAGAGGGATGTGAAGAGGTGGCAGAAGGTAGTGAGTGTACCAATGTGTCACTGCAAAATGTTCAGCTAGTTTTAAAAAAGAAAATTCTAGATAGAATCAAAAAGATTTGAACAAAAGAAGGAAATAGAAGTCTAAAGAAAACACAAAACAGAAAAAAAAACAAAAGAGAAAAATATTTTAAAAATGAGAACAGAAAATACAGCACAGTAAAAATAATAATCTATGGACCAATAAAGAAGAATATGTACAGTACTTAAGAAAGAAAGAAAGAAAGAAAGAAACAAGCAAAAAAAGAAAAATACTCCATGTATCTGCCGACAGCTAAACTGCATTAAAACAAACTTGGACATGACCAGTCTGAAAGGTCAGTTAGGGAAAGGGGTGCATCCTGTTTCAGAAATAAACGAAAGCATGCGCCAGACGATTCCTGATATTTAGCGGATAGGGGATGTTGGGGTCACATGTTTGAACCAACGAGACGTTCTTATAGACACGGTCAAGTACTTGTGGCCGTCTTCAAAGTCATGTGTAAATTAATACTTGATAAAAGACTCTTGAACACGGGGATTGTTTTATTATGGTTTGACTTTCAGGATTTCACTGTAAAATCAGCCTTTGTGAGGATGTTAGATGTTCACGATTTTGTTACGCGCTTTTTATGTTGTGTACATGCTGTCCATGTGTTTCATTGTACAACTGTTTCTCTTTCTCTCCCTCTCTCTTTCCTCCTTCCCTCTCCCTCTCTCTCTTGCTCTCACGTCTATTATTTATGCCTTGCGCAGTCTACAACACCTCTCTTTTCATGTTCTTTTTAGTCCTTGTCCCAGAACCTCGTCTCTGAGTGTTTGCACGTTCTGTTGTGTGTTTGTCAGTCAGTCTTTTCAGGAACAAAACAAAAGTATCATTAGACAAAATGTTTATATACAGGAATGGATAAATGATAATGTTTATCATCTGGTTGCTGTGCAGTGGAAGTGGTAAAACGTGTGAGCTTGAAATGATATGACTATTTCGATGGGTTGGATGCCTGTTGTAATTCAACGTCTGATATCTGGAGTTCGATCCCAGCCCTCAACATAAAAAAATTGGCCTGTTTACTGCCCTCAGTATAAAAACTGGCCTGTTCGCTGAGTCTAGTAGATAATGCTATATTGTAGTTTTAACAGCTTAGTGTTTGGTAGATCCTTTTTCCGCTCTCTCCACCCCATTTCAAGATCTTGCCAGCGCGTACGGTTTTGCGTAGGCACAAGGAGTCAGCCAGATAAATTAGGTGAAGCGCATATGAACTTGCCTGAGTGCAACGCATCATTTTGAATAAATTCTATGATCACTTTCTTCTGATTCTG
>CM060309.1:40758924-40761424 GCA_030674185.1 Monoplex corrugatus
TCTCGCACATGCAGCTACACTGTTTTCGTTCAAAACAGTTTGTATTTTTTCTCTCCTTAGGGCAAAACTGAGAAGTGAACACCTTTATCACAGCACCGTCATATTCACATGGTCTCCCTCAAAACTCTTGGTATTTTTCTCTCCTGAGGGTAAAACTGAGAAGTGAACACCTTTATTATACAGCACCGTCATATTCACACAGTCTGCATCAAAACACTTGGTGTGTTTCTGTCCTTAGGGTAAAACTGAGAAGTGAATACCGTTATTACAGCACCGTCATATTCACACGGTCTCTTTCAAAACACTCGGTATATTTTCTCTCCATAGGGCAAAACTGAGAAGTGAATATCTTTATTACACGGCACCGTCATATTCACATGGTCTTCCTCAAAACACTCGGTATTTTTCTCTCCTTAGGGCAAAACTGAGAAGTGAACACCGTTATTACAGCACCGTCATATTCACATGGTCTCCCTCAAAACACCTGGTATGTTTTTCTCTCCTTAGGGAAAAACTGAGAAGTGAACACCTTTATTACAGCACCGTCATATTCACATGGTCTCCCTCAAAACACCTGGTATGTTTTTCTCTCCTTAGGGCAAAACTGAGAAGTGAACACCTTTATTACAGCAACGTCATATTCACACGGTCTCCCTTGGGTGCCAGTAGGCCATAATTACAGATGTCATCAAAGGTCATGTCAAAATGACAGATCAGATTAAAATCATAAGTTATGTCAGTCATTATCAAGGTGGACTGGTTGTGTGTGCCTAGCAGACAATGCAGGTTCAGTCAGGCACAGCATGATAAGCTTAACTGCACTCACATCACAGATGAGGTTCTATTTTTTACAGCTTATCCATCTCAGTCAGGTCGCCACAGTCTGCAGATCACGCCAGTCATGCACGCGCTTGATCATTCCGATTTGTCTTTGATGTCTAATTTGCACCCAAAATAATAAACATCAAGAATATCAAGCCTACGCTTCTCACTGATGTTTATTATTAATATCATTACAGTTATTATTGTTATCATTATCATTATTATCAATATCATTATTATCATTGGTGCTATTGTTATTATTGTTATCATTATTATTACCATTATTATTATTATCATTGTTATTATTTCTCTTATTAATGCTTATCATCATTATTATTATTATCACTATTTTTAATTATGCAGGCAGGTTGGCAGAGCCATGGACTCAGGATCTAATATCTTGACTTCAATCCCAGCCTGCAACATTAAAAACTGACCTGTTTGCTGCCCATCTTAATGTTTCCATCATTCAGGTGGTGTCAGCTTAATGTTTCATACGTACCTCTTCCCCCTTTCCCCATTTCAAGACCTTGCTCGCGCATAGGGTTTTGTGCAGGCATCGGAAGTGTGTCAGATAATTACTGGCAGATTTGGGTGAAGCGCATATGGAGTTTTCTGAGTGCAGTGAATCCCTCTTGAACAAACTACAAACTACAATTTACTGTTTAGCTAGGAAATCGAATTCTTTAGTCTTTGAAGCTAGTCTAGTTGTCAGCCAAAATTCGTTAAAAAATCTAAAAAATCTAAAGTGTTTATACTTGGAATAATGTGGTGCCAAGCTGTTGAAAAACAAGTACAAGAAGGCATAAGACATGTTAAATTGGTCAGGTACACTGTTAAAAAAATTGACACAAAGATTCAAACCATGTCAGATGGTGTAAGTGTGACAAACTTAGTGATAAATTCCAGCAAAACTGAAAACATGCTAGCTATAGCCATCTGAAACAGCCAAGAAAACTACACGTTTTGCCGTGCCATTTAAATTTGACATGGAGCCACTTTTGCATAAATCTCTGCAGCCTGTGATGAATATCTGCTTTAGTGGCTGTTTCTAACCTATCTTTATGCAGCAGAAAAATAAAAATAATAAAGAAATCAGAATTCTGAATGGCTTTCTTACTATGAACAAACTACATTTTTATTCGATTGTCTTCCATTACTTTGAAGAGAGAAGAAAGGGAAGAGGAGAGAGAGAGAGAGAGAGAGAGAGAGAGAGGAGAGAGAGAAGAGATGAGAGAGAGAGAGAGAGAGAGAGAGAGAGAGGCACAGCACCGTCATATTCACATGGTCTCCCTCAAAACACCTGGTATGTTTTTCTCTCCTTAGGACAAAACTGAGAAGTGAACACCTTTATTACAGCACCGTTATATTCACATGGTCTCCCTCAAAACACCTGGTATGTTTTTCTCTCCTTAGGGCAAAACTGAGAAGTGAACACCTTTATTACAGCACCGTCATATTCACATGGTCTCCCTCAAGACACCTGGTATGTTTTTCTCGCCTTAGGGCAAAACTGAGAAGTGAGCACCTTTGTAACACAGCACCGTCATATTCACACGGTCTCCCTTGGGTGCCAGTAGGCCATAATTACAGATGTCATCAAAGGTCAGTCACGTCAAAATGACAGATCAGATTAAAATCACAAGTTATGTCAGTCATTATCAAAGTGGACTGGTTG
>CM060309.1:40773924-40791424 GCA_030674185.1 Monoplex corrugatus
TTTTTGCTTTGCTTGCATGGTTGTCAATGCAGGATGCTGATGGCTGGAGTGCGGGATTCAAATGGCTAACTTAAATTGCTGCCTTGATCAGATCAGGCAACACGGTTTTTCTTTTGTGCCTCTGTTTGCAAATATTGAACTAAGAAATGTGTTCGATTTTGTTTTGATGAACAGGATAAATAAAATTCAAAAGAACAACCGCATAAAAATTACACGAGCTCATGCAAGCGAGAGAGAGAGAGAGAGAGAAAGAAAGAAAGAAAGAAAGAGAGAGAGAGAGAGAGAGATAGAGACAGAGACAGAGAAAGAGAGACAGAGAGACAGAAGACAGACAGAGACAGAGTCAGAGACAGAGACAAGACAGAGACACAGAGACACAGAGACACAGAGAAGACAGAGAGACACAGACACAGAGGGAGACAAAGAGAGAGAGAGACAGCGAGAGAGAGAGAGAGAGAGAGAGAGAGAAGAGAGGAGAGAGAGAAAGAGAGAGAGAAAGAGAGAAGAGAGAGAGAGAGAGAGACAGACAGACAGAGACAGAGAGACAGCGAGACAGAGACAGAGAGACAAAGACTGAGAAACAGACAGAGACAGAGAAATTGGATGACAAATATTTTACTGTTGTCTAAGGGCGGAGGCGTCTGCGCTACAACTACGCAATGCGAGTCTGAGATAAGTCTAAAAGAAACATAGTTTTTATATTCCACGTTTTCTTTTTTTGATAAAACACAAAATCAAATAAGTATCAGCAAAGCAGAATCAATGGCATCAAAGACCACAAGTTCGACGACGTACCTGTAAGACATTTGTGACCCATTCTCACAAAAGGCACAATAAGTCTCAGTTTAGGCATTTTCAGGTTATGGTATCACTATAAAGTTTAGAATCTCAGCTTTCAAATGGTACTAATGTTGAGTTTCAGGCTACAAAAACAAAACAGTTATGGGCTTTCAAAGATGAAGGGTCAAGTCAGCCATTTTGAGAAAAACTTTGAAGAGAATAGGCCTGAATTGAAAGGTATGTCAGAAACCCCTTACAACAAGCATTAAATATCAATCAAATCAGCTGAAACTCCATACTTCCCTTGTTTACTAATTGTCTATCCATCCAAAACAACAAAAAGAAAAATGAATTAAAGAAAAGCGTACTTTAATCACCAAAATGGGACGATCGGGCAGCTTTCAGAGGCCAGATAGTAGCACTTACCACACATTAAAACACACAAAAATGACACTTATCGATTAAATTTGACTTTATTGTGTTAGGACAAGGTGTAAAAGTGGTTATAGAGCATGAAAATGCAGAAAACTCAAAATTGACAAAATTGTCTTTGTGTTAGGACATGGTGTAAAAGTGGTTATAGAGCATGAAAATGCAGAAAACTCAAAATTGACAAAATTGTCCCTGTTCAGAGTTTTCAGCCCTCAGCAGCAGAAAGCCTCGCCCGATTTATTGTACCTTTAGTCAGAGCGGGTCACAATTTACATTTTCAACATGGCAAACTGATAATATATGTACTTCTGTTTTCTCTTGTGTGTGGCCCCATCGGCATAGTTGGCTAGAGAGCCCCATGCTGATAACAAAGAAGTCGTGGTTTCGAACGGCAGGCGTTCCACACAGGAATCTTTTACCTAAAGACCCGGCCATCGCATAGGGCTTATGTGCAGCTTAGAGCTTATGACATGATCATTGGGATCTTCTCCATCACATGGCATTAGTGGCGTCGGTGCATAGGCTACAGAGTTTATTCCGAGCAGTGGAGGCGCTATCTCGAGAAATGAAAGTCTCGTCTAAGTGTGTGTGTGTATGTATGTGTGTGTGTGTGTGTGTGTGGTGTGTGTGTTGTGTGTGTGTGTGTGTGTGTGTGTGTGTGTGTGTGTGTGTGTGTGTGTGTGTGTGTGTGTGTGTGTGTGTGTGTGTGAGTGTGTGGTGTTTTGTGTGTGTGTCTGTGTGTGTGCTCGCGCGTGTGTGCATGTCTGTTTTTTTTATGGTGTTTGTTTGTTTTGTTTGTGCGTCTTACGCTACGCTTGACAAAGGCCAGTTGGCCAAACATTTGTGCCTGTCTTGTCTGGTTGTATTAAATACGCGTTCTGATTCTTTTTTCGTGTTTGTTTCTTCTTCTGGTTTCTGTTCTATTTTGTTCCCATCCACCACAAGGTTTCGGTTTCAACTTCTAAAGACAGTATTTCCACCCTCAGATTAAATTCGATATCCACTGATCGACGCCACAGATGCAATGTGATGGATAAGGAGACATTAACGATCGAAAATTGTTTCCCCTTGTTTTGTTTTCATCCTTTTTAGATATACATTTTTCCTTTTCTGTTCAAAGCTAAAACACGTTTTCAAATCGACAAACAAAATCAAACTTATTATTAGTTATTTCAATCTGCACTCTCAGAAATCTTTTCCAAGAAAATTGAGAAAAATGAAATGTCTTTTCCAAGAAAACTAGGAAAAACAGCAACCAATTTAAAAGATAAGGGCAGATACTGATGGCATGATGAAAGTTACTTTTTACACGTGTGTCCTTTCATTTTATAAAAATTCCGTTATCGACATGTAGGTGAATGATCCCCACCTATGCTTTACGTAGAGACAATAATAGTTTGTTCTGGATACACACTTTTAAGGTATACAACTATTTTTTTCATAGTCATATGGAACCATCAACGCCATCTGATTTAATTTCAGAACCAGTCCTAGATAACAGAAAAATCACTATTCAGAATAATATAAAACAAAGAAGATAGGTTCAAAAAAGAGTCTACTGTAATGCATATTTTTTAAAAGATGATGGATCATCTTCGAAACATCGTGAATTATTAATAAAATTATTAATTGCACTTGTTCCCCTTTTTACATTCAAACTTCTATTACCCTTCCCATACTCATCCTCCACCCCACCTTTTTCCCCTTTGTGTGTATGTGTGTGCGTGCGTGTGTGTCTAAAATCACTATTGTGAACAGACATTAAATAAAAGATTCATTCATTCTAAATTTTCTCATCTTTAATGAATACAAGCAGTCTCTTTAGGCATACGCACAGAAAACAAAGCTGAACATACTAAACACAAGTACACATGATACTTTTCACAGCCTGAGTAGCAGGGAAGTTTCAGTCTTTTTCTCCTGATTTTTGTACCTGGTGTTTGTTTGTGATCTTACGCTTGACAAAGGCCAGTTGGCCGAAAATTTGCGCCTGTCCATACTTTGGAAATGTTTACATTCGAAAAGATTCTGAGGAAGGATCGAAGAATGTTTTAAAATCAGAATATATCACCTGTGCAAACACAAGACCGACTAAACACATGATATTATTTGGTGTGGAAGAAAACCTGTGCACAGATTCTGTGCTTGATATAGTTTATTGTTCTTGAAAAAGGGTACATTTATAAATATGGATTTGAAAAGAATCTACCCAAAATAACCTCTTTCAAAATGCATCTTAAAACAATATATCACATAGAAAAATAACAACGCAAAATTGAAGCGGAACTTGACCAACTTTAACAGCAAAAACTCGATACTGTTTATTCAATTTATAATTTAGAATACACATATTTTCAATGTACGTCATGAAATATGATAGCAAGTCTGACATCTCACGTACACAGGCAGGGCTACATTTTTCCTGTTGATTTTTTTTAGAATCGTGAATTCTGCTTTAAAATGAATATGAAAAAGTCTGAAAAAAGATAAATATAGATGACTTATAATAAGATCATGCTTGATTAGAATCCCATAATGGGTAATCTAGATGGATTACTAAAAATCACACTTAATTAGAATCCCATACAGAATCTCATCCCTTCTCCCTCAGTTCTTCTAGTTACCGTTAGAAAATGAATGTTAAAAAATACACGATGATAATTAATACAAAACCAGAAGACGAGACAACGATGTCTTATTTGATGCCAAAAAAGTTAAGATGGCCGTGCATATAATATTATATTCCATTAAAGTGGCTATGATATAACCGACGATATCTCCTTTAAGCATCTCTATCCTATCTCTGTGATGTGTAACTACCCACCTACTCCACTATCGCCTCAATACATGCCCTCAAATTACAAGATGGACGCACATAACAAGACAAGATGATAGCTAAGTCATTATTGGCGTAAACATGAAAAGAAGGTTCTGCTATAAATGACGTTAAAAAAAAAAAGAAAACTAGCTGGGGGGGAAGAAAAAAAAACGAAAAAGAAAAAGTGTGACTGCCCGAGTTCAAGCAAACAAGAGCCAGAAAAAACATGAAAAAAAAAAAGAAAAAAGAACGCGTATTTTATTGTCTTGTCTTGTCTTGTCTTGTTGTATTAAACCTGCATTTTTATTCTTTTATCGTATTTTTTTTTTCTGATTCCTGAAAACAAAATCAGCTTGGCGCCTAAACAGGACAGTATATAGTATAAATGACGTCATGGACAAGTTATGATAGACGTAAATAATAGAAGACAAATATGTCATATATGTATTTAAAAACCAATGGTACAAAAGCAACAGCCATTGTTTTAGACAACGGGTACAGCTTCCCTCGATACTACGAGGTCCTTCCACTAGGGCATTGAATTTGTGTGCTAACACCCTTCCATTAGGACATCGAATTCGTGTACTAAAACCCTTCCTTTAGGGCATTGAATTCGTGTACTAACAACCTTCCACTAGGGCATTGAATTCGTGTACTAACAACCTTCCACTAGGGCATTGAATTCGTGTACTAACAACCTTCCATTAGGACATTGAATTCGTGTACTAACACCCTTCCATTACGACATTGAATTCGTGTACTAACACCTTACTATTAGGGACATTGAATTCGTGTACTAACACCCTTCTATTAGGACATTGAATTCGTGTACTAACACCTTCTATTAGGACATTGAATTAGTGTACTAATACCCTTCTATTAGGGCATTGAGTTCGTGTACTAACAACCTTTCATTAGGGCATCGAATTCGTGTACTAACAACCTTCCATTTGGGCATTGAATTCGTGTAGTGACACCCTTCTACTAGGGCAACGAATTCGTATAGTAACACCCTTCTATTAGGGCATTGAATTCGTGTACTAACACCCTTCTATTAGGGCATTGAGTTCGTGTACTAACACCCTTCAATCAGGGCATTGAATTCGTGTACTAACAACTTTCTATTAGGGCATTGAATTCGTGTACTAACACCCTTCTATTAGGGCTACGAATTCGTATAGTAACACCCTTCTATTAGGGCAACGAATTCGTATAGTAACACCCTTCTATTAGGGCATTGAATTCGTGTACTAACAACCTTCCATTAGAGCATTGAATTCGTGTACTAACACCCTTCAATCAGGGCATTGAATTCGTGTACTAACACCCTTCTATTAGGGCATTGAATTCGTGTACTAACACCCTTCTATTAGTGCAACGAATTCGTATAGTAACACCCTTCTATTAGGGCATTGAATTCGTGTACTGACACCCTTCTATTAGGGCAACGAATTCGAATAGTAACACCCTTCTATTAGGGCATTGAATTCGTGTACTAACAACCTTCCATTAGAGCATTGAATTCGTGTACTAACACCCTTCAATCAGGGCATTGAATTCGTGTACTAACACCCTTCTATTAGGGCATTGAATTCGTGTACTAACACCCTTCTATTAGGGCTACGAATTCGTATAGTAACACCCTTCTATTAGGGCATTGAATTCGTGTACTGACACCCTTCTATTAGGGCAACGAATTCGTATAGTAACACCCTTCTATTAGGGCATTGAATTCGTGTACAAACACCCTTCCATTAGGACATCAAATTCGTGTACTAAACAGAATAAAAACTATAGTTGTGTCGACGTCGGTCGTGCTCCTCAGCAAACTGGTCAGTCGCCTATGGATGCATTGCAAATGGCTTGGAATGTATGGTACGGTTTGCGTGAGTGAGTGAGTGAGTGTTAGTGTGTGGTGTGTGTGTGTGTGTGTGTGTGTGTGTGTGTGTGGTGTGTGTGTGTGTGTGCGTGCGTGCGTGTGTGTGTGTGTATGTGTGTGTCTCTGTGTGTGTGTGTTATGTGTGTGTGTGTGTGTGTGTGTGTGTGTGTGTGTGTGTGTGTGTGTGTGTGTGTGTGTGTGTGTGTGTGTGTGTGTGTGTGTTTGATTTGGTTCAGTTTTTACCTCGACATCCACCTCAGGTGGAATAACCATCCCAGGGAAGTGGGGGAAGGGGGACTAATCTAATCCTATACTGACACCACCAGAACAACAATGCTGTTGAGATGGGACAGTGAGAAGGCCAGTTTTAATATAGCACACTTCGGGATTCGAACCCACAGCCATTAGCATGTGAATCCGATGCTCAACTAACTGAACTACAGAGTTGTTTGGCCTTGATACACACTGACTGACACCACCAGAACGACTATGATGTTAAGATGGGACAGTGCAAAGACCAGTTGTAATGTAGCGCACCCCCGGGATTCGAACTCACAACCAGTAGCATGCGAATCCGAAATGGGGAGGCCTATGAAACACTGACATCACCAGAATAATAGTGGACTATGAGGCCTATAAAACACGGACATCACATATAATTAGTGGACTCAATGAGGCCATAAACACTGACACCCCCAGAATAATCAGTGGACTATGAGGCCTATAAAACACTGACATCACCAGTATAATTAGTGGACTATGAGGCCCATAAAACACTGACACCACCAGTAATAATTAGTGGACTATGAGGTCTATAAAACAGTGACATCACCAGTATAATTAGTGGACTATGAGGCCCATAAAACACTGACACCACCAGTATAATTAGTGGACTATGAGGCCTATGAAACAGTGACATCACCAGTATAATCAGTGGACTATGAGGCCCATAAAACACTGACACCACTAGTATAATTAGTGGACTATGAGGCCTATAAAACACTGACACTACCAGTATGATTAGTGGACTATGAGGCCCATAAAACACTGACACCACCAGTATAATTGGTGGACTATGAGGCCTATAAAACATTGACACCACCAGTATAATTAGTGGATTATGAGGCCCATAAAACACTGACACCACCAGTATAATTAGGGGACTATGAGGCCCATAAAACACTGACACCACCAGTATAATTAGTGGACTATGAGGCCTATAAAACACTGACACCACTAGTATAATTGGTGGACTATGAGGCCTATAAAACACCGACATCACCAGTATAATTAGTGGACTATGAGGCCTCTAAAACACCGACATCACCAGTATAATTGGTGGACAATGAGGCCTATAAAACACCGACATCACCAGTATAATTAGTGGACTATGAGGCCTATAAAACACCGACATCACCAGTATAATTAGTGGACAATGAGGCCTATAAAACACCGACATCACCAGTATAATTGGTGGACAATGAGGCCTATAAAACACATCACCAGTATAATTGGTGGACAATGAGGCCTATAAAACACCGACATCACCAGTATAATTGGTGGACTATGAGGCCTATAAAACACCGACATCACCAGTATAATTAGTGGACTATGAGGCCTATACAACACTGACACCATCAGTATAATTAGTGGACTATGAGGCCTATACAACACTGACACCACCAGTATAATTAGTGGACTATGAGGCCTATACAACACTGACACCACCAGTATAATTAGTGGACTATGAGGCCTATACAACACTGACACCACCAGTATAATTAGTGGACTATGAGGCCTATAAAACGCTGACACCACGGGTATAATTAGTGGACTATGACGAGCAGCCAACAAACCATTGTTTTATGTTGCAGGCCGGTACTGTACTTGTTGTTATTGTTGTTTAAAACCCAGCCGAATGCGTAGAACCATATCAGGGCTATAACCGTTTGAAAACATATACAAAACTTCAATAGAAAAAAAAGAAAAGAAACTTAACTACACAGATCAATGCATTTGCGCACATAATCTTAGGGGATGCCCCTGATGTTGACGACTCCGTCCAATTCATCGCACAGGGGATTTCAAAAAACATACCTGAATACAAATTTAAGCATATCTTGGGACATCAAAACAAATATAAAACAGGCCTACATTACCTAAAATTGCTTCAGCATATTTCACCTCCCGAGAGTCAAAAATCAATCCTAAGAAAAAGGGAGATAAGACTTTATCGAACACATACAGGTGAATGGACCAGCAAGGCAGAAAATGATAACAAAGAAATGACAGAAAGCAAAGGAGGAAGAAAGAAACAAAGAGAGTGACAGAAAAGAGGAAATTTCTAGCACAGAATTTCCAGAAGGTGGGAATACTATTTATACTGAAAGAACCCCCGGCATCTCCACCGGGAAAGGTACCGAACTTGAGACTCAGATCTTGAGTCTACGGGTTTCTATCGAGCGAACCAGCCAGCCCACCAATGGATATTAAGACTGGCCATCAAAACGTTCCCATATCTCGCCCACAGCCTTCCGGCTGTCTAAACTATCGAGCAGTTTCCTTGCCGAGAACCGGTGGGACAAAGCAATTGACTGGTTGATTGAGAGATTGCTTAAAGTAGCGGAATGTCCACACTGGAACCGATCAAAGTTGATAGATCTCTATTGGTTTCTACAAAACTCGTTTTCGTTGTATGGGCAGTGAGCCTTCTAACAAAGGGCTCCTTTTCGCTTTTAGAAAATAAAATGATACAGAAACACATATTTAGATCAATGTTCTGGTTCAATGAAACGGCCAAGGATACTGGTTCAGGCCATGCTTTAGAAACTGCAAACGTCATTGCAAGCAATAGCAATAATCCATAAACGTGATTATCCATGTGTTTTATCCACTTCCATGCCTATATTTTATGGCATGCCAGAATAGCAACAGTCTGCTTTTAATGTGCTGAATATTCCGCCGACGCATGTAAGGTAATTCAGTGTAAGAGAAATTGTCATCACAATAACCGAGATAGCTACTTACCCGTGAAAACAGTCATGGCTGCCAAGCTATTTTCGGCACTACAATGAAAGGAGAAATTTCCCGTTTCTCTGTCAACGTCCTCTCGCCAGATTAACCCTAGAAATTAGCGTGGGAGTGAAATTGTGATGATAATGAGAAGTTTGGGGTTGAAAACGGATAGTCTGCCAAACGACCGGAACTTTGCTAGCAGGGCGGAAACCTTCTTGCTTGCCTTTACAAGCTGTCAGGATCGACTCTCTGCAGGTCAGACAGACTAGAGACATAACACAGAGATCAGCAACTGCAAAATAGCCACGCAAACGGTCAGCTCTTCTAAAGTGAGGAGTACGTCTCACAGATAGACAATGGGCTTGTTTGTGCTGTCTTGAGAGACATAACACAGACCAGCAACTGCAAAATATCCACGCAAACGGTCAGTTTTTAAGTGCGGAGTACGTCTCACAGCTAGAAAATATGCTTGTTTCTGCTGTCTTGAGCATTCTGCAACGCTATGTCTACGGGCCACGGAATGCCACATAGACTTTATGTCGGGAGATTGGACAGAGCCATGGGCTCAAGGTGTAATGTCTTGATCTCAATGCCAACACGCAACATGAAAATTTGCCTGTTTGCCGCCATCTTACTACTCCAAATGTTCTAACAGTGCCGCCATCTTATTACTCTAAACGTTCTAATAGTGTCGCCATTTTAATACTACAGAAGGTCTAATAGTGTCAGCTTATCGCTTCAAAAATCTCTCTTCCCGTTTGAAGAAGCAGCCAGCACAGATAATTTCTGTTGGCTCAAGGAGTCTGCCAAATAATTGCTGGCACATTTGGGTGGACCACACATGAAAAATGATAAACAATCTTCGTTACGCAGATGACACCGTTCTAATTGCAGAAAATGAAAAAAGACCTACAAAATCCTGTGAACGTAATGAAAATGGAAATCAAAAATAAAGGGCTGGAGCTAAATAGCAAGAAGACTGAAGTCATGGTAATCAGTGAAAAAACAAGAAATCCCCTCGTGCAAAATATAACAGCAAATGACACACCATTCAGACAGGTTGATAAGTTTAAATATATGGGAACAGGTCATCTCACCAGACGGTAGAGGCACATCAGAAGTAGCCAGCAGAATTGGCCAAGCTAAAGCAGCGTTCAAGAAAATAAAAAGCGTTCTTACCAACAAAATGCCCATCAATTAACATCAGGAAGAGAGTTCTTGAGTGTTATATAGAACCGATACTGTTGTACGGATGTGAGGCGTGGACAGGCAACACGCAAAGTCAGAACAAGATTGAGGCAACTGAAATGTGGTTTCTAAGAAGAAATTTGAAAGTGCCATGGACAGCAAAGACAACAAACGAGACAATCTTGAAGGAGGCAGACACAAGAAGAACATTAGAGAAGATTAGGAAAAGACAAGCAACATTTATAAGATATTTTAATAGGCAAGAGAAATTGGAGCACCTGGTCACAACAGGAAAGCTCAGGGGATAAAAGAGCACCAGGTAGACCCAGAGAGAAAATATTGGGCGAATTTGCATAGTGGCTGAGGACAGAGAGGGCGGGAGACGTACTTGCAATGACAAGGGATAGATTCGTACGGAGGGCCATGATCGCCAACGCCGTGCGGCAGGGCACATGATATCATGATGACACATGAAACTGTCCCAGCGCAATGAATGAATTCCTGTCAAACAAGCTTCAAACCTCCAAGGATCAGTAATCTCTCTCTTCGTGTCTCTGGTCAGACAAAGGCTGACACAGGGAGAAATGATGTGGGCGGACAATTTTCTCTGTAAATGGCATTAGCGTCGCCACCAACATTTGCTCTGCATTCATTCAGTGCTTGTAGACATGGAAAGACAGAAGGCGGACAAAAATTACACGCATCCATATACAAGAGCACGCGTGCGCACTCGTGTTCAAAGGAAGAGAGAGAGAGAGAAGGGAAGGGGGAGGGAGGGGGGGAGAGTGTAGTGCATTATAATTTACGCCTCTGTTTATGTGTTTATCTTGATAGATGTCCGTTTCTTATGTCATTTTATTGTGTCCGCCTTCTCCCCTATCCTCCCTAATTATTTGCTGCAGGAAATTGTTTTAATGTGGCGTTATCAACGCCGCAGAACAGTGGAGACAGAAGGCAATAACTGTTACCGAAATGGCAGCGAACTGAAATAAAAATGATGGCGACTGTGTCCGGTTTTTCTATTTGAGAGCTATATTGTATTCAACACACAGACCAAAATTCGTTGTTGCCTGATGAATTATTGCAATAATGATTCTTTCTAAACCGTCATGCAAATAATACACCCACGAGGATGAACTAAACTTTGGGGGGCGTCGTAACTATTGCCGTCTTGAACAATTTAGCTATCATTTTGGAAACGTCCACCAGTGGACATTTTTTTTCTTCCGTTGTGCCGAACAATATCCCCAGCACAATGCCAAGCCTCGGGAACATACAGCTTTTTCAGGAAGGAGACACCTCTTCCCGAAAATGTCACTTTTCCCGCCTACAAGACTTCAGTTTATCTTCCAGCCACTCTAACATACAGAGGGATGAAGAGGGATGATTCTTTGAGCTATCTGTCATTAAGTTCCAATATGAATGATGAAAATGATTTGAATTTCATGGGCAGACTTCTTCTGATGATCAATTTAGAGGTGCTACATTACAGTAGGCTTATTGCCCTTCTTAGTGTGCTGTCGTGCTGGTGTTAGCGCTGTGTCTGTCAAGTTCCATTCCATGTTTTCTGTGTGATTGGTTATCCTCGTCGCAGAATCGCATGAAGTGACTGTTGACAAAAATATTTGGCTAACATCAGCTTCTGAAGTGAAATTTGCGAATGCATGACGTTTCTGTTTCAACCTTTGACAAAATTTCATTTCACTGATTTAGAAGTTCGGAGTTGTTTAGGCTAAATAAGCTTAAATAACACGATGAGGTTACCTACAAATTTGGATATAAAGAACTAGAAAAACATGAACATAGAATCAGAACTCGTATTTAATACAATCAAACAAGATAGGCACAAATTTTCGGCCAACTGCTCTTTGTCAAGCATAAACTTAAGATCACAAAACCACAAACGAAAAAATAAAAGTTACGAGAAAAAGACTAAAACTTCCCTGCTGTTTCATCTAATAAAAAAAAAAAAAGATCGAAATAAAACTCTGCTTGTCATTTCAGTCTTTTTCTGTATTGTAGACAATAAGAAATCAAGATTTGCCTGTCAATGTTATTCTTAAGTTATGTAATACTACAGTCTACCTATATTACTGTACGGGTGTGAATTACGGGGGTGTGAGAACTTGAATTTGCTCGAGAAATTGCAGCTTAAATTTTTTAAGCATTTTTTTGATTACCGAGAAGAGCTATGATTGAGATGGTGTATGGTGAAACGGGTTCATATCCAATTGAATTAACCAGCACTTTGAAAAGTGTCAGTCAATTCTACATTGATTTATTTTTGGTGTAGCCTTTTGTCATATGATAACGAAGAGAAATACTCTATATTGTTAAATCATACAAACTTCTCTATGATTTATATATATATAAAAAATACGGTTCACCCTGGATAGGTCATATTAAGAAAATGTGACCCCCCAGCACGAAATCAGTCTTAACTACCATTTTGGGCATTTTGAGATGTACATATCACTGGAAAGTGTGCATTCTGCTGATTATTTTGGTACTTGAATAGAGCCTGTACTAAAAAAATGTAGAAGTTATGTATGTTTAAAGTCATTAAGTTGTATGACGGCCATTTTGAGAAAACGGTCCTTTAAGTTTTGTGTGCTCTCCTACACATTTTCCTTACATTTCTTTATTTGGTGGCTTTGACCCAGTTTGTTTCTAATTTTCGCTGTCATTATCTGAAAGGTGCACCAAAGAGCTTTCCGTCAGTATATTACATGTGCGGGTACTGTACAGGTTACAGTTCATAATAAGAAACAAAAATAGCTACTTTTGGCAGGAAATTGCGTTCTTTCCACTGCGATCAGTTCATTAAATTATTATTTTTAATTGAATAATAGTATTTTCTCAATAAAAAAATCTGTGGGGGATAGATTATAGTCTACAGAAATCAATTTTGAGAAAAAGTCAAAACACCCCAGATAGACCCTCAGTCACCTTTTCAGCTCCTAGTGCTGTTCGACTGATTGTTAGTTAAGACTGATTTCGTGGTGGGAGGTCACAAATATTAGAGACCTTTAAATTACACGTCACGTATCTCCCAGCACGTATACGTATCGCGATAAGTACGTGTCCCATAAGTGAAAGCAATTTGGGTTTAGACTCCACGTGAAACAGATCTACGTCCCCAGACGCCCCCGAAGCAAGGGACGTAACCACAGCCTTTCCTGTACTTTACGACGTGTGACATAAACATATGTAGCTATTTGTTTTTCATTGATGCTACCAATATGACGACGAACTAAATTGTTATACTCCAATTTTTAAAAGGAAAATAGATCTAGCAATTACTTTTTATCTTTCGTAGCAACTTGGTTCCTCCAGTATTATGACATCATTCAATATAATGACATCATAGGCAATGAATGCTATTGATGTTTTGTGTGTGTGTGTGTGTGTGTGTGTGTGTGTGTGTGTGTGTGTGTGTGTGTGTGTGTGTGTGTGTGTGTGTGTGTGTGTGTGTGTGTGTGGCCCCATCCTTCATTTGTGTCAATAAATCATGGCTGAATTTTTTTTAATTATGTATAGATATACATTTCTGTACTTTTATTTAATGCTAACAAGGAAGAACAGGAATTATTTATAAATTCAGATCGTAATTAAATTAGTTAAGTACATACTTTGCACAATAATTAATAACTCAGTCTTTGTTTACACACACACACGCACGCGCCCGCCCGCACGCACAAATCATGCACTTGCAACACACTTTCTATGTGACGAAAATATTCACTATATGGGCATATGAATCCTGTATTGTGAGAAAATGAATTCTGAATACTATTCTGAAAGATTATACATGTTCTGAGACATATAGGTTTTTGTTTTTGAACCATAAAAATGAAGACGACTAATTAGTAAACAAAAAAAAAGTAACGTGTAAAAGCAATCATTCCCCTTTTCCTGATCTTTGCATATTTTTTTTTTACAGTTTGTCCACACTGTGCAGGCAGTATACTGGTGCAGTCTGCATACTCTGATTTTGTGGATATGCTTGCTGGGCCAAGCTTCCATAAGCCACCAAACACACAAGACATGACTTACAATATCTTTATAGTGCATATTAAATTTTCTGCATGAGCATGCACACAAAGGGGTTTCAGACACTGGCAGGTCTGCACACATGCTGACCAGAGAACTGAACAAATTCTCCACCCCTTTTTTTTTACCAGGCAGGAGATACTCAGAAGGGACCAAACCCAGACATTCTTATTACAAGTCTGACGTTTACCTGCTTGACTACCGCACCTGTCATTTTGTGACTTCATAATGGTGTGTTTCCTCTGCACGTGTGTGTGTGTGTTTGCATGGAAAATGGGAAAGGAGGTGGGGTGGGGTGATACAGGATTGGGGGGTGGGAGCGTACGTATCATGTGCAGAGTTATGGCATGTGTCATTTGGTACTGGTAATCTCTACTGTGGTGACATGTGCAAGAAGAGCAAGAATAGTGAAAGATAAGTGGTTTTTTTCTACCATTCTTCTATTTGGTACTGTTAGAGCTATCTGCTTTTACAATAGCATTAGGGATAAGTATAAGCACAATGAACATAGATAAATGATTTTTCTAACATTTTTGTAAAAAAGAATAAGAACGCGTATTTAATACAACAAGACAAGACAGTGTTCTTCCAGGACACTTTCATTAGTTCTTCTATCTGTCCATTTGACACGTAGTAGTCTCCAATAAAACAACATCTCTGCGCCTGTCTTGTCTTGTATTAAATACGCGTTCTTATTCTTTCGTACTTTTTTTTCTGGTTCCTGTTTGCTTGAACACCGGCAGTCACACTTGTTTTAGATTTAACATTCTTCTGTTAAGCACCGATGAGTAATGACAATGAAAGATAAATGTTTTTCTAAACATTCAGGCTATTATATCCTCCAGCTTCTGGACTTTTATATTTTCTCTCTTCACATTAATCTTACTGAATGTCAAAATCAGTCTTTTTGCTTTCTTCTTCTGTTTGTATTTAATCTTGCCGGTGCTCCATGGTTGTAGATCACCGTGCAGCTGGGCTATGATTTCTTGATTTGGCATGGGGAACACTTAGATCTGAAAAACAGGAAGAAACTTATTTCATTTGTCTTTTTATTTGTTTACATGTTTATTCATGATGATGATACTGGTAATGATAACAATAATAATAATGATAATAATAGTAATGATAATAAATAGATAAATAAATAAATAATATAATAATCATCACCACTATCAGTTTCTGCCATCTGTGCAGTCCACTCCTGCGCTCCACCAGCTTTTCTTCCAGGGAAGGCCTATGTGGCCTTGACCTCGATGAGAAACCAGACAGTGAACTGCAAGGCTAGATCTAAGTCGGCCCTTGGCTTTAGATTTCTTTACAATTTCTCAGCAACTAATCAAAAACACACACAAAAACAAAATTACGTCAATCATGACATTTATAACCATTTGCGTCCACAAAATAGAATTTCATAGTTAAATTGCAGTCGAATCCGCCTATGAGCTGAAGTCTCGCTCGACATTTTAATTAGAGCAGCTGGGCAATACGTGTTTCTCAGCAGCAGGCTTTTGCTTTCTGACACTTGGTGCATTTGGTCGACTCGTACATGAATTGTTTAAAACTCAGTGACACAGGACATACATAACAAGGTAGAAAAGGGGTTTCAAAACACAACCAAAATATTACTTACCTTGAAACTTGAGATATATACAGTGCCAAACTAGGTAAGGGCGAGAGCACGTATAAGCAGACTTCCATACGTAGACACGTCTCTATCGAAGCGATACGTATCGATAAAATCGCGCGAGAAAATGCGATACGTAGTCGGTACGTAACGTATCTGACCGGTATTGGATACGTGACATGTAATCCAAAGGTCTCTATTGATGACACGGGTTTTGACTTTGCCTGGGAATCTCAAAGTTTGGGAAACAAATACACATTTTGTAAAAAATGTTACTCATTCACTCCAGGATAATTACCAGCAAGTCTGGAAGAGAGCTTTGGAAACCAGTAGTAAATGCATATTGTATCTACATTTCAGAATCGAACTTGGACTAGAGAAATATGTAACAGAGTTGCCAAATATTTTTGTTTTTCTTTTGATTAAATTTCGATGTAGCTGTCATAAGCTTGAGACTGAATTAAGCAGACACAAAGGAGTAGACAGACAAAGCAGAACATGTAAATTTTGTGATGACAATGCCTGAGGTGATGAGTTTCACTTTATTTTCGAATATTGTAAATTTCGTGATGACCATCAGAAGTCTATTTCACAAAAATATCTGTCAGTCAAATCAGCGTTCTCATTGTGTAACTTCATTTTTGGAAGGAAAAAGGATAAACCGAAATTAGCAACATTTATTAAATTTTCTAAAATTCTGTAGTTTTTTTTCTTTCTTTTTTGTTTGTTTTTTGAACACTTGAGTATTCTGCCGTAAGAGAATTTCAAATGAATGTTTTTCTTTTGAACTAAGTTCTTTCTGCTTTGTGTTATCTAATAATCCTGTTGGATTTTCATTTCTTTGCTGCTATCCTTCATGCCCCAATTGGGGTTAAAGGACCTATCAAATAATAAGACATGAAATGTTCTAACATTCTAACGTTCACGACGTGTACGTGTGCGTACGTGTGTGCGTGAGTGCCCAGATGCGTGTGTATTTTCATGTGTGTTTGTACGCCTAAAAAACCATCCACTCATAAATGCCAACATATTTGTTTGTTATTTTTGATAAACCATGTCTACAGTGCATTGGTGTATGGGTTGTGTATCGGACTGAGTTTGTAACGCATTACTGTGTTGACATGGCACCCTCTCCCTCCCTCTCCTTCTTTCTTTTTTATTGTGTGTGTGTGTGTGTGTGTGTGTGTGTGTGTGTGTGTGTGTGTGTGTGTGTGTGTGTGTGTGTGTGTGTGTGTGTGTGTGTGTGTGTGTGTGTGTGTGTGTAAAGTGCTACGAACATTCTCTGACGTGGACTGTTTGCGATATGTCAATGGAATTTTGCTATCAATACAATGTTATCATCATCATCATCATCATCATCATCATCATCATCATCATCATCATCATCATCATCATCATCATCAGCGTCATCACCATCATCATCATCGTCATAATAAATCTGCGTGTAAATCCTGGCAAAGTGCATATACTACTGCCTGTCTCTACATCCTGAAAACCCATCTGTCTGTGAAACAAACAACTGTATCTCTGTCAGTGATTAGGTTCTATGCATGTAAATGTATATAGCTATAGAAGTTTCATCATCATCATCATCATCATCATCATCATCATCATCATCATCATCATCATCATCATCATCATCATCATCATCTCTCTTCTTCTTCTTCTTCATCTTTTTCTTCTTCTTCTTCTTCTACGTCTTTTTTTTTCC
>CM060309.1:40801424-40808924 GCA_030674185.1 Monoplex corrugatus
TTATGGTCTCCACACTGTATACTATATAACAGCTGTTTATGATCATCATCATCATGGCGTTGGCGATCATGGACTTCCATCTGTTTCTATCACTTGTTGCCCCAAGCATCTTCCCCACCCTCCTCGTCTTCAGCCACTCCGCAAGTCCGTCTAGCATTTTCTCCCTGGGTCTACCTGGTGCTCTCTTTCCCTTCAGCTTTCCCGTTGTGACCAGGTGCTCCAAATCCCCTTCCTCATAAAATGGTCTATAAATGTTGCCTGCCTTTTCCTAATCTTCCTTATGAGTGATCTACTTGTGTCTGCCTCTATCAAGACTGTCTCGTTTGTTTTCTTTGCTGTCCATGGAACTCTCAACATTCTTCTTAAAAGCCACATCTCGGCTGCCTCAATCTTGTTCTGGCTTTGCTTGTTGATTGTCCATGCCTCACATCCGTACAACAGTATTGGTTCTATATAACATTCAAGGACTCTCTTCCTGATGTTAATTGATAGGCATTTGTTGGTAAGAATGCTTGTCATCTTCTGGAATGTGTTTTGGCTAGGCCGATTCTGCCGGCTATTTCCGATGTGCATCTGCCGTCTGATGAAATGACCGTTCCCAGGTATTTGAACTTATTAACCTGTGTCAAGGTTGTGCCATTTGCTGTTATTTTGCAGGAGGGGATTTCATGTTTTTATTGCTGATCACCATGACTTCAGTCTTCCTGCCGTTTAGTTCCAGCCCCTTACCTTTGCTTTCTATTTCTAATATATCCATAAGGTTTTGTAGGTCCCTTTTATTTTCTGCAATTAGCACAGTGTCATCTGCGTATCGAATGTTGTATATCATTTTTCCCTCTAACCTTTAATCCAGGGTCTTCTTCTAGGTTTCTTATGATGTTTTCGCTGTAAAGTGAAAACAGATCTGGTGACAAAACACAACCCTGTCTGACTCCTCTTTTGATGTTTTGGAAAGAGCTTATATTGTTTTCTATTCTCATTGCAGCTGTTTGTTCCCAGTACATATTCCTGATTATTCGTAGATCTTTTCCATAAACATTGAGTCTCTCCAGTTGGTTGATCAATTCTTCATGTCTTACCCGTCGAAAGCCTTGGTATAGTCGACAAAGCATAAATACAAATCCTTATTCGTCTCATTTGACCTCTCTATGATAGTTCTTAGGATGTATATGGAATTAATAGTTCCTTTCCCTTCCACAAATCCATAGTGTTCTTGTGTTGTTTCTCTTTTAATTTTATTCCTTGTCCTGATTATTCTTAACAGGAATTTTTGTTACATGACTCATCAAACTGATTGTGCGAGGGAGTTCGCATTCTATAGCCCCTGTCTTCTTTGGAATGCACTGAAAATTGATTTTGACATATCTTTGGGGATTTTTCCAGTGTCGTAAATTTCATTTAGGAGGACTGTTATTTTTCTGTTTATGATATCTGTCATTAATTCTATCTAGACTGGAGTTGTTCGTTGTTGCTGTTGTTGTTGTTGTTTTTGTTTCAAGCCGAGCCGAATGCGTAGAGCCATATCAGGGCTATAACACTTTCAAAACATACACCATACTTCAAAACAAAACAAAAACCCAACAACAACAAAACAAACAACAACAACAAAAAAGAAAAAGAAAATTAAATACATATATCAATGCGTTTGCACACACAATCTAAGAATTTGTCCCTGACGTTGACCACTCCGTCCACTTTATCACACTGGGGATTTTAAAAACATACCTGAATACAAATTTAAACTTAACTAAGGCCACTAAAACGTACATAAAAACGGGCCTAAATTACCTAGAATTGCTTCCGCATATCTCATTTACCTAGAGCCGAAAACACACTTAACACATTACCCAATTATCAGTCCTAAGAGACAGTTTGTAAGAGTTTATCGAACACATACAGGTGAATGGACCAGCGAGGCAGGAATGTTTAGGAAGAAATGACAGAAAGCATAGGAGCAAGGCAGTAACAAAGAAAGTGACAGAAAAGAGGAAATTTCTAGCACAGAATTCCAGAAGGTGGAGATACTTTGTATACTGAAAGAGCCCCCGGCATCCCCACGAGAGGGGATCGAAACTCACCCAACTGCTGACCCAACACAGTGTGAGCACTCAGTCAATGCATGGTCTTCGCGAAATACATTTTTTTTAGCGAAGGCCACGGTCACATCCACGTCAACCCCTGGACCAAACAACCCTCTACTAGTGACCATCCGCCAGAACGGGCTCCCTATACCTACCACACGGCTCAATGGTGGCATGTACTGAGAGAAACTGACATAGAAACATATGTGGAGTTAGCAAAAAAAAAAAAAAAAAAAAAAAAAAAAAAAAAATGTATACGCATATTTCATATTCCAAGTCACAACTTTGCCATGGGAACCTTTTTTTTTCCTGTAATAAGACGAACGGTAATCGAAAGGCTGCAAGAGCATGCCGCACATAAAACCCTAAACAACTGTTTTCACAGTGTTTTTTTTTTAGGTAAAGGTTGTCATATAACTTGAACTATATGGACTGAAATGATAGATACCTCATTTTTAAGGGGCGTTGTAAAGGTGGTGTTCGTGTACCATTTTTTTAGGGGCTTCAAAACAAGTGTGACTGCCCGCGTTCAAGCAAACAGGAACCAGAAAAAACAAACAAACAAACAAAAACCGCGTATTTAATACAAGACATGGCAGGCACAAATTGTCGGCCAACTGGCCTTTGTCAAGCGTAAGAGAACAAACAAACACCAGATACAAAAATTCCGAACTCACACCGGACGGAGCAGCAGGGAAGTTTCAGGTTTTTTTCTCCTAATTTTTGTGTGTGGTGTTTGTTTGTTTGTTTGTGATCTTACGCTTGACAAAGGCCAGTTGGCCGAAAATTTGCGCCTGTCTTGTCTTATCGTATTAATTAAATACACATTCTTATTCTTTTTTCGTGGATTTTTTTCTGTTTCCATTTTTTAGGGGCGTTATAAAGGTGGTGTTCATTTACTCTTCCTCGGTGCTAGTTATAAAAGTTATACAGTATTTGGTGTTACGCATGCGACATTGCCTGTGCAACTGAAGGTGTCAGCATCAGTGAGCTACAAGCCAGCCTATTAGCAAGTGGCCGGCTCTGTGCTGTGATGAAACAAACATGCCAGGAAAGGTAGCAGCCAGGAAGCCACTTGGGGCGGGCGGAAAAGACTCCTCATCATCTTCTTCTTTTGCTTATTATTATTATTATTACTTGATTCATTCTTCCTTTCAACTAGAAAGAACACTTGATTCACATCGACCTCTGGTCTGGTGACTGTCTGTCAGTCTGTCTGATTATCTCTCTGCCTCTCCCTAAAAAAAAACTAACAACAAAAAACAAAACAAAACAAAACAAACAAAACAAAACAACTAATCAAGTTATTGTTATTGTTATTTAAAGCAAACTAATCAAGTGCAACAAACAACCAAAACAAAACAATCCCCAATTTAACGTCAGAAGCAATGTTAGTGCTTGTTCATTACGCGTGGAAGTAAATTAATCATATTTCTATGTCTCTCTCTGTCTGTGTCTGTCTGTGTTTGTCTGTCCGTCTGTCTGTCTGTCTCTCTGTGCCTCTGTCTGTCTCTCTTTTTATCTCTCTCTCTCACTTACTCACTCACTCTCTCTCTCTCTCTCCTCTCCGTCTCTCCCCCTCTTCCCCTCCCATGTTTGTGTCTGTACAGTAGATGTAAATAGATCGGCAACTCAGAGAGCTTCTGACCTATTATAGTTTCATCATCGATGTTTGTTTTGTTGGAGAGTTACACATTGAAATAATGTCAAAACAGACGAAATGGTCTTACTTGGTAAACATTGGTGTATTTATCTAGCGACAGTTTCCTCTTCATCGTATGTTATTGACCAATAAATATGATCTTTTTTCCCACCTCATGTCTCACTCATTTTCTGTTTCAGCCTCGAGCATTTTTTGGGAATGTATTTCTCAGTTCAGAACAATTTGTAGATTGATCGCTTATCATTCGTCACTTTTTTCACATACCTCAGTTGAAACAAGTTGAATGACACATCAGTGTTACTGAGTTCTGTGTGCTCTCCAGCCCCTTGGCCTATTAACCCTTCGATTCCCACACTCTGTCTACCAGCATCCTGCATTGCCAACTATTGCTAGCATAGCAAAAACTTAACCCTTTGACTCCAACACCCTGTCTACCAGCATCCTGCATTGCCAACCATTGCTAGCATAGCAAAAACTTAACCCTTTGATTTCCTCACCTTGTCCACGAGCTTCCTCCAGTAAGCTGGTGGACAGGGTGAGGGAATCAAAGGGATAAGTCTTTTTTTTTTGCAGTTGGTGGATACAACGCGGGAATCAAAGGGTTAAACCACAGAGATCGACAAAGCCAGAGTTGTGTCTCCTTGTCCATGGCTATGGTCTGTCTCCGTCTGTCTATTTGTACTTCTCTTTCTTTCTCTCTCTGTCTCTGTCTCATTCTCTCTCACTTTCTCTCCCTCTCGTTCTCTCTCTCTCTCTTACTCACTCTCTCTCACTTTCTCTCCCTCTCATTCTCTTTCTCTCTCACTCTCTCTCTCTTTCTCTCTTTCTCTCTGTCTCTCTGTCTCTGTCTGAATGTATGTGTATATATCTATACATAACACACACACACACACACACACGCGCGCGCGCACACACACACACACACACACACACAGACAGACAGAGAGAGACAGAGAGAGACAGAGTGAATGTGTGTGAGTGAGTTTCAACTCGAGAAGGGCCAAACACACATGATCCCACATTTTGACCGCTTTATGTATATATTTATGTCAGCACCTGGACCAAACGGAATACCATACCTGCTCTACAAGAAATGCCCAAAAGTGCTCGAGTGGCTCCACAAGATGATTCGATCAGCATGGAGGAACCAGAAGATCAGCGACCAATGGATGAGAGCTGAAGGAGTGTACATTCCGAAGGAGCAGAACTCCAGCAGCATCAACCAGTTCAGGCCAATATCACTTCTGAACGTCGAGGGGAAAATCTTCTTCTCTGTTATGGCAGCAAGATTGACAAAATACCTGACTGAAAACAAGTATCTGGATATGTCAGTCCAAAAGGGAGGCATACCAGGAATGCCTGGATGCTTGGAACATGCCACGTTGATTTGGGATGCCATCCAAAAAGCAAGAGCAGAGAAGAGAGACATTGACGTAGTTTGGCTTGATCTGGCGAATGCATATGGATCAGTTCCATACGATATGATCCAGCTGGCTCTTGAAATGTATCACATCCCAGAAAACATCCGAACAATGCTGAGGAAGTATTTCCAAGGGTTCTCAATGCGGTTCTCTACCAAAGAATACACCACGGACTGGATAGACCTAGAGGTGGGCATTGCAATGGGCTGTGCAATCTCTCCCATACTGTTCGTGTTGGCAATGGAAGTCATCTTGAAAGCTGCAATGAAGAGTTCAGGTCCAGTGAATCTGGGAGATGGATACCAGATGCCTCCTCTGAAAGCTTTCATGGATGACACAACAGTCTTGTCCACGGATGAGGAAGAGACACACCAAATCTTAAAGCAGCTGGATGAGCAGGTGGCCTCTTCAAGAATGAGGTTCAAACCTAAGAAATCCCGAAGTCTCTCACTGCGAAAAGGAAAAGTGGCAGATTCAGTCAAATTCATGGTAGCCAACCAAGCCATCCCCACTGTCACAGAAGAGCCAGTAAAAAGTCTCGGAAGATGGTATGATGACTCCCTGAAAGACACACAAAGGGGATGTGAAACCAAGCAAACAGCAGAAGAAGGCCTGAAGAAAATAGATAACTGCGGACTGCCAGGCAAATACAAAGTCTGGTGTCTACAGTTCATGCTGATACCAAAGCTGTTGTGGCCACTGCTAATCTATGACATTTGCACCAGCACAGTGGAAGCAATGGAAGCCAAAATAAACAACTACACAAGAAAATGGCTCGGTGTCCCACCTGGTCTCACTGATGTTGCATTCTACTGTCGTCAAGCAATGCTGAAGCTACCTCTCAAATCCATAGTGAAGGAATACAAAGTTGGAAAAGCAAGACTGTTGAGCATGCTGCAGGAATCGGAAGACAATATCGTGAGATCAGTTCAGCCAAAGCTGAGAACTGGCAGAAAATGGAAAGTCCAAGAGGCTGTAAACAATGCCAAGAGAAACCTCAGCATCAAAGAAATAATTGGACACACGCAAACCAACAGACTGGGAGCAACAAAAATGCAGTGGTGGTCCAAAGCCAAAAGGAAGGAAAAAAGAGACATGATCATACAAGAGTTGAAGAAAGAAGAAGATGTCAAAAGAGTGCAGAAGGCAGTCCAGCAAGGTCAACAGGGGCAATGGACAACATGGGACAGTGCACTCCAAAGAAGTCTCAGCTGGAACGATATGTGGCACATGGCTCCTCTAAGGATAAGCTTCCTCCTCAGATCTGTATATGACCTGCTCCCCTCGAATGCACACTTAGTGAAATGGGGAAATCAGATGACCCAGCATGTCCGCTCTGTCAGAAGAAACAAACAGTGGAACATGTCCTAAGCTCTTGCAAAGTAGCGCTAGCCCAAGGAAGGTATACATGGAGGCACAACCAAGTTCTGAAAGTGATCACAGACGTGGTTAGCGAAAAAACCATGACCCCAAACGCACCAATTGCAATGACAACGTTCTACAAAGCAGGAGGGAAACAGGTCTGGCCCGAAATTGCTACGACAACCAGCACATTGCCAAAGGGTCTTCTGGATGGAGCAGTCGACTGGGAGTGTACAGCAGACCTCCCAGAGTGGAGAAAGTACCCAGATGTCATCAGCAAGACAGGCATGAGACCAGACATCGCTCTCCACTCTGACTCCTCGAAACAAGTGATTCTGATAGAACTCACTGTGCCATACGAAAGCAGAATGGAAGAAGCACATATCTACAAGACCGAAAAATACGCCGGTCTTGCCAGCACCCTGAAGAAAGCAGGTCTGCGGGTCAAAATCTTCGCCATAGAGGTCGGGGCAAGAGGGTTTGTGGGCACCTCCGCTTATGATCTCATGAAACAACTCGCCATTTCTGGGAAGAAGAGGACTAGAGCCCTTAAAGCGATGGCAGAGGCAGCAGAAAGGAGCTCAAGCTGGATCTGGGCAAGGAGGAACCAAAGTGAACTTCATAAGGATTAAATTCCCTACAGATGATGTGTGCCCCGTTAGCACATTGGTAAAACCGCGTACCGCAGTTCTGAAGCGCAGAATCGCCCAGGTTCGCTCCCCGGCGTGGGGGAAAAAAAAATAGACAACAGCAGAAGGGCATCCAGGAGTCATGACCTGGATGTGGCCCGGCCCCCCGAGAGTGTAAGGAGTTCAGGGCCGAAACACTTGTCTAAAGGGGGTTACTTCTCTGAAGACCTTCTGTTGTCTAGCTCTCCGTAGAGTTTCTTTCTACCTATGTATATGTATATATATGTAATATATATATATATATATATATATATATATATATATATATATATATATGAAGGCTT
>CM060309.1:40816424-40833924 GCA_030674185.1 Monoplex corrugatus
GAGAGGAAGTTTGTTCCAGGAGAGTGGACCAGAAACAGAGAAGGCTCGTGGACCATAGGTATTGAGCTTAGTGCGTGGAAAGCGAAAAGTCAGAGGATCGGAGGCAGAGCGGAGGGTACGTGAGGGAACATAGATCTCAAGTAGGCTTGACAGGTAATCGGGGGCTGCGTTATTGAGGCTTTTGTAGCACATGGTGTCTAGTTTGTATTGTATGCGCTTTGATACAGGGAGCCAGTGAAGTTGTGCCAGGAGAGGAGATATGTGGTCAGCTTTTTACTTTTTGAGTACAAGGCGTACAGCATTGTTTTGAATGCGCTGTAGGATGTGAATGGTGGAGGCAGGAAGACCAGACAGGAGTGAATTGCAATAGTCAATGCGAGACATTATGAAGGAGAGAACGAGTTTTGCAGTTGTTTCGACAGAGAGATACTTCCTGATCAGGCTTATACGATGGAGATGATAGTAGCAAGATCTGGCAGTTTGAGAAACAAAGTTGTTCATGGACAGGGTAGAGTCAATGCAGACACCAAGGTTTTTAGCTGAATCAGAAATTGGGACTGATGTGTTACATAATGGGAGAGAAAGAGGAGGCAGCTGAGAAAGTTTCTGACGGGTGCCAATGAGGATAGCTTCTGTCTTGTCGTCATTAAGCTGAAGTCTATTGTGTGTCATCCAGTTCTTAATGTCGGAGTAACACTCAGTGGTGCGAGTCAACAGGCGTTGTATATTATCAGGTGAGTCACTATCTTGAAGTTGGGTGTCATCAGCATAGAAGTGGTGTTTTATAGAGTGGGAGTTGACGATGGTGGACAGGGGGGAGGTATAAAGAGTGAAAAGAACAGGGCCAAGGACAGATCCTTGTGGAACACCACAGGTCAGGTATGCAGGTTGAGAGTAAGTGCCATTGATGAGAACAGTTTGTTTTCTGTTTGATAAATACGAAGTGAAAAAGGAGAGAGCAATGTCAGAGATACCAAAAGTATGATGAAGTCTAGAAAGGAGAATACCATGGTCAATGGTATCGAAGGCTGCAGACAGATCAAGGAGTGTGAGGAGAGAGACTTTGCCAGTATCAGTTGCAAGGAGGAGATTGTTGAGAATGTGTAGTAGGGCAGTTTCAGTGCTATGGCACTGGCGGTAGGCTGACTGGAAAGGATTGAGGAGATTGTTGGCAGACAGGTGAGAGTTCAGCTGGTTGAGGACGACCTTTTCAAGGAGTTTCGACAAGAAAGAGAGATTAGAGATAGGCCGATAATTTTTCAGTTCATTTGGGTCTAAATTGTGTTTCTTGAGGAGAGGGTGAACAATAGCAGACTTGAAAGAATCTGGGACAGTTCCAGTTTGAAAAGAAGTGTTGATGATGTCAGTGATGAATGGGAGGAGAGTAGGGAGACAATCGGAGTAGAGAGAACCTGGAAGAGGATCCAGTTCGCAGGTTTTGAACGACATGGATCTGATTGTGTTGAAAATTTCTTCTTGTGAGACTGGGGTAAAAGTAGTAAGAGGTGTGCCAGAGAAGGAAGGGTCAGGTGGGCATGGTTGACAGGGTGTCCTGTCAAGCCTGTCACGAAGAGTTTGTATTTTGGTGGTGAAATACTTAGAGAATACAGATGGGAGTTCTTCATTTGTATGTTTTGTTGGGAGAGGTAAGTCTTTTCGTGTGCCAAGGAGATGATTCATGGTTGTAAAGAGTTCTTTTGAAGAAGAGGCATTCAGGATTTTGGTTTGGAAATAGCTTGTTTTTGCTGATGCAATGAGGGTGGATACTTTTGTTTTAGAGGCTTGGAAAAGTTGCCTGTATACAGTGAGTTTGGATTTGCGCCAGCGGCGCTCTGCTCTGCGGCGGGCACGTTTTGCACAGGCAATCTCATGAGTGAGCCAGGGGGTAGGGGGGCGGTCAGGTAAAAGACGGGTTGTGGCTGGAGCATGAGTGTCCAGAAGATGGTGGAGAGTAGTATAGAATTCATCGGCAAGGTTATGTAACTTTTCAGAAAGGAGACGGGAGGCATCAGATGAAAATGTGGAGAGGTCGATAGATTTGAGATTGCGTCGAGTCACTGTGCGCGTGGTACGGGAAGGAGGAGAAATGTCAAGAGAACAGACTTCAGACTTCAGACTTCAGAATTTTATTCAAGAAAGGCCATAGCCCCTACTGAAGGGGTGCTTATAAACATAATGAGATAATCAGATATTATATCATATAGGATTAACAATCAACAACAAAATATATTGTGTATTACGATAAAGCAATTTCCCTGATTTTAACTGCTTTAAGCAGGAACAAACCAAAATTCTTAATATAATCAAAACGAGTTGAACACATTAACAAACACAGTTTAAACATATTTGGGCATCTGAAATACTTTTGAGGGATAAACCTTGAGCGGATTTCATCTAAAGCTGGACAACACAGGACAAAATGTATTTCGTCTTCTTCCGCTTGCATACATAAGGGACAGAGCAAATCAGACTCTCTGTGTTGCTTGTATCTCAACTGATGGGTTTTTAAATTTGATAAACCAAGTCTGAATTTTGCTATTATTTTTTTCAAATTAATATCCAGGTCAAGGCTTATGTACGGTTTAACACTGTGAGAATCTATGACAGTTCTATAAAAATCATATCTTCCACTTGTCTGTATATGGTCATTCCAGTTTTGCCATCTACAATCAATAAGTCTTTGTCGAAAATCACGAATAAACTGTCTCTCATCGCCAGCTCCTTGGAAAAACCAAACATTACCAAACCCGTATTCATTCAGACACATACGTATACTAGTTACCCAATTCTTCTTACCTTTACAATCTAAATCAAACAGCATCTTATAGGATTTTTTCGGCAGTCTATTGTCTTCCATGTGCAATAGTTTTAACCAGAATTGAATACATCGTACAACTGAATGAACAAATAATGGGTATCTGTTTGTTTCTCCATATACCAAATCATTAGATGTGCGCTTATCCAGTCCTAAAAATCCTTTCAAAGCAAATAAGTGTACAGCTTCACAATGCACAACTGCCTTATCTAATCCCCAAATTTCTGCTCCATACAGCAAAATTGGCTGTATTTGTGAATCAAATATTTTGACAAGTAAATCAAATGAATTATTATTTAACATATTCAATCTTTTCATCACACATAGCAATGCATTTTTTGCCCTGCTAGCAATATCTTTACAAGCCAGAGTAAAACTCAAACGTGTAGAAAAATAAATTCCCAGGTATTTATATGCATTTACAACAGGCATAATTGTATCATTGTACACCCATCTCTCTCTAGCAGCTAAGTGTCCTCCTTTTCTAAATACGACAACGTTACTTTTGTTCAAATTTACTTTAAGATGCAAAGAAGTTGCTGCCCTGTAAAGAGAAGTTAACTGCCTCTGTAAACCTACAACCGTTTCAGATAACAACAGCACATCATCTGCAAACAAAAGAATAAACAATTCTGATAAATCTTGTGGAAATTTGGCCCCATGACGCCCATTGCTGATAACCTCCAGAGCAAGCTCGTTAATAAACATAGAAAATAACACAGGGCTACAAACATCTCCTTGTTTAACTCCAGTTGTACACTTAATATAATCTGTAAAATGAAGCCCACAGCGGATTCGACAATTAACTTTTTGATACATTGCCTTTATACATTGAAACAATTTACCATTTACACCGTTCTTCAACAAAATTGGCCAAAGTAAATTTCTATCAATAGAATCAAATGCTTTTTCAAAATCAATAAAAGCAACATACAGTTTTCTATTACAAGAAAACTGTTTCTGAATAAATGAGAGGAGAGTAAACATATGATCTATTGTAGAATATCCCTTCTTAAAGCCAGCTTGGTGATCTCCTGTAATATCATTAATTGTAACCCATTCCTGTAACCTCTTATTGATAATGGTGCTATATAATTTACTGCTTATATTACAGAGAGAAATTCCTCTGTAATTATTTGGATTACTGGCGTCCCCTTTCTTAAATAATGGTAAAATTATTGATTCCGACCAACTTTCTGGAAATATGCCATCATCAAAAAGTTTATTGAATAGTTTCAGGAAAAACTGAATTGTATCTTCTGTTCCATTTTTAAAGAATTCACCAATAATAAGATCAGGACCTGCAGCTTTATCATTCTTTAGTTTACGCATGGCGGACACAACTTCATCCACTGAAATAGGACGATTAAGATGGTCATCTGTTTCCTCATTGACTTGCATAGTATACTCAACCTCTTGCACAACATCTTTATCTAACAGAGAACGAAAATGTTCAAACCACGTGTTAACAGTAATGCAACGTTTTGAGTGACTTCTTTTAAATGATGCCTTTTTAACGGATTTCCAAAATGCCTGTTGGTCATTCAATGTGGACACCAAGCTGTTCAATAATGCTAGATTAAAGAATCTTCTCTTTCTTTTCAGAAGATTTTTATATTCTCTTCTAGCAATAGTATACATACATCTGACCTCATCGCTTAAAGTTTTTCTAAATCTTTTTAACAATCTTCGGACATTCCGTTTGGCTGTTAAACATTCAAAGTCGAACCAATCACTATTTGTGTTTGTCTTGTTACTATGCAAATATCTTTTCATATTTTCAGCATTATCTTTAATACAGTCATTGAACACGTTCAAAGCATCATCTACATCTACATCAATCAAATTCATAGCAGATTGAAATTTCAAACGCGTCTCCTCTTTCTGTAAATTTGATCTATAAACATGACCATTTTCATCACTCCACACAAATTTTTCAGTCACTGTGTCACTGTCACAAACATCCGTTCCAAATGTATTTTCATTTGGGAAAGTAATATGTAACTGAACAGGAAAATGGTCCGAATCAATGCGATCAGATATATATAAGGTACAATCATTACAAACAGAAGAAAAAAGATCTTTAGAAATAAGAAAATAATCGTTCACGCTGCACCCATTCTCAGATATGTAAGTATAGCGACCCTGATGGTCGCCATTACAAACTCCATTCAAAATATACAAACCAAATGCAGCACACAAATTCAACAACATTTTACCGTAATTATTTAAAACTGAATCTTCAGATCTGCGATCTGTACATGACGGTTGACTATTCGTCAACGAGTCAATACCAAAACAGTCGTAAATTTCTGGAGAAAAATTTGACGTTCTGCTGTTCAGATCTCCACAAAGTAATATTTCCGCATCACCTAACGACAGCAAACAATCAACGAGACATTCTTCCAAAACAGAGATTCCGTTATCAATATCGAAATGTGTATAGTAAGGTGAACCTTCTGGCTGAACATAAGCACAAATAAACAAAACATTTTTTGAAGTACCAAACATATGTTTATCGATAACAAATGCACATATATTAGTTTGTTTAATATCAATCCATGTTATGAAAGGAACCAACTGGTTTTTTACCAAACAAACCAATCCCCCAGATCGTCTCCCTTGGGTCGAAAGCTTTACCGCTGGTTTGCAAAATACAGTATAGCCAACAAAAACATCTGTGTGACACTTTTCCAAAAATGTTTCTCCAAAGCATATGAAATCAAACTCACACACATACGAAACAAAATCTTTTTCAGTAACTTTGGAAAATAAACCGTTAACGTTCCATGAGAGAAAAGAGATCGTTTTACTCAAGCACGGGTACACATCTGAGTCCTTATTATGCACATGGTTATTATCATACATATGAAAACTTTCATTTACTTTCGATTCTGATTCTACATCCGACTTATATCTGTCGCGTACATCATTCAAAGAACACGTCTGCCAACCATGAAGGTCGGGAGTAACGCTTTCAATCAACTCTTCTCCACGTGAATTAAGCCCTTCACATGAGAGACAGTCGCCAATAGGCCTATGTCCGTCGTGCGTGGAGATGTGCACCGGTGTTAGTTTTTGTTCGTTCCCTTTGGAAAAGGACGCATACATTTTATCATGAACGGGCCGGCCAATGACCTATCTTAGTTCCACTAATTGTTCTGTGGCATTAAGCCCGAACTTTTTCCCGTCGATAACGAGATGGTCAAAAACCATTGCCACTCTCTTTCCCTCAGACCTGGCCTTTTTCAAATGTGGGGTCAATTTGCGCCTTAATTCACGCACCTTGCTGGAGAAATCTTCTCCGACAAAAATCTGACTCCCCTTCAACTTCATTTTGGCTTTAAGGATACGGATCTTGTCCTTATAAAAGGTGCATCGTGCAATGATAGGAGAGTCACGTTTTGCACTTAACCTGTGAACTCTATCAAAAGCCACCTCCCCTTCCACACCCATCTTTTCTGAAACAAGATCTTGCACTAATTTTTCACAGTCTTCATTTGTCTCCTTATCCTTTCGTTCCATGCCATAAAAAATGACATTCTGTCGTTTTGAACGTCCTTCCAAATCATCAGACTTTCTCTCAAGATTGTTTACTTTGTCCATGAGCTCCGAGTTAGCTTTTTCAAGTTCTGCATTCTTGTTACGCAAGTCTTGTGTCTCTTCTCTAAGTTTTTTAACTTCCTCCTGTAATGAATTAAATTTGTCATTCAGGGCTTTCATCTCGTCTTTTACATCATCTAACTTACAGTCCATGGTCTTATCATGTTTTTGCATTTCTTGGAGCATGGCGATGACGTCGGCGGTCGTTGGTTCCCTGTTGGGAGAAGATGCATGTGTCCCAAAAGTAGAAGATGCAGAGGCAGCAGGACTTGCGCTGGAACTCAGTAGTGTCTGCCTTGTGCTGCCTGTCTTGCCAGCAGATCGTGGTCCGGGGTTCATCTCGATGTCTCCACAGCGTTGCAATAAATGTCCGTAGTAAAAAAAGGTGAGGATCAACCCTACCACAACACCGGCTTGCACATTGCACATTTTCAATGTCCGTACAAACAGAGCATTTCTCTTCAAAACTCTTCGATGCATAAAAGCAATGTACACGGACTGAAAAGTACCACAAACGGAGCGGAAGCACAACGCCACCTCTGGCATGCTGCAGCCTACCTGGAATTTTTGCACAAGTAAGGGCTCTGGAACCAGGAGTAAGCGTTTTAAGTCAGACGGCTCGTCACACGTTGTCAACACTTCAATGCCGGAAGTAGCCCCCGAGAGAGCTCAAGAGAACAGAGAATTGCAGAGTGGTCAGATGGAAGGGCTGAAGTTAGACGGGTAGAAAGAACTAAGCAGTTGTTAGTAGCTGAATTGTGGTGATCACGAGAAATGATCCAGTCAAGAATGTGACCTTTTTGATGGGTTGGTTCAGAAATGTGTTGAGTCATATTGTGATTGGACAGAGAGTTGATGATATGTCTTGTGTCATAACGGTGAGTGTTGTCATAGTGGACATTGATGTCACCTAGAATGATGAGATTTCCAGGTAAGAGGCAGTAGTGGCCAAGCAGTTGGTCAAAGTCAGAGAGAAACGTGGATGTGGTGAGTTTGTTGGCAGAGCTAGGTGGAGGTCGATAGACACAGGAGAAGGTGATGGGGTGAGGGGTGGATTGGAAGGATACTTCAACGTGCTCGAAAGAAGGATGGGAGAAAGGCAGAGACTGCGAGAAAGATAGGCAGGAATGGAGTGAGTCGTTGTAGAGGATGGCGATACCGCCACCTCGAGATGAGCGATGGAAAGAAGCAAGCCTGTAACCACTCGGAGTGAGGCTAGCATGTATAGGTTAGCATGTAATGGCCACAGAAGCTGGCACAGTTTTTTGTTGTTGTTGTTTTTGTTGTTGTTACGATGCGATGACGATGGTAACGATGGAGGATGATAATCATGATGCTGTGGAGTTCCATCTAGGATTGAGACTTGCGTGACAGGGCTGTACTCTACGCTTATTATCATAAATATATCCTGGCGTCAACCAGGCCCGAGAGATACAGACACCTGCAGTGCTAGTCAGAAGATTAGAGCAACACCCTCAATGACGCATCCGTGAAGTGGATGAGACTCGACTGTGTGATCCCAGTTTTCCCAGAGAGCCCATAGCACACCCATCTCTGGGTCGGAGCAGGTTAGAGCCGAAAAACCCCACAATGACATAGTTTTGAAGGGTCTGATGGGGGTTCAAACCCACAACCTTCCAGTCGGTAGTCCGTTGCGTTAACCACTACACCACGGCGACTGGTTCAGTATGGTAGATTTGGAGGGGTGTCCGAAAACGGAAATAAGTGGTGCGGGGGCAGTGATAAAGAGGCAGTGCAGAAAGTGGGACGGCAGACTATAAATAAATAAACAAATAAATAAGATAATAACGATGATAATTAGCTCCCCCACACACACAATAATAATGGCTGTAATCACTTAGTCGCGGAGCCACAGTAAGTAAGCGTGCCCCTGTGTTTGTTTGCGTGTTTCTTAATCACACTTTAGTAGTCATTATGCAAAGTTAACACTGAATGTGGGCATAATGGCACAATTTGCCTGATTTCAGCGATAGTGAGAATGTCAGTGATGTTTCGCCATACTGTATAGTATGATTTTCATGCTATAGTCTGTTCAGTTATTATATGTTACTGCACCAGAAGACCGAAAGGATTTATTTCAGTATTTCAGTGTATTCTTGATGACGCATTGCGTAAAAAATTTGATAGTTACAAGAAAAGGAAAAAGAAGGATGATAATGATGATCATGATGATGATATGAAGGATGATGATAAGGTTGATGATGATCATGATCATCATCAAGATCATCATCCTCATCATCATAACAATAATGACAATGATAACGATGATGGTGATGATGATGATAATGGTTAATGATAGGTTTGATGACGATGATGATGATTTATGGTGATGGCGACCATGTTGATGGTGATAATGCTGATTATGATGAGGAAGAGGAGATGATACGAAGAATAATCTACATAAAATATAGATTATAAATCCTTTACATATCAGCAACAACAACAACAACAACAACAACAACAACAACAACAACAATAACAACAACAATAACAAAAACAAAAACAACAACAACAGCAACAACAACAACAACAGAGAAACGCATTAAAAAATCAGTGCAGTTTGTAGAGAAAATTCTGACGCACAAATAAAACAATACATTCCTCATGCAATGCAGTGCAATGCAGTGCAATGCAATGCAATGCAAATTTGAATCCCTGGAAACGGCAGGTCAGGTCACCCACCGAGGTGATAGTCCCATATCGTCATCAGTGAACCATTGCCAGAAAGAAGCAAAACGACCTCTAAATGAATGTAGTCTGTTGACAATATCAGGAATACTGTCCGGTCATTCTGCATTTTCTTTGCGATGTAAAACATAGCCTCTGGAGGAGTTTGTATGACCGCTGAAAAACATCGTACTCAGATTTTGCGATAATAATTATGTGACCCGCTCTGACTAAAGGTACAATAAGTCGGGCGAGGCCTTCTGCTGCTGTGGGCTGAAAACTCCGAACAGGGACAATTTTGTCAATGTTGAGTTTTCTGCATTTTCGTGCTCTATAACCACTTTTACACCATGTCCTAACACAATAAAGTCAAATTTAATCGATAAGTATCATTTTTTGTGTTTTAATGTGTGGTAAGTTCTACTATCTGACCGCTGAAAGCTGCCCGATCGCCCCATTTTGGTAATTAAAGTACGCTTTTCTTAAATTTGTATTTCTTTTTGTTGTTTTGGATGGATAGACAATTAAGTAAACAAGGGAAGTATGGAATTTCAGCTGATTTGGTGGACGTCTCCACCGTCTTTGGCACAACCTGCCTCCTGCCCGACGCCACTTTTCGTCTCCTGCTTCTTCTTCGTCTCCTCCACTGCCCCTGCCCTCGACCTCGCTGCTGCAATCTTCGTCTCGGTTAGTACAGCCTTCACCTTGTCCCGCTAGTGCCGCCTTCACCTTCTGTCCCGCCAGTGCCGCCTTCACCTTCTGTCCCGTCGGTGCTGCCTTCGTCGCCACCCCGGCCACCACCATATGACTGTGATAAACTAAAATTATGCCTTTTTAATGCTCAGTCAACATGCAAGGATGGCAAAGCCGAAGTCATTGCCGATTTTATCGCAGATGAACGTGTTGACATTGCTTTTATCACAGAGACATGGCTTAACCCCCTTGGTCACGAACCTATGCATGCTAGCCTCACTCCGAGTGGTTACAGGCTTGCTTCTTTCCATCGCTCATCCCGAGGTGGCGGTATCGCCATCCTCTACAACGACTCACTCCATTCCTGCCTATCTTTCTCGCAGTCTCTGCCTTTCTCCCATCCTTCTTTCGAGCACGTTGAAGTATCCTTCCAATCCAACCCTCACCCCATCACCTTCTCCTGTGTCTATCGACCCCCACCTAGCTCTGCCAACAAACTCACCACATCCACGTTTCTCTCTGACTTTGACCAATTGCTTGACCACTACTGCCTCTTACCTGGAAATCTCATCATTCTAGGTGACATCAATGTCCACTATGACAACACTCACCGTTATGACACAAGACATATCATCAACTCTCTGTCCAATCACAATATGACTCAACACATTTATGAACCAACCCATCAAAAAGGTTACATTCTTGACTGGATCATTTCTCGTGATCACCACAATTCCGCTACTGACAACTGCTTAGTTCTTTCTACCCGTCTAACTTCAGCCCTTCCATCTGACCACTCTGCAATTCTCTGTTCTCTCGACATTTCTCCTCCTTCTCGTACCATGCGAACAGTGACTCGACGCAATCTCAAATCTATCGACCTCTCCACATTTTCATCTGATGCCTCCCGTCTCCTTTCTGAAAAGTTACATAACCTTGCCGATGAATTCTATACTACTCTCCATCATCTTCTGGACACTCATGCTCCAGCCACAACCTGTCTTTTACCTGACCGCCCCCCTACCCCCTGGCTCACTCATGAGATTGCCTGTGCAAAACGTGCCCGCCGCAGAGCAGAGCGCCGCTGGCGCAAATCCAAACTCACTGTACACAGGCAACTTTTCCAAGCCTCTAAAACAAAAGTATCCACCCTCATTGCATCAGCAAAAACAAGCTATTTCCAAACCAAAATCCTGAATGCCTCTTCTTCAAAAGAACTCTTTACAACCATGAATCATCTCCTTGGCACACGAAAAGATTTACCTCTCCCAACAAAACATACAAATGAAGAACTCCCATCTGTATTCTCCAAGTATTTCACCACCAAAATACAAACTCTTCGTGACAGGCTTGACAGGACACCCTGTCAACCATGCCCACCTGACCCTTCCTTCTCTGGCACACCTCTTACTACTTTTACCCCAGTCTCACAAGAAGAAATTTTCAACACAATCAGATCCATGTCGTTCAAAACCTGCGAACTGGATCCTCTTCCAGGTTCTCTACTCCGACTGTCTCCCTACTCTCCTCCCATTCATCACTGACATCATCAACACTTCTCTTCAAACTGGAACTGTCCCAGATTCTTTCAAGTCTGCTATTGTTCACCCTCTCCTCAAGAAACACAATTTAGACCCAAATGAACTGAAAAATTATCGGCCTATCTCTAATCTCTCTTTCTTGTCGAAACTCCTTGAAAAAGTCGTCCTCAACCAGCTGAACTCTCACCTGTCTGCCAACAATCTCCTCAATCCTTTCCAGTCAGCCTACCGCCAGTGCCATAGCACTGAAACTGCCCTACTACACATTCTCAACAATCTCCTCCTTGCAACTGATACTGGCAAAGTCACACTCCTTGATCTGTCTGCAGCCTTTGACACTATTGATCATGGTATTCTCCTTTCTAGACTTCATCATACTTTTGGCATCTCTGACATTGCTCTGTCCTGGTTCACTTCATACCTATCAAACAGAAAACAAACTGTTCTCATCAATGGCACTTACTCTCAACCTGCATACCTGACCTGTGGTGTTCCACAAGGATCTGTCCTTGGCCCTGTTCTTTTCACTCTTTACACCTCCCCCCTGTCCACCATCATCAACTCCCACTCTATAAAACACCACTTCTATGCTGATGACACCCAACTTCAAGACAGTGACTCACCTGATAATATACAGCGCCTGTTGACTCGCACCACTGAGTGTTACTCGGACATTAAGAACAGGATGACACACAATAAACTTCAGCTTAATGACGACAAGACAGAAGCTATCCTCATTGGCACCCGTCAGAAACTTTCTCAGCTGCCTCCTCTTTCTCTCCCATTATGTAACACATCAGTCCCAATTTCTGATTCAGCTAAAAACCTTGGTGTCTGCATTGACTCTACCCTGTCCATGAACAACTTTGTTTCTCAAACTGCCAGATCTTGCTACTATCATCTCCATCGTATAAGGCTGATCAGGAAGTATCTCTCTGTCGAAACAACTGCAAAACTCGTTCTCTCCTTCATAATGTCTCGCATTGACTATTGCAATTCACTCCTGTCTGGTCTTCCTGCCTCCACCATTCACATCCTACAGCGTATTCAAAACAATGCTGTACGCCTTGTACTCAAAAAGAAAAAAGCTGACCACATATCTCCTCTCCTGGCACAACTTCACTGGCTCCCTGTATCAAAGCGCATACAATACAAACTAGACACCATGTGCTACAAAAGCCTCAATAACGTAGCCCCCGATTACCTGTCAAGCCTACTTGAGATCTATGTTCCCTCACGTACCCTCCGCTCTGCCTCCGATCCTCTGACTTTTCGCTTTCCACGCACTAAGCTCAATACCTATGGTCCACGAGCCTTCTCTGTTTCTGGTCCACTCTCCTGGAACAAACTTCCTCTCTCAGTCCGTCAGCAACCTACTTTTGTCTCCTTCAAGTCCGCTCTCAAAACCCACCTTTTCTCCTCTGCATAAAATCCTAACCTCACTCAACCCCCCCTCCCCCCTCTGCAGCCTGTCTCCGCTCGGAGGGGAATCACATGGTTATAATATATAATTGTATATGCTATGCTCTCTATAATTTTCCATTGCTTTTATTCTTGCTTTTATTGCTTTTATTGCTTTTATTCTTTCTCCCCATTTATAGCCATGCGTGTGTGTGTGTGTGTGTGTGTGTGTGCGTGTGTGTGCGTGCGTGCGTGCGTGCGTGCGTGTGTGTCTGCTTCAGCGCTTAGATTTGATTTTATCAAGATTTTGCGCTATATAAATATTGTAATTATTATTATTATTATTATATTTAATGCTTGTTGCTAAGGAGTTTCTGACCATACCTTTTCAGTTCAGGCCTATTCTCTTCAACACTGTTTTTCTCAAAATGGCTGACTTGACCCCTCTCATCTTTGAAAGCCCATAATTTTTTTGTTTTTGTAGCCTGAAACTCAACTTTAGTACCATTTGAAAGCTGAGATTGTAAACTTTATAGCGATACCATAACAAGAAAATGCCTAAACTGAGACTTACTGTGCCTTTTGTGAGAATGGGTCACATATATGGATCATGAGGGCGTAGGGGGGCTCTGGATGAGGGTAATAACCTATGTTCTCTGGTAGCAGCATCCTACTTATAGGATGGATAGAAACACTGGTCTCCATCCATCCAGCGATTTTCAGTCCTTTTCTCCCACTGGACGAAGCAGCGTGGAAGTTTCAGTCTTTTTCTCCTAATTTTTGTAATCGGTGTTTGTTTGTGATCTTACATTCACGCTTGACAAAGGCCAGTTGGCCGAAAATTTGCGTCTGTCTTGTCTTTATGTATTAAATACGCGTTCTGATTCTGTTTTCGTGTTTTTCTGGTTCGTGTTTGGGTTTTGGATTTCGTAATACTCTGTTCAGTTATGTGTTACTGCACCAGAAGAACGAAGGGGTTTATTTCAGTATTTCAGTGTATTCTTGATGGTGCAGTACGTAAAGAATTTGGTAACTGCATCCTATTTACAGGATGGACAGAAACCCTGGTCTCCATCCATCCAGTGGTACACCGACTCAGCTGATGGACTAAGGGAGAAGAGTGGCAGAATGGTTCAGACGTTCGCCTGCCAATAACTAAACTCGAGGTTCCAGGGTTCGCTCCCCGTAGAGGCCTCGACTTTTCTCCTCAGTTTGACCGGAAAATCGAACTGAACGTCTAGTCCT
Organism: Monoplex corrugatus; assembly: GCA_030674185.1. Classification (NCBI taxonomy): domain Eukaryota; kingdom Metazoa; phylum Mollusca; class Gastropoda; order Littorinimorpha; family Ranellidae; genus Monoplex; species Monoplex corrugatus. The sequence goes on from CM060309.1 coordinate 40,830,411, forward strand.
TCGGAAGGGGACGAAAAACGAGTCGGACACGTGTGCCTTCCGGCTGCGAACGCTGAAGATCCCACGGCAGTTGAAAATCGTGAAGAGTAGGGCATTGCCCAGCTGCCTTGGTATGAAACATTGGAGAGATAGGTTGATTTCCCAGGTCCCATCCCCTGATGACCAATTAGCCTTCTTGTATTTTTCAAGTCTTGGTTAAAAAAAAAAGAAGAAAAAAAAGATGTGAATATGAATATAAATTTGAAGCGAGGGCGAGGGGATGGGCGACGCCCTCGTGGTGCTGGCCCCGGGAAACGTTGAGGTCTCTGCCACCTCACTCCCCTAGGACCCCAGGGTTATGGAACTATGTAGGTAGGACCTCAGGACCAGGCCAGCTCGTGGGTTTATGTGCAGGCTTAAGGCTTGTGCCGTGATCATCCTGGATCTTCTCCATCATATGGCAGAAAGCTGGTGCATAGGATGAGGGAATCAAAGGGTTGATTTTTTTTGCAGGTGATGGATAGAGTGCAGGAGTCAAATGGTGAAACAAATAGATTTTCTCATAGAAACCCTTCAGTTCATATATTCTTCTCAAGATGTCTGAGGTTTGGCTAGAATTAATAACATCGATAGCATGTTCTTTCTTCTTATTTTTCTTCATATTTTGTGTAATGCTGTTTCAAATGCAACGAACGCACATTATTCTCTTGTTTGGCCAACGCAGTGCAAAAAAAATTGGTTCACAGTTTTCGTACTCCATCTTCGATGGGTGGCGAATGTACGCAACAGCCAACAACTGTCTTTTATCACTGCTGATGTGTTGTCTAGGAGTGAGTGTGTTTGTTTGTTTGTTTGTTTATCTGGTTACAACATTTTGCCAGGGACTTCTTTTTTCCCTGTGTATTCTTTTACGGGCGGCTAAGACCATGTTGCATTCAGGGCTTCTATTTCTCGTTTCATCCGAAACGTAGCACCAAGACTATCACTCAAGTTCAGACATGATTCGAAATCTGAACATTGGCCCCTCTCGCTTTCCAAGAGGACACTTTATTCATTGATACCCTTTCCATCTCCTCCGTACTTTTAACTTCCATCTGTTTGTTACGATTTGCTTCTGCCTTCACCAGTATGTCTAACACTGTGTAGATTTTACTATTGTTTTGATGTATAGGTGGAAACTCACTGTCTTCAAAACAAGATATACCTAAAACATTGTGTGTCTTTGGGGACAGAAAATAACTACTAATTATCTTCTTTCTGGCATTCGGATAAAACAGCACACTCCTTTACTTTCTAGGAACACTGTTTCCGATATAAATATTTCAATCAGCGTCGTTACTCTACGAATAATTTTTGTCAGCCTGTCAAAAAAGTCCAATAGCGAAATATTTATAATTTGTTCTAGTTGATGTTGATATTTACATTTAGCATGTTTATCGTTTAAACTGTTAGATATGATAACTTATTTGTGAAAATTTCCCTTCCTTCCTCCTATGGCCTTTCTTTCTATCTACACCCTCGCCATGTCCTCCCCACAGTTTTTTTTGTCTAAAAAATCACTTCACTGAATAACTAATGACTACCATTACTGTTTTGTACAACACCAACAAGCATTAAACAAGATAATTAAGCCAATCTAATAATCTTTTCTCTGAAAGGTTTTTACAGTATATGTAGAGTTCGTACTCCTTAAGGAAACAGTGACCGCGAATACGCTTCAGTTCAAATATGTAGTTTGACATGCATCGAATGAAAAATAGTACATGTAGACTATCACAACAGTGGACACACATTTAAAGCATTGTCAGCAGGTCCTGAGGAAGCGTTGGTCATAAACCCTCCTTGAAACACTCCCCTCCTGATTTTTGATACTTTTTCCGTGCGACCTTGATCTTGACATCTTGTGCTCCAAATATATGCATTTGAAACTTTGCAGCGTTCCACGCATCTAACCAAAACCTGGCAAAACTCCATTTAGAAACAGATTAGAAAATTTTGCTAACACATTGTTTTTATACATACACACACAAACGCGCGCGCGCGCGTGCACACACACACACACACACACACACACACACACACACACACACACACACACACACACACACACACACACACACACATATATATATATATATATGTATATGTATATGTATATATATATATATGTATATGTATATATATATGTATGTATATGTATATATATGTATATATATATGTATATATATATATATGTATCACATTATGATGATCATCATATGATGGTGATACTAATGATATAACGATGTATGAATATATACATATACATACATACATACATAATACATACATACATACATATATACATACATACATGTATATATATATATATATATACAGGAAGATAAACAAAGAAATCAGGTATAGGTGCAATGAAGCTAAGGAAGCTTGGCTGAACACAAAATGCAAAGAGATAGAAGAACGACACAAAATGGATCCTCAGGGTATGTACAGATGAATTGAAGAAATTGTTCACAGGAAAAATACATGCACATCAACTGGTTGCTTAAAATCAAAAGATGGCACGCTTATCATGGCAAAAGACAAGGTATTAGACAGATGGGGAGAGTACATTAAAGACCTTTTTGAGGATGACAGAAACGAAGAACACATTATAAAAAAGAACTTTGAAGGACCACCCATAATGAAAGATGAAGTCAGAGCAGCACTGAAAAAGATGAAACCAGGAAAAGCCCCAGGACCAGACAACATTACTACAGAGATGATTGAAGCCCTGGAGGAATTTGGCATAGAAAAAATAACAGTCCTCCTAAATGAAATTTATGACACAGGAAAAATCCCCAAAGATATGTCAAAAAATCAATTTTCATTGCACTTCCAAAGAAGACAGGGCCTATAGAATGCGAACTCCATCGCACAATCAGTTTGATGAGTCATGTAACAAAAATCCTGTTAAGAATAATCATGATGAGGACAAGGAATAGAATCAAAAGAGAAATAGCAGAAGAACAGTGTGGATTTGTGGAGGGGAAAGAAACTATTAATGCCATATACATCCTAAGAACTATCATAGAAAGGTCAGTTGAGATGAATAATTATTTGTATTTATGCTTTGTTGACTATACCAAGGCTTTCGATCGGGTAAGACATGAAGAATTGATCAACCAACTGGAGAGACTCAATGTCGATGGAAAAGATCTACGAATAATCAGGAATATGTACTGGGAACAAACAGCTGCAATGAGAATAGAAAACAATATAAGCTCTTTTTAAAACATCAAAAGAGGAGTCAGACAGGGTTGTGTTTTGTCACCAGATCTGTTTTCACTATATAGCGAAAACATCTTGAGAAACCTAGAAGAAGACCCTGGATTAAAGGTTGGAGGGAAAATGATAAACAACATTCGGTACGCAGATGACACCGTGCTAATTGCAGAAAATGAAAGGGACCTACAAAACCTTGTGAATATACTAGAAACAGAAAGCAAAGGTAAGGGGTTGGAACTAAACAGCAGGAAGACTGAAGTCATGGTGA
>CM060309.1:40841424-40863924 GCA_030674185.1 Monoplex corrugatus
TCTTGTTTTGAATGAATTAATCCACGCTGTGCATAGTTTTCATGTAGTTTTCATAGCATCTTGTTTTGAATGAATTAATCCACGCTGTGCATAGTTTTCATGTAGTTTTCATAGCATCTTGTTTTGAATGAATTAATCCACGCTGTGCATAGTTTTCATGTAGTTTTCATAGCATCTTGTTTTGAATGAATTAATCCACGCTGTGCATAGTTTTCATGTAGTTTTCATAGCATCTTGTTTTGAATGAATTAATCCACGCTGTACATAGTTTTCATGTAGTTTTTCACGGCATTTTATTCCGTAGGGATAATTTTGATTTGTGCGTGTGGCTTCGCCTTTAGTGAAAGGGAGAAGTTACGCACGACTCACAGCTGTGTGTTGGCTTCAAGCTGACGTTAGCGTTTTTTACAGAAACATCGACCGATTGTCTTCATATAACAATTGTCCTGTTCTTCACTTTTATTCTAACTAACCCTTTGACTCTCGCACCCTCTGTTCACCAACAGCAAAAAACTTAACCCTTTGATTCCATAACCCGATCCTCCAGCTTCCTGCAGGAAGCTGGTGGATCGGGTGAAGGAATCAAAGGGTTAAGTTTTTGCTTTGTTATCATGGTTGACAATGCACGATGCTAGTAAACAGGGTGCGGGAGTCAAAGGGTTAATTAATCGTAGTTAAGTTGATTTCTCGAGTCCTGCATGGTGATGTCTGTGTGGTAGTTTGTGTGACCCTTGAGGGTCACCATCGTCATCACCATTCCCTTTTCCGTGGCCGTTGAGGGGACGAGGGGGATGCTGGTACTGCCAGTCTTCTTCCGTTGGGCCTGTTTTCTGCTGTATGTAACACTGCTGTCATCTCCATATCCGATCCATGCTACAAACCGGACCACGCTGTAAACACAAAACCCGGAAGGCCAACCAGTAGCCGTGGTGTAGTGGTTAACGCAACGGACGACCAACTGGAAGATTGTGGGTTCGACTACTCATCAGTCCCTTCAAAAATCATCGTGGGACTTTTCGGCTCCATCCATCTCCTAACCAGAGTTGGGCGTGATATACGCTCATTGGGAATACTGAGACCACACAGTCGAGTCTCATCTACTTCGCAGATAAGTAATTGAGGGTGTTGCTCAAAATTTCTGACCAGCACCGGAAGTATCTGTATCTCTCGAGCCTGGTGACACCAGGTAATGTTATGATAGTAAGTGAAGAGTACAGCCCCGTCACGCAGTCTAAATCCTAGATGGAAGTCCATAACATCATGATTATCATCCTCATCGACATCATCAACATCGCATTGTAAAAAAAACTCTGCCACCTTCTGTGGCCATTAAGGTGGCGTGGAGTATGGGAGGAGGGGGGGAGGAGGGGGGAGCACAAAGGTAACCTCCTTTAAGTGCGATGATCCTTAAAAAATAAAATCCCCCAAAAAACAACAACCACAACAACAAAACCCGGAGGGAGGGTCCCACCGAAATGTTCCTATAAGAGACGCTCTTTGAAGCAAACGTCTAACAACAAAACAAAATTAAACAAACAAACAAAAACCCAAAAAACAAACAAACGACGAAATCCAGAACATCCGGACGTACTTGCACGACTGAAATTAGATTTAATAAAACATACATTGTCCAAGGCGTGGCCAGACTACATATCTCATAAAAAAAAGGCTGTTTATTCTTTTTTAAAAATCCAACCATAAACAGACTCAAACATTTTGTTAAACAATCTTTATTTTTACTTTCTTGTTATCAGAAAGACCATTCTAATCGATATGACCATTCGTAATGTATCACGTCGGACAACTTGAAAATGGTCTTATTCGGGTAGATCCACAGCCCAGATGCTAGATGGGACGGACAGTTTTTCGCTCAGGCAGAAAGAACATTGACTGGCACCTTCTCACCTTTTCACCTGCACTCGCACCTTTCATTATTGATACCAAATACCTTTTCATCGTCAGGCTACGCCATGTCTGCAAGCAGACCAGACAGGCAGGTAAACAAAACAGCAGGTAAGCTGTCAGAGAGGGGAGAGAGAGAGAGAGAGAGAGAGAGAGAGAGAGAGAGAGAGAGAGAGAGAGAGAGAGAGAGACAGAGAGAGAGACAGAGACACAGACACACAGAGAGACAGAGACAGAGAAAGAGACAGAGAGAAATACAAAGAGAGACAGAGAGAGAGACAGAGAGAGAGACACAGAGAGAGAGACACAGAGAGAGAGAGAGACAGAGAGGTAAACACAGACACACAGAGACTCAAACACATTTACACATAAACACTCACACACACAGAAACACACAAACACACACAGACACAAACACGGAAGACACACACACAGACACACACACACACACACACACACACACACACACACACACACACACACACACACACACCACAGACACACTCACCCACACACACACACACACACACACAGACACACTCACCCACCCACACAAACACACACACAGACATATACACACACAGACACATACACAGACACCACACACCTACACGAACACACGACACACACAGACACACCCACTCACCCACCACCCACAAACACACCCACACACCCACAGACATACCCACACCCACAGACATGCCCACATCCACCCACCCACCCACCCACCCAAACACACACACACACACACACACACACACATACACACACACACACACACACACACACACACACACACACACACACACACACACACACACACACACACACACACACACACACACACACACACACGAACATACACTCAGACGGTAACAAGAATCGGAAGCATCTTTTTCCATACCCACGAGGCCAGAGGCAGAGAAGGTTCATAAAACACAGACTGATGGTGAAACACTTTGCTGCAAGACAGGCATGCCGCCACACTGATGATTGGATCAACAACCGAAGGAAAATCAGTGGTCGGTGAAGGGGTAGAGGAGATGATGGCATTGGGTGGGAACTCAGTCTGAATCTTTCTCTATACCCCCGTCCCTCCTCGGCTGGGAAATCCGTCTGAATCCTTCTGTATCCCCCGTCCCTCCTTGGGTGGAATGTCATTCTGAATTCTTCTTTATCCCTCGTCCCTCTTCAGGTGGGAAGTCAGTCTGAATTCTTTATCCCTCGTCCCTCCTCAGGTGGGAAGTCAGTCTGAATTCTTCTTTATCCCTCGTCCCTCTTCGGGTAGGAAGTCAGTCTGAATTCTTCTTTATCCCTCGTCCCTCCTTGGGTGGGAAGTCAGTCTGAATTCTTCTTTATCCCTCGTCCCTCTTCGGGTGGGAAGTCAGTCTGAATTCTTCTTTATCCCTCGTCCCTCCTCAGGTGGGAAGTCAGTCTGAATTCTTCTTTATCCCTCGTCCCTCTTCGGGTAGGAAGTCAGTCTGAATTCTTCTTTATCCCTCGTCCCTCCTTGGGTGGGAAGTTGAAGTCTGAATCCTTCTCTATCTCTCCGTCCCTCCTTGTGGGAAGTTCAAGTCTGAATCCTTCTCTGTCTCCCTGTCCCTCTTCGGGTGGGAAGTCAGTCTGAATTCTTCTTTATCCTTCGTCAATCCTCGGGTGGGAATTTCAAGTCTGAATCCTTCTCTATCTCCCCGTCCCTCTTCGGGTGGAAAGTTCAAGTCTGAATCCCTCTTTATCCCTCGTCCCTCCTTGGGTGGGAAGTTCAAGTCTGAATCCTTCTTTATACCTCGTCCCTCCTTGGGTGGGAAGTTCAAGTCTGAATCCTTCTTTATCCCTCGTCCCTCCTTGGGTGGGAAGTTCAAGTCTGAATCCTTCTTTATCCCTCGTCACTCCTTGGGTGGAAAGTCAGTCTGAAGTCTTCTTTATCCCTCGTTCCTCCTCGGGTGGGAAATCCGTCTGAATCCTTCTGTATCCCCCGTCCCTCCTCGGGTGGGAAATCAGTCTGAATCCTTCTCTGTCTCCCCGTCCCTCCTCGGGTGGGAAATCGGTCTGAATCCTTCTCTATCTCCCTGTCCCTCTTCGGGTGGGAAGTCATTCTGAATTCTTCTTTATCCTTCGTCCCTCCTCGGGTGGGAATTTCAAGTCTGAATCCTTCTCTATCTCCCCGTCCCTCTTCGGGTGGGAAGTCATTCTGAATTCTCCTTTATCCTTCGTCAATCCTCGGGTGGGAATTTCAAGTCTGAATCCTTCTCTATCTCCCTGTCCCTCCGCGGGTGGGATGTCAGTCTGAATCCTTCTCTACCTCCCTGTCCCTCCCGCCGCTTCCACCCCCACCCCTACCCCCAACGCCTGCCTGGACGTTGTGTTGTTGTTGTGGTGGTAGTGTTGGTTGTAGTGATGGTTCACTGTTGTTAATACAGTTGTTATTGTTCGATAGAGAGAATCAATTTATAAAAAATGGGGAAAATGAGACGAGGAGAACAATAGGCGGTAAGGAAGTAGCAGAAAGTATACATAAAGAATGAATTTCACACGCTCGCACGCACGCTCTCGCTCTCTCTTTCTCTCTCTCTCTCTCGCTCACACACACACACACACACACACACACACACACACACACACACACACACACACACACCACACACACACACACACACACACACATACACATACACACACACACATTCATATCCACACACACACAGAGGCACACACACACACACTAAACACACACACACACTAACACACACACACACCAGCCAATGTCCATTTTCAAATAGCCTAATACCGAATAATACTTCAACAAATCAAAGCCCACTTCCCTGGCGTTGGAATTCGACCAAAATACGAAGTACCAAAGTCGGTTGTGGACTGTAGCGAGCTTGGATGGGACACAGAAAAGGAGAAGGTTAGAGAGGAAAGAGGTAAAATGGACAGATTTTCCGGCATAAAGATAGTTGTTTAATTACTCCTACAACTGATTAACCCTTTCAATCCCTCATCCTATCCACTAGCTTCCTGCGGGAAAATAGCGGATGGGCCGAGATGGTGAAAGGGTAATAACCAAATGTCCAGTCAAGCAAGGGATTCTTCTTTTGTCATAGTTTAGATCATATACACCAGAGATTAAAAAAGAAGAGGACACCAAAAGAATCCAGGTTCAATAACCGAGTGCCCGGTAAGGCAACGGATTCATCTTTTGTCATAGTTTAAATCATATAGACTAGAGACTGAAAAAGAAATGGGTTCCAAAAAAATCCAGATGTAGTAACCAAGTGTCCAATAAAGCGATGTATTCATCTTTTGTCATGGTTTAAATCATATATACCAGAGATTAAAAAAAGAAGAGGACACCGAAAGAATCCAAAAGGCAGTCCAGCAAGGTCAACATGGGCAATGGACAATGTGGGAAAGCGCACTCCAAAGAAGTCTCAACTAGAATAACATGTGGCATGCAGCCCTTCTTAGGATCAGCTTCAACCTGAGATCTGCGAGTCACCTCCCGCCTTCCGATGCAAATCTGGTAAATTGGGGGAAAATCAGGTAACACTGCATGCCCGCTCTACCAGGGCAAACAAGCAGAAGAACATGTCCTGAGCTCACGCAAAGTCGTGCTAATTCATGGAACGTATACATGGAGTACAATCAAATGCTTACAGAGATCACACGTATGATCAGCACTGCCAGGGGGAAAACCACGTCACCAGAAGCTCCGGCAACCTTCTACACGGAAGGAGGCAGCAAACTCTGGACTGAAAAATCTGTGACATCCAGAGCATAGAAACGGGGTCCACTGAATGGAGCGGATGAGCGGGTGTGCACAGCAGATCTTCCGGAAGGAAAATAAAAACCACCCTGAAATCATCAGCAATAGGGCATGAGACCGGACATAGTACTCCACTCCCATTCATTAAAACAAATAATTCTAGTAGAACTCATTGTGCCGTATGAAAGTAGAATGGAGGAAGCCCATTTCTACAATAATGAAACGTATGCCAGTCTAGCCAGGAACTTGAGGAAATCCGGTTTCCAAACTAAAGTCCTTGACATAGAGACTGGAGCATGGCGGTTGGTAGGCACATCTGTCTGTGACCTCATCAGACAGCTCTTGATTTCTGGGAAGGACAGGATCAGAGTCCTAAAGCAGCTGAAAAGAGTTCCAGCGAGATCTGGTCAAGGGGGCTCTAACTAAAATGAACTTCATAAGCCTTAAAAATTTCGGTATAGATATACAGCAGATGTCAGATAACCAAGTGGTTAAGATGTTCGTCACAAAAGTGAATTGGCCTTAAGACACCCTATCACCTATACCTGGGCAGCATCTTCACTGAAAATGGCAAACTAGACAGAGAAATCGAGACCAGATGCCAGAAAGCCAACACAGTCAGCTACCAACTTGCCTCTCTCCTGAAACACCCCAGCATTCCCACCAGCACTAAGGCGAAACTCATCAACGCCATTTTTCTACCAACGCTGACATACCAGTGCCAGACATGGTCCCTAACTAAAGTCCTCGAGAGAAAACTGGTCACCTGTGAAATGAAATGCCTGAGGAAAGCAGTAAACAAGAGAAGGCGGGACAAGATCAGAAATGAGGTGATACGAGACATGGTAGGAGCAACACCAATCCTACAACACATCGAACATATGAGGATCAAGTGGTTCGGACACCTCACACGTATGCCCCTAAACCATCCAGCTCTTCGGGCATACAACACCAGATACTCTGGCTGGAGAGCCAGAGGAAGACCAAGACGACGATGGAGCAACTCCCTCAGAGCTCACGAGATGTCCCTTCTCCAGGCCACCCGCCTTGCTGCTGACAGACGACTGTATCTCCCCGCGACGCCCACCGGTACAAGCGGAAGGAAAAAGTAAAGGTAAGTATCACTTGGAGACGCGGGTTCCATCTCAGGTGGAGAAAAAGAAATGGTAACTAGGGCATCCAGGATTCATGACATGGTGCCCTTAGAGTGTAAGAAATTTATGGCCAAAACACTGGCTCCAGGGGAGATTTTCCTCCGATGACCTTCTGCTGTTCATCTCTTCCCTGTCGGCAGGTTGGGCTGCTATTCACAGAGGATTAGTCCGTGGGCGCCCCTTCAGAGAGAAGAGTGGCAGAGTGGTTCAGACATTTGCCTGCCAATAACTAAACCCGAGGTTCCAGGGTTCGCTCCCCGTAGAAGTCTCGACTTTTCTCCTCAGTTTGACCGGAAAATCGAACTGAAAGTCTAGTCCTTCGGAAGGGGACGAAAAACGAGTCGGACCCGTGTGCCTTCTGGCTGCGCACGCCAAAGATCCCACGGCAGTTGAAAATTGCGAAGAGCAGGGCACTGCCAGGCTGCCTTGCCTTGGTATAAAACATCGGAGAGATAGGTTGATTTCCCAGGTCCCTCCTCTTGAAGACCAATTAGCCTTCTTGCCTTCCTGAAGTCCTAGTTTAAAAAAATGTGACTATGAATATGAATTTAAAGCAAGGGAGAGGGGATGGGTGCCGCCCTCGTGGTGCTGGCCCTCGGAAAAGTTGAGGTCTCTGCCACCTCACTCCCCATAAGACCCCAGGGTTATGAAACTATCTAGGTAGGAACTCAGGACCTGGGTTTATGGGTTTATGTGCAGGCTTAAGGCTTCTGCCGTGATCATTCTGGATCTTCTCCATCACATGACACCTGTGACGTTCGTGCATATGAAACTCATACCGAGCGCGGAGACGTCATCTTGAGAAATTGAAATTGAAATTGAAATTGAAAAATCTCTCCCCTGAGTTTCTTGCTTCTACATATTCTGCCAAAGAAACCCCCAGGCTCAATGATAATTATCGTCTGTGGACAAACATATTCACCTCTGCCATTTGCGCAACACGGAGGAGAAAACAGCATGCATTATCTGCTCCCACCCCCACCCCCACCCACACACCTCCCTTGTCGCTCTGTTTATCTCTCCGACGACTGCAATATCTCTGTGTTTGTGGGATTTTGTTTTTCTTATAAAACAACAACAGCAAAAACAGCCTTAACGACCACAACTATAACAAAAATAACTAGGGGGTGGGGGAGTGAGAGAGAGAGAAAGAGAGAGAGAGCGAGAGAGAGAGCGAGAGCGAGAGAGAGCGAGAGCGAGAGAGAGACAGTCAGAGAGAGCGAGCGAGAGAGAAAGAGAGAGAGAGAGACAGCGAGAGCGAGAGAGACCGAGAGAGAGAGAGAGAAAGAGAGAGAGAGAGAGAGAGAGAGAGAATGATTCAGACTGACACATGGAGACTGTGAGTCTGTCTGCTGTGTGATAAGGGTTTATTTGTGACTTGACTGTAGCTGTTGTTGTTGTTTTTAAAAAAAATATATATTGATACAAAAGACTGAGGAAATCCAAACGTGATAAAAACTGAACTACTGGTTTTTCTTAGGCCACGGCGATGATACTGTCAACTTAATAAAGATCTTTACTTTTGTGCATTACATCTGTTATTTTGCAACACTTCTATACACCCAAATACTGTGAACCTAATCTACTATTGTAAACCAAATATTTTAATTACCATTTTTACTGTTACACTTTATGTAACTCATATACACTCAAATACTGTAAAAAATTAATCATTATTTTCATGCTGTGCTTTGTATCTATTCTGTATCCGTATTTTCATAACACTCCTAAATACTCAAATGCTATCAAATTGATTACCATTTTTACTGTTTCGTTTTACATCTATTCTGTAAAACTTCTGTACATTCAAATACTGTCAAGATAGTAATTATTTTTAACAGTGTGCTTTATACATATTCCACAACAACACCACACATCCAAACAACAGTAATGCAACATAACATCCAAAGACATGTCATGATCTTCATAATAGCCCAGCCAGTTATTAAAGGTGATTTCAGGACTGTCAAACCATGCGAAAACACTGGAACAGATCAGATCGAACTTCATCAAAATTCAACCTACTCACAAGAAGACACATTAAACTATCAGTCAACAAGACCACAAAATTGCTGGAATTGCCAGCTATTCTGCTAAAAGTATCACATACAGATTTGATTTTATATGCATACATACACACACATACATACGTACATACATACATACATACATACATACATACATACATACATACATACATACATACATACATGCATACATATACATACGTACATACATATATTCTTACATACATACATACATACATATACATACATACATATACATACGTACATACATATATTCTTACATATATACATACATACATACATACATGCATACATACATACATACATTCATACATACATACATACATACATACATACATGCATACATACATACATACATGTATTACATACAATGTTGCTGCTTCTGTTGATGTTGATGATGATGACGATGGCTATGATGATGAAGATGAATGATGAATAATGAATGATGATGACGTCGACGAAAACGATCATGTACTGGATACGTTTTCATCACAATCATTATCAATTTGAACTGAATGAACTGAATACATAAAAATAATAATGGTGAAAAGGTATAGCCTATGGTAATTAAAGTGATAATAATGATGGTAAATACAAAAAAAACCCAACTGGAACAGATACATTAAAGGCGACAAGGCAAATTAGATCTCCATTAGTCACATTCAGTACTGCTTATTCTGACATTCCGATGCACCAAATCACGTTCCTCCGTGGGGATGCTGGGGGCTCTTTCAGTATAAATAGTATCCCCACCTTCTGGAAATTCTATGCTAGAAATTTCCTCTTTTCTGTCACTCTCTTTGTTTCTTTCTTCCTCCTTTGCTTTCTGTCATTTCTTCCTATCATTTTCTGTCTTCCTGGTCCATTCACCTGTATGTGTTCGATGACGTCTTACGTACTTTCTCTTAGGACTGATAATTGGGTACATGTATTAAGTGCATTTTTGGCTCTAGAGAAATGAGATATGCGAAAGCAATTTTAGATAACTTAGGACCGTTCTTATGTATGTTTCAGTGTCCTTAGTTATGTTAAGTTTTTATTCAGATGTGTTCTTTAAATCCCCTGTGCGATAAATTGGACAGAGTGGTCAGCGCCAGGGGCATCTCCTAAGATTATGTTCCCGAATGCATTGATATGTTTGTCTTATTTCATTTTCCTTTGTTTTCTTGTTGAAGTATTGTGTATGTTTTGAAAAGATTATAGCCCTGGTATGACTCTACGCAGTCGGCTGGGCTTTATACAATAATAACAGTAACAGTAACTATATGGCGGACATAATCCACATAACACGCCCCCAACTGACCAGAATAAATTAGTAAAGGAGCAAAGGTCACGTGGTCCTCTCACAGACAAAAAGACATCACACCCACGAGATCCCGAGTTTCTTCTAACGCCAAAAGCGTCAGGGTAAAAACCAGATATAAATAGTTGTTAATCTCTAAGCCTCTGAATTGAGGTAAGCCAAGGCAATAGAAGACAAGCAGAGAGAGAGAGAGAGAGACAGAGAGAGGGAGAGAAGAGAAAGAGAGACAGACAGACAGAGAGAGAGACAGAGAGAGAGAGAAATAGAGAGAGAGAGAGACAGAGAGAGAGAGAGAGAGATAGAGAGAGAGAACGTAATCCTGGCTAAAGTGACCTCAAGAGCAGGTTTTGAGGACGGCTTGACCAGCTTGTTAACAGTGGTTGTTCTGGGGTGTCGAGCTATGTTCTGACGCAGTTGATCAGCTTACCGTTACCGGGAGGCCTTCGTGTCAGACTCTCAGCACAAAGTGTCGATCAGTGTTACTGAACTTCTGTTCCTGTAGTTCCCAGCAACTTGCTCCCCTCCTCCCCCCGCTCTCTCCACCTCCGATCCCAACACTAAAGCCTCTCTGGCGACGATTTATGGGATACAGGCGACCAAAAAAAGAGCCCTTTTTCGACAGGAATAGAAAGCCGTTTTCTCGGTAGTGGCGTGTCTTCAACAGATCTAGCGGCGCATCTTCAACAAGAGGAGGTAATTCTCTTCGCCCGCCAGACAGTGATCTTTCCTTGAGGCTAAAAAAAGCATTTGATCAGTCACGTGACAACTGTACGTGCCAGTATCCCTCCACGTGTGGGGGTCTTTAAGTGCACTCTTTTCTTCACAACTCATTAGTTGCATCGGTTTAATCCCATGGGAATATATGATTGTCCGCTTGGATGTTCTCAATTAATATTCACCAATTTTTTCCCGTGTGTGTGTGTGTGTGTGTGTGTGTGTGTGTGTGTGTGTGTGTGTGTGTGTGTGTGTGTGTGTGTGTGTGTGTGTGTGTGTGTGTATGTTTGTATGCTTTTGTGTTTGTTTTAAAACTATAGAAAAAGTCAAGACATATTAACATGATTCGATTTCATCGGGGGCATGTGTGGGCAGTTTTCCACTCACCATGCAAGAATTCCGAAGCAGTGTTGACAACTTGATGAAGTGGTAGAAGTTTACTTGGAGTTACATTTGATTGTAATTGTACGTATGATATATGAGTGACCTCCCACCACGAAATCAGTCTTAATTAGCATTTTGGGCATTTTCAGATATACATATCACTGAAAAGTGTACATTCTGCTGCTGATTATTTTGGTACTTGAATATAGCTTGTACTAAAAAAAAAATGTAGAAGTTATGTATGTTTAAAATCATTAAGTTGTATGACGGCCATTTTGAGAAAACGGCCTCTAAAGTTTTTGTGTGCTCTCCAACACATTTTCCTTAAATTTCTTTCTTTGGTGGCTTTGACCCAGTTTGTTTCTAATTTTCGCTGTCATTATCTGAAAGGTGCACCAAAGAGCTTTCCATCAGTATATTACATGTGCTGGTACTGTATAGGTTACGGTTCATAATAAGAGATAAAAACAGGTATTTTTGGTAGGAAATTGCGTTCTTTCTGCTGCGATCAGTGTATTAAAATACCGATTTAAACTGATTAATAATATTTTTTCAAGAAAAAAAATTCTGTGGGGGAAAGATTATCGTCTACAGAAATGAATTTTGAGAAAAAGTCAAAACACCCCAGATATACCCTCAGTCACCTTTTCAGCTCCTAGTGCTGTTCGGCTGACTACGAGTTAAGACTGATTTCGTGGTGGGAGGTCACATGAATATGTTTTCTCTGTATTCATTTTAAACAGTTCGTTAGAATATTGCTGTACTCGAAGTTCCAACCAGAGATGATAACCTAGTTTTGATATACAAACCGAACTGAATTAAGGGCTTAGAACCCGAGACAATTTTTTGCTCCTAAATGACGATGAGAGAGAGGACAATGAAACTACGGAGTTGCGTTTCAGTCTGAGACTGCACTGCGTAACAAGAGCGTATATAGAAATCCTGTAAATATTGCTTGTCTTTTTCTTAATCTTGTTTATTGATGTTCTTCTTGTCTGCCTCCATCAAGACTGTCTCGTTTGTTTTCTTTGCTGTCCATGGAACTCTCAACATTCTTCCCAGAAACCACATTTCAGTTGCCCTCAATCTTGTTCTGACTTTGCGTGTTGACTGTCTACGCCTCACAACCGTACAACCGGATCGGTTCATATAGCATTCAAGAATTCTCTTCCTGATGTTAATTGATAGGCATTTGATGGTAAGAACGCTTTTCACCTTCTTGAATGCTGTTTTGGCTTGGCCGATACTGCTGGCTATTATCCCTGTGCTGGCGTGGCCTTCATGCTTTTCATAAAATAACATCCATCACCGACAACTCGTTCTTAAAATGGTCTGCGTTGGCTTTGTTAACGCATTTCTCCATCAGCAACTTTGGCCATCCCATGGAAATTATTTAGAATAGTATCGATCTGACCAGGCAGTGTTTCTATCAATGTTGGTCTACAAGAAAAACAAAAAAGGGCCACTCACTTATGACGGTAGCAAAGATAGATTCCGTCCATAGCTCACCCCCACAATTCTAGCCAAAAGAGCACAGCAAAGACTCATGAAGTGATAACACTGTGGCAACCCTCATCCGAGCACATACCTTAAACATACAGCTCACTACACATGCACTAAATGCGTCAAGATCACTCATGTGATCTGCGCCGCTCCCAACGTACACAGATCCCCGCAAAGCCGTCATTCCAGAAGTACATATCTGTACACCACGACCCACCACTTTGATCCAAACATACTTGGCCGTCTCTCTAATGCTGTGTCTCACAGTCCTCCGTTCCATCCACTGATCCAACACACTCAAAATCTCTTGACAGCAAGGATCTGGTGCTGTCTCCTTCAGCCTGTACGTAAGGAGGTCCTTAAGTGGATGGGAGATGGGACCTATATTCTATATAAAACACGAAAGCGGATGAGCGTTAGTGAGCGTGGGCAGTGTGTAATTCCTAATTAATAGGCCTACGAGATGGTACCGAGTCATATCCGATCATCTCAGCCCTGTCAACTTAACCCTTTGACTCCCGCACCTTCTCCACCAACTGCAAAACCTTTACCCTTTGACTCCCTCACCTTATCCGCCAGTTTCCTGCAGGAAGCTGGTGGGATAGGGTTACGGAGTCAAAGGGTTACGTTTTTGCTTTGCGAGCATGGTTGACAATGCAGGGTGCTATTGTGGGAGTTAATCTGTTGCAATGACAGTGCCTTCTTGTCAGTTATAAATCAACCGTGTAACATACATATGTAGATAACTCAGCCACGTTTATTCGTGTTCCAGTTTGTAGACAGTTAAAGATCACATTATCTTTTAATCAATCACACTGTTCTGTTCAGAACAGAAATTACCAGCTGTGCTGACATTTCTACCTTTAATACATCCAGCTTGGTCTTCGTTTTGAAGACGGAAAGAGGTCAAAGGTTAGACTTCGGGATAGGATTAGTATTAGTAAAAACGGTAGGCTTAAATTGAATAATGGTGTACTGACAGATAATTAACGAAAGCAGATCAAGTGTTTACGGATAAGATTAGAGTTTTTTTCACTGTCAAGTTTTATATGCCACTCCAATGTCCAGGCCACAGAGGCTGGGACAATTTTTCACGATGTTATTATAATAATGACGACAATGGGAATGACATACAGTTCCACTCTGGATTGACACTGCGTGACAAGACTGTACTCTATGCTTACTTCCATAATATATCGTGGCGTCAGTGAGGCACGAGAGATACAGTCACCTGCGGTTTTGGTCAGGAAATTTATGCAACACCTTTAATGACACATCCTTGAAGCAGATGAGACTCGATTGTGTAGTCCCAGTCTTCCCAATGAGCAAGAGCTACTCGAGGCCGAAAAATCCCACGATGAGTCATCTGACAAAACTAGTGGGATTTGAACCCACAACCTTTCAGCAGTTAGTCTGTTGGGCAAATACTCCTCCACGGTGACTGATGTTGGGAGTAAATTTTGATAAAGCCAGACCATAGCACACTGATGTATGACTGATGAAACAGATCTGGCTGACGAGCTGTATGCAGACGCATGCCATCAGGAGGAATCTGATGTATCGCCAGTAAAGATCTGGCTGACGAGCTGTATGCAGACGCATGACATCAGGGCGAATCTGATGCATCTCTGGTAAAGATTTGGCTGACGAGCTGTACGCAGACGCATGTCATCAGGGTGAATCTAATAAAGATCTAGCTGACGAACTGTGCGCAGACACATGTCATCAGGGCGAATCTGATGTATCGCCAATAAAGATCTGGCTGACGAGCTGTATGCCGACACATGTCATCAGGGCAAATCTAATAAAGATCTGGCTGACGAGCTGTACGCAGACACATGTCATCAGGGCGAATTTGATGTATCTCTAATAAAGATCTGACTGACGAGCTGTATGCAGACGCATGCCATGAGGACGACTCTAGAACTAGACACCTGCATCATTCGATAACCCCAGACATCTGACACCCTCCACCCAGGGTCACACTGATCGCTTTCGAGAAGTATGCTTCTCCTTCTCTTAAACTTTCTCTACGACCTTCATCAAGGAGGACCAAAAGGTGTGGAATGAGTTATCACGGCTTGCTCGATACCGTTGTTGCTGGACGAGTTTGATGGACACCTTACACTCCTCTTGGCAGAAGTGGATTAATCCTTTGACTCCCGCACCCTTATCCACCAACTGCAAAAACGTAACCCTTTGATTCCCTCACCCCATCCGCCAGCTTCCTGCAGGAAACTGGTGGATGAGGTGAGGGAATCAAAGGGTTAAGTTTTTGCTTTGCTAGTATGGTTGGCAATGCAGGATGTTGGTGGATAAGGTGCGGGAGTCAAAGGGTTGAGTGAATGTCAGTAATACGGTAGATACTGCGCAACACAATACATCATCATCATCATCATCATCATCATCAGGTGCCCTGCCGCATGGCGTTGGCGATCATGGACTTCCATCTGTCTCTATCTCTTGTTGCCCCTAGCACCTCTTCCACTCTCCTTGTCCCCAACCACTCTTTAAGTCCGTCCAGCATTTTCTCCCTGGGTCTACCCGGTGCTCTCTTTCCCTCCAGCTTTCCCGTTGTGACCAAGTGCTCCAAATCCCCCTTCCTCATAAAATGGCCTATAAATGTTGCTTGTCTTTTCCTAATCTTCCTTGTGAGTGATCTACTTGTGTCTGCCTCCATCAAGACTGTCTCGTTTGTTTTCTTTGCTGTCCACGGAACACTCAACATTCTTCTTAGAAACCACATCTCGGCTGCCTCAATCTTGTTCTGGCTTTGCTTGTTGACTGTCTACGCCTCACAACCATACAGCAGTACTGGTTCTATATCACATTCAAGAACTCTCTTCCTGTTGTTAATTGTTAGGCATTTGTTGGTAAGAATGCTTTTCATCCGTGGGGGAAAAACCCAACAACAAACAAACACTCTGAAGCTAAGTGCGTGCGGTACAATGATTTACAACACAATAGAGTACGATACGATTCGACATGGTATGATGCGATACGACATGACACAACAATTTTACAACAACGCACTGCAGCGCAATATAACATACTAAATGTTTCAACACGATACGATACAGCTCAATACTTCCACCCGAAACTCGTTGCGTTATTGCATTACTACGGTACAGATTTTGCAAGGGCTCTAGTGCAGAGCAATGCAGTACTATAGGACGCGTTCGTGGAAAATGAATCACATGCAAAATTTGTTGTGTTGCAATACAGTACTCATCATCATGATCATCACCATTATCATCATCATCATCATCATCATCATCATCATCACCCCACCACCACTACCGTTCTCATCATCATCATCATTATCATCATCATCATCATCATCATCATCATCATCATCATCATCATCATCATCATCAGTGCCCTGCCGCAAAGCGTTGGCGATCATGACCCTCCGTACGAATCTGTCCCTTGTCGCCTCAAGTACATCTCCCACCCTCTCTGTCCTCGGCAACTCTGCAAGCCCGTCGAATATTTTCTTTGCTGGGTCTACCTGGGCGCTCTCTTTCCCTCCAGCTTTCCTGCTATTACTAGGTGCTCTAATTTCTCTTCCCAAATTTCTTTGTTAATGTTCTTCTTGTGTCTGCCTCCTTCAAGACTGTCTCGTTTGTTTTCCTTGCTGTCTATGGAACTCAATATTCTTCTTAGAAACCACATTTCAGCTGCCTCAATCTTGTTCTGATCTTGCGTGTTGACTGTCCATGCCTCACATCACAGTAGTAAGAAACTCTGGGGAGAGCCAGACTGCAGAAGGTCCTCAGAGGCGAAACCCCCATCAAGCAAGTGTTTCGGCCCTTAACTCCTGACACTCTAAGGGGGCCGGGCTGCGTTGGTCCAGTTTTCTAGTATACGCCTTTTCTTCTCTCCCTATTCTAGGACAGGTTCCCAGAAAGGTCTCGTGAGTTTGAGTTGGCTTTTAAACCTGAACTTTTTGTTCCTTCTTATACAATTTACTCAAAAATCGCGAAATAGAGAAACGATTGTAAACTTGTTTCAGTTTGCGTGTCACTATCTCATCGTCTACCCGTCCACCCGCCCGTCCATTTTTCATTCTGTCAGTCTGTTTGTTGGAAGCAAAGTACCTGATTCATTGTTGTTGTAATGAAAAACCATGAAGACGGTTTGCGAATGTAGGCAATACAGATTTTGATCTCTGTGGTGGGATTGCTTTCATGCAACAGATATTGCGTGAAATCTTATAGGCTGAAATGAATATCTGCAACATTCACCATATCTCTTCTACAAAACAATACAACATATTCAACAAAGTGCATTTGCTCTTACGTCAACTATTCCCCACAGCATTAAAACAGAAAACAACATCGCTACTGCGGAGAAGATGTAAAGAGTTCCAAGAAGAGAGATGTTGTACGCGAGGAAAAGGTGGGCTGGGGGAAACATGAAGAAGGCGGAGTTGGGGGATATGGGGGAAAGGTGGGGAGGGGGGGGGAGGGAATCCACAGCCGTCAGTTTAGATTGACAAGTTCACACATCAGGCGAAACGCGATGGGAGGTTTCCTCGGAAATGGGGCGAACCGGCTGAGTCACTCTCAGCTCCCAGACTTTACGTACGATAGATGGGCTGCCTTGGTTGCTTTAGTTTTCTGTTGTCCGTCACCTACCTGTCTGAACTAACTTAACAAGCTGTATGGATTAATTAACCCTTCGTCTCCCGCAGCATATCCAACAGCATCCTGCGTTGTCAAACAAGCTAGCAAAGCAAAAAACAACCCTTTGATTCCCTCACCCTATCCACCAGCTTCCTGCAGGAAGCTGGTGGATAAGGTGAGGGAGTCAAAGGGTTAAGTTTTTGCAGTTGGTGGATGGGTATCAGGAGTCAAAGGGTTAACCATCCGTGAAGGTGTCAACATCTCGTGTCCATCATCATGATTTCGTCACCAAGTGCAGTTTTCTGTCACTCTGCCAGACTTTGAATAGTGATCTGGGTGCTAGTCTTTCGTATGACAAAATGAACCTGAGGTCCCGTGTACAGCATGCACTTAACGTATGTCAAAGAACCCGTGGGACCAAGGAGGTTATCCATGACAAAAATTCTGTAAGAAATCCGTTCTGAAATGTAAACAAAAATACATGCATACAGGAAAAAAAAAAAAGAAAAGAAAACATCCACCATACTACACTGACATACTTCCACTAGAGAAAATGGTCCATATTTTAACCCTTTGACTCCCGCACCCTATCCACCAAATGCAAAAACTTAACCCATTGACTGCCTTACCCTATTCACCGCCTTCCTGCAGGAAGCTGATAGATAGGGTGAGGCAGTCAAAGAGTTAAATTTTTGGTTTGGTCTAATGGCTTACAATGCCGGATGCTGGTGGACAGGGTTAAGCGATTCTATTATCAAAAAAGGCAAATTATAAATAAATAAATTAATAAATAAATAAATAAATAAATAAATAAATAAATAATAAGTTAACAAATAAATAACAAGAAAAATGAAGGGATGAATAAATGAATAAATAAATAAATCAATCAATAAACAAATAAGCAAATAAATCCACCAATCTTCTATGTCACTGTCTCACTTTCTTTTTCAGAAGGTCATCTGTTCGGCAAGGTTCAAAGCAAGAGCGCCATTCTTTTCTTGCCTCTCTGCAACGCACCGGTTGACAAGATCAGAAGTAAATAAATCTATGATATAGTAATAATAATAATGATGATGATGATGATGATGATACGACAACAACAACAAAATAATAATAACACTAATGAAAATAATACAAATACTAATACTAATATTAACACCAGTACTACTACTACTACTGCTACTACTACTACTACTATTACTATTACTATTACTATTACTACTAACAATGATAATGTCATCAACATCTATATGGCATGGCCAACAAACGTTGAAAAGTAGTTAAGTGTTTTTATTCTGCTGAGTTTCAGTTTCAGTTTCTCAAATTGACGTCCACGTGCGCGGAATAAATTCCATATGCGCTGGCGCTATAGATGTCATGTGTTGGAGGAGATACAAATCGACCACACTGGCAAGGTTTTGGTATCCTTCCTGACATACGGGTTTATGTCTCTCTTTGTATCAATTTTGTCACTGTTCCAGCATAGGCTATATTGTAGTGAAAAGTATATCTCCATTCTTAACGCTAAATATACAAACCATACAAAATCTTCAGTGGGGGAAAAAAACGAATACACATCCAGCCCTCCAGCACGACCTGACTGCACCAACGACCCGCACAACCGTATCACAGAAATACATCCACGAACAACAGGACACACAGCCTCTATCCGCCCACTAACACCATTTTTCGTGTCCATTACTCCAGTTGCCCCAGTCCATCCGCCACCCCTAATAAAAAAAATAATAAAAAAAATTAAAAAATTAAAAATAAGACCTGAACAAACAAACAAACGAACAAATAAACAAACAAATAAACAAACAAACAAACAAATAAACAAACAAACAAACAAATAAATAACAAACAAACAAACAACAACCACAACAACAATACTATATTCTGCTCACCATATTCTTCTTCACCATCCCTCCAGTCATCCTGACGTGACAAACAAGAATCTTCACAGACGGCCTTTTGAAAGAAAGACACTTTCGCAATACTGCACCCACTGAGTATAATACCAAGGTAAACCGGTTTTTGGGGTCTCTCATGACAAAAGTGGAGAGGGAACACATATAACCAGTTTCTGTTTAGATATGTGAAAACGTTTGAGGTACAAATACTACTACTACTATTCTTATCACTACTCATCATCATCATATGTCCTGCCGCATGGCGTTGGAGATCATGGTCCTCCACACGAATCTATCCCTGTCGCTGCAAGTACATCTCCCACCCTCTCTGTCTCCAGCCACCCTGCAAGTCCGTCCAATATTTTCTCCCTGGGTCTACCTGGCGCTCTTTTTCCCTCCAGCTTTCCTGTTGTGACCAGGTGTTCTGATTCCCCTTTCCCCATAAAACGTCCTATAAATGATGCTTGTCTTTTTCTAATCTTCTTTTTGAATGATTTTCTTGTGTCTGTCTCCATCAAGACTGTCTCGTTTGTTTTCTTTGCTGCTCTCCATGGAGCTCTCAACATCCTTCTCAGAATCCATATTTCAGTTGCCTCTCATCACTACTACTGCTGCTACCAATGATGATGATAAATGATGAAAAAGAGAAGAATCTAATAAAATGATTCTCCCTAGAGTCGGTCAGTCTCCAAGCATGCAACAATTTATATTCTATTGAGGTCTTCGTCAGGCCAAGTGGTTGATTGTGCGGCTTGCTCTGTCTGCTGGATTTGTGGTGATCATTTGCTGTGGTTGCCTGTTTACCGAAGACAGTGCCCACAACATAATAAGCCGGTGACCGCAGTGGACATAGGGCACAGTCAGTTCTGAAGAGCGTAAAACAGCTACTTTTCAACAGAAGCGCGACTGGCGGAAACAGTTAACAAGTTAACAAGAAACGCCACGAGGGTGCTGGACAGTACCCGGAGCACCCATGCCTCGCCATTCTCTGGACAATCACCTCCCAAGCTCCCGACGCCACTCGATAGTCATTCCATCAAGCAAAGGTGTGTGTGTGTGGGGGGGGGGGAGGGTGCTGTGGGGAGATGACAAACCCCGGGACATAGTCACACAACACCCACCAACCAGATCCAGCTCAGCCTCCATACCAGAAGAGAATGGAAGACCCCTCTCTCGCACCACTCTGGTCTTCATGTCTCTTTCGGGCAGCCTGTCCTGCCACCAGCTCGCATAGCTGCCAACAGTTTTCCCCTTAACACAGCCCATTTTGCTGTTCAGGACTCCTTCAAACGCAACGCCTACAAAAGAACACGTGTCTCCAGTAATCGGTCTTATATCCCACGTGAAGATTTACACCAGTGAAGAGGACCAGTTTGCCAACATGGTATCGACGGGAGAGTTCATCCGTCAGCAACACATGGTAGCACGTAGTTCACACTACACTTCCCTGTTCAATGATCAACGGTCCTCTATGATTTATAGTGCCTCTGTCTGTCTGTCTGTCTGTCTCTGTCTGTTTGTCTGTCTGTCTCTCTTTGTCTGTCTGTCTGTCTGTCTGTCTCTCTCTCTCTCTTACTTCCTGTCTCTCTCTCTTCTTTTCTTTTCTTCTTCTTTAATTGTGATTTTCAGTACCCAGAAGTTTAATATATTTTCCATGAAATTTGGTGTGCCGTTTCTTTGCAGTGGTCTCCCCCTGCCGTCAGAGGTCGTTGTGACGTTTTGATGCAATCTGATTTCTTGAAAGACAATGACGATGAATACAATAATTATACTACAATTAACAATAAACAGTATCATGATTATTGTTATTACTGTTATCATTATTATTATTAGTAGTAGTAATGTATATTGATAGTATTAACAATAATAAATGATAAGTTTTGAATGGAGACAGATACCAAACTTTGCCGTTTTCCATACAAAATAATATAGAAAAATTGAAGATGAAGAAGATGATAATGATGGTACTACTACTACTACTACTACTACTACTACTACTACTACTACTACACCACCACTACTACTATCACTACTACTACTACTGTTAATACTGATAATAATAATAATAACGTGAACATTGTTTATACACAACATTCTTATCTTAATAAACATCGCTTGTTTGGTGCCGCCGCAAATATTTTCTGCCTCCCCATCACAGATTTTTAGAGACAGACAGACAGAGAGCGCGAGAAAGAGAATGAGAGAGAGAGAGAGAGAGGGGTGTGTGTGTGAGTATTCTTCTTTTGCATATAAAAAATAATGTATTCTTCGCTTCCCATGATGCAAGAGTTGGTCGATACATGTTAGGCAGTTTGCATCCCGTTTCTGTGTTCAAAGATTGACTTAACTTCATGATCATCAAAGGCTTCCCTGATCGTTTTTCTTGTAAGTGTCATTCAGCCTGACCAGAATATGTTTTTTCATACTTTTTCAAGCGATCTTGTGAACACTGCTCCTGGCATGTTCCCATGCTGCTGTTGACAGCAGCCTCAAAAGCTCCATTGAATTCGTACTGATATATGGTCTTTTTTGTCTTTTTTCTTTTTCTTTTTTTGCACGACCATCATGGTCAAAAAGAGTTTGGAACCGTCTGCCATACACCGTCTTCGTGATGTGGGCTACAGAGTTTTTTTCAAAAAAATTTTTGTATTCATTTTTTTGTTTCACAACAAACGGACATTTAACATACAATGTGGCAACGAAGAATGACAACAACAACAATTTTTTTACACATATGAAAAGACAATGTTGACAGATGAACTCCTCACAGTATACAGAATATACACAACGATATTTTATACACTGGAAGTTTAAAATTCAACATTAAGATTTAGTACATGTCAACATTTCCCCTACGAATCCGTTTCCAGAAACCACATTCCTTTGCTGAACGGGCTACTGAGGGCTTGTTAAAGTTTGTGGCCAAGACAGATCCACGTATCTCCATATCTGTTGTGGCAGTATGCCAAACTTGAGACCATGTCTTCTTTGTTTTCAGTTTGAGTTTTCTCATGACGGCGTCATCACGTTATCAAAGTTCTACATTCACTAACACTGCTGATGCCTTGTGATGAAAAAAGGGTTTAGTCATTTCAAATGCATTAAGCTTGTAACTTAACGAAAATCTTGAGGTTTTATAGTCCAACTAGTTTACTTTATCTAGGTGTACAATAAAGCCTATTCTA
>CM060309.1:40868924-40873924 GCA_030674185.1 Monoplex corrugatus
AGCTCATGGTGTGCTCATGAAACTTTAAACTATACGAATATTTTGACAAATCGGTAAAGAGGACAACAACCAAGCCTACACACAAGTACACGATGTATCTTAACAAATGTAACGGGCTAAAGTGATGTCAAACAGAGAGGCATCAAAATTCTGTGCGATAAAATAAGCAAATCATGAAATCACTTAAATGAAAATGAAAACACTATGCACAGGAATTATAGGGAACTATATAGACGACAGACAGACAGACAGACAGAGAGACGGAGAGATAGAGAGACAGACAGACAAACAGACAGACAGACAAACAAAGAGAGAGAGAGTGAGAGACAGAGAGAGACAGAAAGAGAGAGAGAGAGAGACAGAGAGAAAGAGAGACAGAGAAACAGAGACAGAGAGACAGAGAGAGACAGAGACAGAGAGAGACAGAGACAGAGACACAGATAGACAGAGAGAGAGAGAGAGAGAACTGAGAGAGAGAGAGAGAGAGAGAGAGATAGACATAGACATAGACGGACAAAGACAAATGAGTGAGTGAGTGTGTGTGTGTGTGTGTGTGTGTGTGTGTGTGTGTGTGTGTGTGTGTGTGTGTGTGTGTGTGTGTGTGTGAATATGTCTGTGTGTTTGTAAGGCACTGAGAGAGAGGGGAGAGAGAAGCGGAGAGAGAGAAAGGGAGAGAGAGAGGGGACAGAGAGAGAGAGGGGAGAGAGAGATAGAGAAAGAGAGAGAGACAGAGACAGAGAGAGAGACAGAGACACATAGAGAGAGAGAGAAAGAGAGAGAGAGACAGAGAGAGAGACAGACAGACAGAGACAGAGACAGAGAGAGAAAGAGAGAGACAGAGACAGACAGAGAGAGAAAGACAGACAGAGACAGAGAGAGAGAGAAAGAGAGAGAGACAGACAGACAGACAGAGAGACGGAGAGACAGAGAGACAGAGAGACAGACAGACAAACAAACAGACAGACAAACAAAGAGAGAGAGTGAGAGACAGAGAGAGACAGAAAGAGACAGAGAGACAGAGAAACAGACAGAGAGAGACATAGACAGAGAGAGACAGAGAGAGACACACAGACAGACAGAAAGAGAGAGAGACAGAGAGAGAGGGATAGACATAGACATAGACGGACAAAGACAAATGAGTGAGTGAGTGAGTGTGTGTGTGTGTGTGTGTGTGTGTGTGTGTGTGTGTGTGTGTGTGTGTGTGTGTGTGTTGTGCGTGTGTTTGTGTGTTCTGCGCAAACAAGAGAAAAGGAGAACAAAGGGAAGGGGGGAGGAGGAGGAGAAGCCCTGCCCAATGATGCCGAGAAGATAGCAGAAGTATCGCTGGTGTCTGAGGTCGAGGAGGCGCGTGCTGACCTTGAGAGGTCAGGGTAACCCACAAGCAGTCAATACTAGACAAGTGTCTGGCATCATTGGTGTTCAGGATTTTTTTCACTTTCCAAAGGACAGAGAGAGAGAGAGAGAGATCTAATATCACTCATAGCGAAAAGACGTTAAATCAAAGAACGAGAGGGAGATAGAGGAGTGAGAAGAAAGAAGAGAGAAGAGAGAGACAGAGAGAGAAGAGAGAAAGAGACAGAGAGAGAGAGAGAGAGATAGGCGAGAGTGAGAGAGGGGGGGGGAGAAGAGTGAGAGATAGGAGCTGAGGAGAGAACAGAGAGAGAGAGAGAAAGAGAGAGAGAAAGAGAGAGAGAGAGAGAGAGAAAGAGAGAGAGAGAGGAGAGAAGAGAGAGAGAGAGAAAGAAAGAAAGAGAGAGAGAGAGAGCGAGAGAGAGAGAGAGAAGTCATTTTGACAAATATCTTTATTACAACTAATTATGCAGAATGATGCACTGCAGGGACTGAGGTAGAAGTAAGGCTGCCCTTCTGTTGTTCACTGTTAATCAGGTGATATTTTGAATAAAGAAATTCTTTGGCAATAGTATATTCTACACACAACTTCAATTGTTGGGAGGACAATCCTTGTGTTGCAGTTTAATATATTTACTGTTGGTTTATATTGCAAACAGAAAGATGATTTTTTTCAAAGAAGCCAGTAAGACATAAAGTTTTCTTACAACCTGATGTTCGCTGTACTACGTACATGTATCTGTATGTCAGTTGTACATACTTGCTTGCTTCAGAACAAGTTTCCCTTTGTTGTATCAAAGTGCTGATTGTTTGTAATACGAATTTAACTATGTGCATCGTCAGTCATCAAATATCTGCAAATGGCAGATTGCTACTAACAATTGTTGTTTTTTTCCCAAAAAATTGCAGAAGGTTTCCTATATGGCACAAACTATGTTGATATTTTGTCTGCTGAAGAAGACCGTTATGTATTATATTCACAAAACTCTTGATTCTTAAAATAATATAGGCCATGTTATCCATATCAGAATATTGTTTTGGGTCTCAAACACGTTTTTATTCTCAAGTAATTTTAATACAATAAGGCTTTAGCAAGACGCCAAGCCGCCTATTTCATCATCATCAGATGCCCTGCCGCATGGCGTTGGCGATCATGGACTTCCATCTGTCTCTATCTCTCGTTGCCCCTAGCATCTCCCCCACCCTCCTCGTCCCCAGCCACTCTGCAAGTCCGTCCAGCATTTTCTCCCTGGGTCTACCCGGTGCTCTCTTTCCTCCAGCTTTCCCGTTGTGACCAGGTGCTCCAAATCCCCCTTCCTCATAAAATGGTCTATAAATGTTGCCTGTCCTTTCCTAATCTTCCTTATGAGTGATCTACTTGTGTCTGCCTCCATCAAAACTGTCTCGTTTGTTTTCTTTGCTGTCTATGGAACGCTCAACATTCTTCTTAGAAACCAAGTCGCCTATTTAAATGTTGGAAATGGTCTGCATTTGAAGGCCATTTAACCCTTTGGCTCCCGCATCCTATTTACCAATGTAAAAAACTTAATCTTTTTGACTCCTTCACCATATCAACCAGGTTCAAGCAGAAAGCTGGTGGATAAGGTGAGGGAGTCAAAGGGTTAAGTTTTTGCCATGCGTGTAGGTTAATGGTGCAGGATGCTGGTGTTCAAGGTGCGGGATTGAAAGGGTTATCAACGTACGCGTGATAATGATGATGATGATGTTGATGGACTATCCCCTCGATCCAATGAGTAGGCATATCAACGAGTAGACATATTTCTCTCAGCACTGGTATGTGGGATCACGATACAATACAAGACACATGTTCTTCCACAGGGCTGCATGGAACAAGAATGTGACGTGTGTTGACAGTAAACAGCGTGCGGATAGCAGCACGGCATGATATTCGTTTAAATGATAACTGATTGCTGTTCACTGTGAAATGTATATATAGTCAGTTGAGGATCAGACAGGGAGGAGTTAAGACGAAGAAGCATTGCCCTGTCTTCCGAGTTGGCTATAGAAAGAACGAAACATGGTGTCAGAATCGTGATTACGAACTCTAACAAAAATCCAGAATATTGAAGACTAAAGTTCAACCATGGAAGATGAACAAGAAGAGAGAAAAGCCAGTCGACGACATGCCAAGATTCCCTTGCCTCCTAAACTTGATGTGAATGGAGGAAACCTGCAGAGCAGCTGGAGCAAATTCAAGAGGCTTTGGGACAGCTATGAAATTGTGACAACACAGACAGAAAAAGACTCAACATACAGAACAGCAGTTTTTCTTTCTTGCATCGGGCTGGATGCTATGGACATCTATGAAGGATTGGCATTTGCTAATAAAGCTGAAAGAAATGACATTGACACCGTTCTCCAGAAATTCGAAGAATACTGTGTGGGTTCAACCAATGAAACTTACGAAGCATTCAGATTCAACTGCAGACATCAAGCAGCAGGAGAATCTATCGAACAGTTTGTAGCAGAACTGCGGAGACTGATCAAGACCTGTAACTATGGTACACTGGAAGACAGACTGTTGAGAGATCAAATCGTACTGGGTGTACATGACGAGACTCTGCGATCAAAATTACTGGAAGTGCGACAGCTGACATTGACTGCATGTATTGATATGTGCAGAGCGCATGAATCAAGTCAACATCAAACCGTCCAAATGATGAGAAAAACGCAGGACACGCAGGAAGTCCTAGTTTTCAAAGAAAAGAAGACAGCAAAGCAGTATACCAAAGGAAACAAACCAGAGTACAGAGAGAAATGCGGATATTGTGGTGGAAAGCACCCAAGAGCAAAAGAGAAATGTCCAGCATTTGGAAGAAAATGCAAAGCTTGTGGAGGAAATAATCACTTTGCTTCATGTTGCAGAACACCCAAGAAAAATCAAAAGAAAACAAGAGTTCGGCACTTCGAAGAAGAAGAGACTGACACTGAAAGCGATAATGAAATCCTCGGGATCGAAGACAAAACCAGAAAAAAGGAGAGAAACATACGAGCAAAAATGCTGATAAATGAGA
Source organism: Monoplex corrugatus (assembly GCA_030674185.1). Taxonomy (NCBI): domain Eukaryota; kingdom Metazoa; phylum Mollusca; class Gastropoda; order Littorinimorpha; family Ranellidae; genus Monoplex; species Monoplex corrugatus. The sequence continues at coordinate 40,873,310 of CM060309.1, forward strand.
TACCGGTAACATTTCTTCTTGACACAGGTGCAACAACAAACGTGATGTCTGAGAGCCTGTACAGAGAAGTCACAGGAGATGAAAGAAAGTCTGACCTGCAAGAGACTAAGAAGAAGCTGGTGATGTTCAACGGAACAGAAATGAAGCCTGTGGGGGAGATAGTGCTGCGAGTGAAAAACCCCAAAAACAGAAGGAAATACAAAGTCAACTTCGCGATCACCAAAAGGGACTGTAAGCCAGTACTGGGACTGAAAGCTGTACAGCACATGCAATTGTTGACGATCAATGAAGAGAACATTGCAACGATAGCGGCGAACAGAAAGAGGAGGAAAATGCAAAACATATGCTCACAAAGTACAACGATGTCTTTGAAGGAGAAGGAAAACTAGAAGGGAAATTACACCTAGAAACAGACCCCAGTATTGCTCCAGTGAAGATGCCTTGCAGAAAGTGGCCGATAGCAGTGCAAGAGAAAGTGAAGGACGAGCTGAAGAGGTTGAAAAAACTGGACGTGGTCACTAAAGTAGACACGCCAACGGAGTGGATAAGCAGTTTGGTCGTAACAACAAAGAGCAATGGGAAAGTCAGACTGTGCATCGACCCTAAGCCACTGAA